>JAHHFK020003102.1:582500-1175533 GCA_024533555.2 Aedes koreicus | reverse complement strand
AAAAAGTTGTAATTGTATAATAGTTTTTAAATAGTAACGAGTAACAATTTTATTACAATATTTTTCCTTTAACCTAGAACCCAACCTATGTAGCCTAAAGTATCTAAAAACCCCAAGCAGCACACAACAGTCAAAACTGGTTTCAGCAGCTCTATTGTGACTTAATTGAGTCACAGAGCAGTCACCTTTACTGGGTTGAAACAAATGTGCTACTAGGGAAATATCTCTTAATCTGTAATGTTAGCTATTAGATAAGCATTGATTGATTTTTTTCTCCGCTAGCTGAAAGTTGAAGAAGCTATGCTCAATGTTCAGTTCTTGGTTAATCAAAAAACTGAATATTCAAACCTATGCTATAGCTTTCAGAAGCCAAATAATACTAGATTAAGAAACACAGTTGATAGTTAGAAAAAGTATCAACGAAAAATATTTATTTGAACTATTCATGGCATGGGTCAAACCGCCCCGTTACCCCGCTTTCCCCGTTTTAGGGTACTGTAGTTTCATATTATTGAGAATATATGTTGATCATATCTTACAGTTTGAGTCAGCATGTGAGAAGCAGAACAGCAAGCTAGTCAGGGCGAGAAGTTGCAGTTGTCTTATCCTATTCAAAAAATTTATCCGTTTTTATGAGCATAAGCAGGATAATGAGCATGATTGACCGCCCAAAGTTGTTATTCCGTTACTGCCAGTTCAGCTGTTATTACTCAGAAGATCAACAGATGATGCAAACATGCTCAATGCGTAAAACTGGTGATCCCAAACTAAGGCAATACCGGCGCTGGCCTCGCCCGAATGCAGGTCAAATAAGGAAAGGGTAGGAATGCGTTAACGTTTATTTGGACGTTTTATTGGAAGCCGAGACCACCGCCGCACTTCCACGAGAAATCACTGGGATTTTGGATGACAAGATTGGGTGGCAGCAGGGTTCGTTTTGGTAAACAATAAGCTGAACAAAAAATATAAATACATCCCCCCCCCCCCCCACCAACAACAACACGCGCCCCCCACACAAAATATATTTTCTCTAAAAAACAAACAAAATTATATAATATTATAATAAATTAGATAATAAAAACAAACAAAAAAAAGATATATACCAACCCACCACAAAAGATGGAGGTTCTGTCATAAAAAAAAAAAAAATAAATTAATAACGACGGAAAGACTGTTTTTTTTTTTTTTTCTGCCCCCCCCCCCCCCCCCCACCCCCCCAAATAAAAAAAAAACAAAACACCACACGCCCCCCGCCCCACACAAAAAAAAAATGAAAAAAAAAACCCACACCACCCCTCCCCACCCCAGCCCCCACCCAAACCCTTTTTCGTAACTTACAATTTTTACGACTGTACCCTTGGGCTGAACTGGCCGGCTTGACGTGCCGCAAGGGCTCAGTAGGGATCAAGACCCGAAGCTAAGAGTCAGTTCCTTTGTGGTTATATCACATTTATTAGCAGAGCAGCACATCGAAATTTTAGGTTCATTATATGCTTTATATCCCATGATTCCTTATATACTATACAATTTCAGATCATCCATGGATATCCCATGTTTTGTAAAATAATTTTAAATCAATTTTTTTTCTCGTGGCTATGATACATTGTCTTAGCTTTCAGGTTCATGGTACAATTGCAGCAGGACCACAATCCGCAGACATTTAAATAAAAATGAAATTATTATCATTTTATATTATAACATCCATACGTAACATTTTGTATGCTTTTTTATAAGTCATTTTCAGCTTCGCATATATGCATCCTTGTCAGTTATAGCTCATCTAACCTACGTTATGTATTTGAAAAGATAGAAAGGTTTTTGATGTTTTTTTTTTTTATTTTTAAGAAAAAATCATATTCGAAAATTTCTACTTAAAAAAGGTCTTTCCTTCTTCATCAAAAATATATATTAATTTAAAACCTAGCAGTTTACAATCATTCATTTCCCATTTCACAGAAATAAAGTATCATTTATGGGTCCAGATGAACAAGAGCTATCGAAAAATACATCTTGTACCTACGCCTATTATGTTCTCTGACCATTATTGTGAAAACTAATTCTAATCTTAGTAGATCTTAATCCAATAGAAACTGCAACAGTGGAAGTCTTTCGATGAGTGGATGTTCAGCTTAGTTACGGATATATGTATTCTACTATAGTTTACTGGCCTGCTGGTATTATTATTTTATATTATAACGTCAGTTTATTATTTTATGTTATGATATTAAATGATGTGACATAATTGCATTTAAATTCATTTAATCAAAATCACTATTTCCGATGAGACTCACTACATAAATTATTGCAAGGAAACGGAACAGCACATCGAAATTTTAGGTTTACTATTCTATTGCTATATAATTTCAGATAATTCATAGGTATCCCAAGTTTTATGAGATAATTTAATATCATTTTTTTTCTCGCAGCTACATTGTCTAACTTTCAGGTCCACAAATGGAAGTGTTATTATCATTCTTATATTCATTCACTATATTATTTGTCATTATAATATTCATTCACTATATTTTTATAATTATAATATTCATTCACAAGATTTTAAATATTACTATATGACACTGAATATATATTGGGAAAGGAGGGAGCATCAGGGTATCACTCAAGCTGGAATTGGACAATGGAGTGGTATGACAACCGGCGTCTAGGAGGGAACAAACAGTATCATTTTCTTTATCCTACCGATTCGATTGTGATGCTGTGAATTCTACTCCAACAGTTTCAGTGAGAGTGACGCGCCCTTCTTAACAAGCCATCCCGTAGAAAGCTTAATAAGTATTGCGAATTGGGTTATTCGATTTGTTGGATCGTATCGTTGGAAGGAGAATCTCATGTTCCCGCGGGTTTCGCGTAAGTGTCTCTGCTTACGGGTCCGCCCCACCGTTTTTGGCCCTTCATACAGCGTTACTGTGAATACAACCCGGCAACTCAATTTGATCTTGCTTTTAAGTGGAGCTGCATACATGACAAGGTCTTAGAAGGGATGGTGGCTACCTTACATACATATACATACTTACAATTTATTATTTTAATATTCAATATAATTCAACTACTTAAAAAATAAATAAATCAATTAAAATTAAATAGTCAAAAAACAATCTAATCCAATTCAATAAAAAAAGAAAATGAGGGGTTTTGTAAAAAAAAGAGACCGTAAATGCATTTTTTGGCGTCTGGAAACTTTATGTTTCTATTGATATCCAAGCTCATCGGTTTAATACCAACCCGGAGAGACTTGGCCTTAAAAAAATGGATTTCATTATCTCCAGTCCCCCCAACCAATCTAAACGTTTTGTGATAGATTGGACGGATTATTATAATTTGAGATAACTCCATGCAGATGTCTTCCAAGTTTGGCAGATCGACAAGCAATCGGTGGAGAGTTTAGAGGAAGACCGGAAGAATAAGCGATGGTTCTGCGCGTGTTTATAAACAGAAGAACCTTCATAACAAAACGAATCATCGGGTAAAATACATACGGTTTTTTTTTTTAACTATAAGCAGTCTAAAGCAGTTATTTGATTCATTTTATCCAGAAGTACCATAAATGGACATTCGAAAGTTTTTCAAAAGTAAGTATAATATTTTCCAGCATGTAATTAAAAAAAAAAACAAGCAAACAAAACAAAACGAATGTTTTTTCATGCAGCTGAAATAACCACGAATAGAAAAATATGCAAAATGGTTGTATTTCAATGATACACCGTTTTGGTTTCATACTACTCAGATACACATGATTGCTACATATACCGTGTTTCGACAGAACGTGTTTCAGTTGGATCATATCAGATAAATCGGTTCAAATTTCAAAACGCAGATGCAGATGTGTATATAAATTATTTTTAAAATATTGAGGAATAGCTGTTGGAACGCATATGAATTTCTTTTCGCCATTGATGAATAAAATTTCTTAAATTATTTACTAACTACTCGTGTGTTGAGAATGCAAGTAGCAACAATTCAGCACAAAAAACACAGCTTGCTTACATTTGTTACTTACGTCGTTTTAAAAGGTTATGTTTGATGTTCCTGTTTAGAAAATATCAGATAAAATAATTATACTAAAGGTGACCAAAGGGGACACAAACCATAAGCTATAAACCACCAAAACTCAAAATGTATGTAAATTAAAAGCTAATCACTTATTATTTGAACAACCATTAAAAAAATATAATCTATTGAAACGGTGTGAGCATGGTGAGTAAAAAACGGTGTTTCTTCTGTGTTGCTTTGGGTGAGAGGGTCGCGGATGAAAAGTACATTTTCAGTACAAACTGCAAACAAATTCGGTGGTTATTCTATACAAAAATCCAACATGACCCGTTAAATGTTTGGCATTCAATGTGGTTTGATTAAAAAACATGGGAAATATCGAAAGTTTTTAAAATCGTTTTTTTTTTATTCCAGAACAAGCCTAGAATTGTTTAATCTTGTTGCAAGAAACGGACGGGTATTCTCAAATACTTTGGGTGAGAGTAGAGAAGATAATCCACCCGCATTCAGGCGTAATGTCACATAAATGGGGCTCCATTCCCGCTCCATCTGTCGGAACATGAAAATGACCCTACTCTAATGGTCCACCGGGCGTTGTATTGCCCGTTAAGAGTCCGTTAATGTTAATTGTTCAGTATGTGCAACCACTGGTTGGAGACGATGTAATTCTCTCTCTCTCTCTCTCTCTCTCTCTCTCTCTCTCTCTCTCTCTCTCTCTAAAAAAAACTCGCCCCCCCCCCCCCCCTATTTGAAATCCTGGCTACGCCTATGGGGGGGGGACGTTTTTAAAAAGAAAAAAACCAAAAACCGGACTTTTAAAAAACACACAACACAAAAAAATAAAAAGGGGGGGGCGGGGGGGGTTTTAGATTCAAATTTGTTTTTGTGGATAAATTCGCAAGTATACGAAAACAGCATTGGCCAATATTAGTTAATTAAAAGTGATAGGGTACGGGACGGGTTTTAAGCAGTTTAGTCAGCCCCTGAGACATTTGATGAAGCTGTATGTAATCTATAATAAGAACTGCCAATATTTAGAAGTTAATCCCTCTGCTTACTTCTGGTCTATCGGAACATACCTTCAGCAACGAGCATTAGGCTCAGAAAATTTCATAGCCATGGAATAAAGTTCCCAATTGCAGGGACTTCTTAAACGCATGCTTTCCGATTATAAAAATGTTTTCTTCAGTTCCTCAATCTGTACATAAACTAACAATATTGTATGAGTGCGATTCTGTGCATGTGTACGAAGGCGAAATGAAAAAGGCCAGTTCGCGATTTGCTGCAAACGACAATTTCCTCAAGCCGCTCCTTCGTTTTACCCAACTGCTCTCGAAAACAATCAACCAAAACATGTCGATTGCTACGATCACAAACTCGTCTACTAGCAGGTTATGAGACAGACCTACACGACCAAACTTTTAGTTTTTCATTGATCTTTAGATTGGCAATGTGTATTTCTTATTTAATTTACTCTCACGCAAATGTCAGCCAAAGCGACTGTGACGACAAACGGGCTGCTTCGTTTAAAAACAAACAAATGCAAGAGACAGCAGGCTTCACGTTACATTACCGGTGCGCTATATCCATGGTTAACAAAGAAGAGAGGAAACATGGGCTCTCTCAAAAGCAACAGTGATGCCGTAGCTGCAGCTCAACAGCGAAGCATAATTTATCGTTGGGTACTATTGGGCAGCTCTAAAACATATTTTTTATTGCAAATGATAGTGCCAGATGATGGACAATATAATCATAAGCATAGATCAACCTCCAATGACTGGAAGAAACATGAAATAAATAGCGATTTCAGATTATCTAAATATGTAATAAATTTAACTCAATGGTCAACATCACATTCTGGCAACAAGCCTAGTTGTGGGAGAGAGCCGATGAAAACATGCTCTCCGGTACACGCGATGCAAATGCAAAATACACAAAGGCAACATTTGAGCGAACTTCTTCAGCTGGTCAGAAACTGATGGTTTCTAGATGATGTATTTTAAATCTTCAAAATGACAGTAATAAATTGGTAATCAATCATGATTCATGCATCGAATCATTGGCCCAATAGATAAAGCTTATGATCGTATCATTAAAAATGAAATAATTTGGAAAATGTTGGAATTATAGACCTATTTCCTAACAACTGATTAAAATAGTTACCCCTGATTAAGCTGTTCCCTACCCTATGCAGAAAAAAAAACCACAGTTCACTACGTGAGGGGTATAAGGGAAAGTTTGAAATGTTTTGGCAACCACAAGAAAATTTCTTCAAATTATTCAGATGCATGGAGTAAATTTAAGTTTCAAATATTTGGCCAAAAGATAAGAGCTGCTAAAAAAAACAGCAAGCCTTGCCGCGGACGGTTTAGTTTTGCGTGAGCTGTCACGTTTTGGTTTCCTTCTTCTCTACTAGCAAATTCGTTTATCGTTCGAAAAATTAGAGCTAATAGTTTGTTTAAATAGGTATTTTTTTTTGTGATTTCGTCTTGAGTGTTTTGGGTTTTGAAGGTGGTAGCCAGATTGCGGATGTTCTGTTAAGCAGAGATAAGAGACGAATGTTTTGCTGCATGTGGAACTTTTACACCAAAGCAGGACTAGGAAGTGGGTTCAAATAACCAGATTCGGAATACACTGGGTGAACCTGGATGCTCGTTTTCGTAATAACAACTATTGGCATATACAACACCCGGGTGAGCTATTCTCTACTTAGTAAATTTAAATTCTATTAGAATTTTAAATCTGTGCGGGATTTCTATTATTTAAATTAAATACAGTGGAAGAAAAAAGTGTTCCTACAAAAGAGATCCTTCATCGTCCGCACAAGAAGAAGATGTTTGTTTAGTTTTTTAGTGGCCAGACGGTCTAGTCCAAGGGATCTCATTCTGTGGTCTAAGTCACAGAGTTCGGCTGAAAAGGGCTACGTTTGCCTCTTTTCTTGGCAAGCTAGAGCTTGACAATCCTAAAGCTTGAAGGTAGGCTCCTTGCTGAAGGAACCTGATCATGAATAAAATCAAACTTTTTTTTATTACTTCTTTGCTCTATTTCACTCATGGTTTTTTACGAAGAGTGTGTGGTGTGTAGGATGCAGGCAAGCGATGACGGGATTCGACAGCAGGTGGGTTGATTTGTAGAGGATAGATGGTGTTCGGAATTTGCAACAATCACTCACGTGGTGAACTGGAAGATTAAACTACTGTCCGATTTATAACTCACTGTTTTATTTGCACTGTTTAACACGGTAGATGCGTTTAGCTTGAGATTTTATTTTCGACTAACTCTAATGGAAATCTGGCTGCCTTACATATACGTGTAGGGTCAGTTCAGCTACATGTGGAGACTCTCTCCTCTGGAGAACACCGAAAATTACCGAATCTAACAGGCCTTTTTAGCTTATCGTGATCTATCTATTGATAAGACCGGTAGAGAGAACTTTTATCCGAGCAAACGAGTCAACTACTGCTTGCTTCATTAGGGTAGTCTAACTAATATTAGGGAAATTCAAAAAGCTTATCTCTAACAGATGGCACCATCTCGAACCCCGACAAACGCTTGTAGTTTGGCCGTTGCCACGTGGCGTAACGTTTGGACTTTCAGTCGCTTGAGGCTTAATAGAGGTTATAATTGGTCCGAACAGCTCAGCCAGGGTTTGTCCGGGGCTCAGCCGATTTTGTACTAATCGGCAGTGCTTGTAGAGGGAGGCATGACTTCTCGGTTTATTACCTCTAAACTTTTAGCTCACTATTATAATACTGGGTGCCCTATGCACATGAAGGGAGGTCCTAGATCTGGGAATGTGTGGTTATGCCTAACACCATATAAAATATCAATTGACGATATAGGGTGCCGCACTGGTTTAACGGCGAACGGATTACAGTCATTTTTTCACTGTGAGTCAGCCGTATCCAATCCAGGTGACTTGATTTTTTTTGTAAGGTTTGGGACAAGGGGTGGATGGCTCAGCACACTTTTCTCCTGTTCTATTTTTTTTTGTGCGTCTACAAGGGTTGCAATGATCTGGGAGTACCCGTAATGTGCCGAAGGTGCCGATGTGCTGACAGCTCAAATTGTTATTTTCTACTGAGCCTGGCAACCAGGCAATGCATATTGGCAAGGTGGCTCTTTTCTTATTTCTATAAGTTCAACTGTCAAAGGTGTCAAATGTGTGGCACCATGTGGTATGGATTGAAAATCTAAGTGCCGCAGTTGTGAAACATATTCGTCTAGTGTGTAATACATCGTACCCTTGGTTTGGGAGATAAAACAATCAAAAAAAAAAAAAAAAAAAGAATCCCTCTGGTATTTGTCCCACATTTTAAGGATGGATGATACACACGTACTGAAACAAGCAAAAAAATATTAGGAAATTTACAGAAAAAGATGACAATAAGCCTTAACGTGAATAGATATAATACAGCCACATAAATTTGAAGATATTAGCTTTGAGGATTGGGAAAGGTTAGCAAAAGATAGTAAAACATAAGGTTGATAATAGAATTAATTTTATGAAGAAGCAGAATAAATTGATTCAGATAGCGTAAACAAGAAATAAAAAATGACATATAAAGTTGTATATTAAAATAACGCAATGTTGTTGCTGCAACCCTAAAAATCCGACTAGTTTTCTTACACCACTTAATCGGAAATTACACTCAAGTCTTTTTTACACGGGGGATACGTATCGTGTAAAAAAAACCGTGTAAAAAAACCGTGTTACTTCGAAAATCGTCGTAAAAAAAACCGCGTTATTTCAAAAATCGTCGTAAAAAAAGACCGCGTTATTGCAAAAATCGTCGTAAAAAAAACCAAATTATTTCAAAAATCGTTCTAAAAAACAGTTTTATTAGAAAAAAAACCTCGTAAAAAAACCGTCTTATATCGAAAAACATTGTAACATCTAATATTTGTGAGAATGTATATGCATTGTTCAAACGCATATTGCATTGTTAAAAGACAAAATTCATGGTTATCATTAATTTATAGCTAAAACAGGATGAAAATTATCCATTTTTATTAGCAGTTATGTATTTACAGTCAACATTCCATACCTCGATATTGAAGGGACCATCGAGATAGGGAGAGATCGACATTCAGAACAGAAATTGACTAGCCTGCTAGAACGATCTTAGAAGCATTTCGCGTTGCAAAAGTTTGTTTGTGTATCCCGTATCCAAAGCAAATCTCGAACGCTTGCTCCAAACACAGGTGAACTTGGCTCTTCGCAGTTTTTTCATCAACATATGGAAGGTAATTTGCTCACAAATATTTTCAAAGGACTAAAGACATACAGAATCATCGAGATAGAGAGAATATCGAGATAAAGAGACTCTCATATATACCAGAGATTATGTTATTAAGAGACGCGCGGAGAGAATGAAAGTTAATTTGGTTACACGGCCAATTGAGATATTTTGTCTGTAGGTTTTGGAAACCTCAAATTTTGTGTTTACATCGAGTGACTTTCACAAGTAGCGTGAATTTTGTCTGCTGCAGCGTAACAATAAACGACTACATTATTGTCAATAACAGTCGTGTGCATTTAATTTCAGAACTTTTTTCTATGTGACTAGTTCTGCTTTCCACACACACCTAAAAATAATTACTACCGATTTGAGAAAAATATGATAACAAAACCAAATCTCTAGAGAACTCATTATTGTGGAGGGACTGTATAATTAGCTTTAAATTTTGAATTTATTTAGTGACTAATTTATAAGCAGCTGCGGAAAATCTACAAAACTGTAGAATCAGTTATATTGATTGACCGACAAAACCTCAAAACGCTTAAACCAGTTGATCACTTACATAATTGAATCTTCCGCCGGGACACCATTCCGGTCCATGTTCCGCCAAAACAGTGGATTCATTCTAAAGAGAATTCAATTAATGGTTTTGTAAATCTGCCTAAATATTGAACCAGTTTAACGAACTGAAAGCTCTCACGATAAATAAGAAAACTTCTAAGAAGAAGCCATATGGAGGAGGTGGACTGGTTCCCGGTTTTAATCGCATTTACTCAGCTATGTTCAAAATTGAATTTTGGATAATATTTTATTTACGTGTGCATCCAAAATAAGAAAGCAAGATTTTAATATTGATGAGTGCGAGCTTTTTAGTGGAATAACTGTAACGATGATTCAAAGGCGGAGATTAGTATCTTCCATTGAATTCCAACTACTTTTTTGTTATCTTGGCAGATACGTATTTCGTCGACACTAAAGAGGTCTGTATATTGTACCGGAAGTCGCCATTTTGGGTTTCAAAGATGGCGTCAGACATCGATTTCCGGTCTCTACACGTCGTCTTCGTTCCGAGAATATCCATATTGTAGACTATTTGACAATTTTTCACAAACCGGAAGTCGCCATCTTGGATTCCAAAATGGCGTCGCACATCGGTTTCCGACCTTTACACTTCGTCGCTTCCGAAATACCCATATTGTAGAATGTTTGGCAGCTTTTTTTCACAAAGCGGAAGTCGTCATCGTGGTTTCCAAGATGGCGTCGGACATCGATTTCCGGCCTCTACACGTCGTCCTCGTTCCGAGAATATCCATATTGTAGACTATTTGACAGTTTTTCATAAACTGGAAGTCGCCATCTTAGATTCCCAGATGGCGTTGGACATCGATTTCCGGCCGCTACACGTTGTCCCCGTTCCAAAAATACCCATATTGTAGGATATTCGGCGGTTTTTCACAAACCGGAAGTCGCTATCTTGCTTTTCACAATGGTGTCGGACGTTGCATAATATGTGAACAGTCCCTCCACAGCACACCATTGAAGGCATAGGTTAACTGACCACCGAGGAAACTAATCTTCTTCATGACACACTAAGTATCCAATAATGTTTTTCGCGTTTTTTGACTTTTTCAATGTATGTACATCCTCAGAAAACACTTAGGCTTTCTTGGCTCTTTAACCGCGTTATTTCAAAAAATCGTCGTAAAAAAACCGCGTTATTTCAAAAATCGTCGTAAAAAAAACCGTGTAAAAAAACCGTGTAAAAAAAGACTTGAGTGTATATGCCATCCACTCACGCGCGCATGCGCGTTATCTTCGTTTGTTGCTTCTGACCAGCAAATGGTCGTTTTCTACATTGCACTGGTTTTCTTGAAGGCTGTGAGACGACTTTAAAT
Source organism: Aedes koreicus (assembly GCA_024533555.2). NCBI lineage: Eukaryota > Metazoa > Arthropoda > Insecta > Diptera > Culicidae > Aedes > Aedes koreicus. Next base: position 1,164,387 of record JAHHFK020003102.1, on the reverse strand, counting down.
CGACTTCAAAACTGCTTATAATCATCAATTCACTCGCGACAAGGCGGAAAAATAATCTACTTTAATCATATGTCCTCGTGACACAATACTAATAGCACTAACAAACACAACCAAGCTGATATTAACTCTTCCTCCGGCTGTGGGATGAAGAACAAAAAAAAAAGGAAAAAACGTGGAGATACTACCGTCTATTACACATTTTGGGAGGGAATCGATTGCATTCACTACGTCTCACACAAAGCACGTGGAGAATTTATGATTTCACTGTTTGTTTAAGTTGAATTACGAATTATTTATTGATTTTTTCTCGCGATAACGACGCAGCAAAAACAAAACACGTCAGTTTCAATTATGTTAAAATGACTCGTACATCAAAAATAAAAATTCAGATCCTCAAATTTGAGCATGATTTATGAAAAGCAATAGGTTTAATAGTGGTGAATGAAAAATTATGGATTTGATACAGATTTAAATTCAGGTTACCTCTAGACAAGGTCCAAAACATGACCATTTTGTATGAAAACTAATCCATGTATTAGTAAATAATGCAACTGGGGGTTTTGATGAGCAAAATAAGGCCATAATTCTACACTTCAGCATGATGAAAACCAGCTCATTGTGGCGCAGCTGCAATAATAAACTGTCAGATGATCTATTGTTAAAAGTCCAAATATAGTTCTGCAACCGTGTTTTGTTAATGCATTTTTTAAAATTCTTTACTAACCTGAATTAACTTTTTTTTCTTTCTTTTCTTTGCAGGTATGTATATTATGAAAATAATTTTTCCTCAAACATGTACCTTCTGGTTAATGCAGGTTAGTAAACAAAAATACGGATGTCTTGGATCAAGTAAAAATGATTGATCAACTTTCAATACAGTGTTTGAGAAGAAAAAAAAAATAACACTTGAACGTATTTTTCTATAGAAAATAGTTTTAAAAATCGGTTAGCAGCAAAATATATACAGTTCAGTTCTTATATTCACAACTTGTGCATAATTTGTTAAATTTGTACGCTCCCGAGAGACCTCTTCGTCAACGTGTATTTTTGCATCTTGAGCCACAGAACAACAACTATGCACTCCATGAACCAATTCGAGAAATCAGCCAGCGTTTCAACGAGCGTTTCAATATGTTCGACTTCAACTTATCTGCTGACGTGTTTCGTCATCGGCTACTTGACTCTTTCCGTACTTCTGGCCGTAACCAAGTAATTTAAGTTGAGTTTATTCATTTAGACATTTGTTGTCAGTTGAATTATTGTGATAAATAAATAAATAAATAAATACGCTATCCTACGAGTAAGGTAACTTGCTGTAAACCAATCGAAACAAAGATAGCGCAATTATAAGAGATGATAAATTGAATTGAGTGAGCTGACGTGTGAGTGAGCGGAAATAGATTTAAAAATACTCCCGTGGGATAAAGCGCAAAAATTATTTTCACTTGATTTTGTTTTGATTTTGGTTGCTTCGATTAATTCAGTTAACGTTAAAATGTATCTTACATATATCTGTTTCCACCTTATTCGTTTATTCTGCATTTTGATGATAGTGCCTGAACTTTATTATTTACTTATCATGTATGTTTATTTTTTAATTTGATAGGTGCTGAAAGATTTCTAAACAGAACATTTGTGACATTGTCTATACTTGCATAGTGTATTTGATTCATATTTTTGATATATTTTTTTTGAGGCCGTGCGATTCGTAGTTGCTACTCCGTTACTGATCAGAACTAGTGTAATTGCACAGATAACTACAAAGATGGAACTTGGGAGTAGCTTTACATTCTATTTATAGATCAGCACCGGCGCCGACCACGTCCTCACGGTCTTCGGGGAGGGGGGAAGGATGATTTGTTTGACAATCATTGGTTAGAGACCGTGTTTAACCTCTGCGCCTCCATGATTGTCAAGGGAAGGATAGTTTTGTGTTAGTAAGGCAGGTTATTTTTAGATCATGGATTCACTGTGGTAAGTGATGCGATCAATGAAAGCACAGTAGACTGCTTTTTTTTATGTATTTTAAATCTAGTGGTGATAGAAAGAGGCAAGTGACAAATAGCAAGGAAGGCGACGGGCCTGGGATTGAACTCCCGTCCATCTTTTCAGTAAGCGGAACGGGTAACCAGTGAGCTACCCAGCCACGTCATTCATATTGTTAATATATTTAGCTAGAAAATAAGAAGAATGATTAGTAATTTCCATTTAATTCCAACTTTCTTATTTTAATAGATATATATTCTTCTATCAACAACCCCTGCAGTGTCGTTTCTATACTCACTTGTCGAGCATTAGTACACGACACTGAAAAGACTGCACAAGTCGCCAACAAACGCGTATCTCCAAAAAAACAAACAAAGAAAGTTGGAAAGAAATGGAAATTACTAATCATTCTTCTTATTTTCTAGTTACAGGTATTCCACTAAACAGCTCACACTCTCCATAATTCAATATATTTAGACCAAAAGTAAACCGCTGGTGAAGTCCTAATGTATCAAATCTAATAGGATTTTTTTCTTGGTTGGTGTAATCTATATAAATAAAAATGAGTTGGGGTTTCCTTTGTCACGATTTGACTCGGAGACTGCTGAGCCGATCGGCGTGAAAATTTGTATGCAGGGTTTTTTGGGGCCTGGAAACGTTTTTAAGACAGTAAGATACCCCTCCCTCCTCTGAAAAGGGGGGCTCCCATACAAATGAAACACATATTTCTGCATTACTCGAAAACTGATCATGCAAAGGTACCCAAATTTAGCATGCAGAAGTTTTTGGAAGCAAGAAATGTTTCTATGGTAGTTTGAGCCCCCTCTCTTTTCTAGAAAGCGAGGCTCCCATACAAATCAAAAAAAAGTTTCTGCATATCTCAAGAACTAATCAAGCAAATGGAACCAAATTTGGCATGTGGAGTTTTCTGGTGGCGAAAAATGTTTTTATGGTGGTTTGAGACCCCTCCCCTCTCCAAGAAGGGTGCTGTCATACAAATGAAACTGAAATTTCTTCATAACTCTAGATCTAATAAAGCAAATGGAACCAAATTTGGCTTGCGGGGATTTTAAAGGCAATAAATGTTTCTACAGTAGTTTGAGACCACTCCTCTCTCTCTCTGGAGGGGGTGAGGGGGCGGTCTCCCATACAAATGAAACACAAGTTTCTGCAGAACTCTAGAACTAATCAAGTAAATGGAATCAAATTAGACATGTAGAGGTTTTTGAAGGTAAGAAATGTTTCTAAGGTAGCTCGAGACCCCTCCGGCCACTGTAAGAGGGGGGCTCTCATACTAATGAAACACAAATTTGTGCATAACTCGAGAATTAATCAAGCATATGGAATCGAATTTGGCAAGTGGAGGTTTTTGGAGGAGAGAAATGTTTCTATGGAAGTTTGAGACTCCTCCGCCATCTGAAAGGGGGAGGGAGGGGGGTTTCCATACAAATGCAACACAAATTTCTGAATAACTCGGGAACTTATCAAGTTAATGGAACCAAATTTGGCATGTGGGGGTTTTCGAAGGCAAGAAATATTTCTATTGTGATTTGAGACTCCTCCGCTCACTGAAAGAGTGGTCTCTTTTACAAAGGAAACACTAATTTCTGCATAACTCGAGAACAAATCAAGCAAATGGAACCAAATTTGGCATGTGGGGGGTTTTGAAGGCAATGATTGTATGGTGGTTTGAGAAACCACCCCCCTCTGGAAGGGAGGGCTCCCATACAAATGAAACACAAATTTCTACCAAAAATGAGAACTATCCAGGTTACTTAAACACGTGTATTTCTCTGGTAAGAAACATATTTTGATAGAAGTTTGAACCCCTGCTTATTCAAGAAAAAAGAACTCATTTTGAAAAAAAAAACTATAAATGTGCCAGTTATATTAAATTTTCTTTCATTTAGTTGCAAGCGTAGCAGCGCACGCACCGGGTTCAGCTAGTGATAAAAAAAATTGAAGCGTAGATTCTTCATCCACCATCCGGTAGGGCTTAGCCACTAGGACAAGTCTGCGAAATAGAGCAGCGTCTCTAATAATAAGACTCTAGAGATAGAGCAATTACCAACTGGAAGGTCATAAGCACACTGGGGCCATGTGGTGAGTGAATTCCGAATTAGGACAAGTTTACAGACGACTGATATGTCCTAACTGGAGAAGCTCTCGAGATATACTATATGTATCTAAACAAATACATCAATTTTGTCGGAGACTGTAGAGGTTTATGATTTGAAACAACTGAGATTACTCCCCCAATAAGTGAAAATCCCATAAATTGCGGGTATCGTTCTTTACAGTTTCGTTGTTTACCGTTCACATTAGCCGTAAAGACCGGTACCCTTTGCCATATATCTTTGCCATTTAGACAAAAATTTGCAAATTAATTTAAATAAATGAACCTGATCCAAAAACATCACTTTGATTAAAAAAAAAACTCAAAACGTTACAACTGATTGCATTCGACTTTCTCCAGCCTTAAGATTGATTGCTGTATCTATTTGACTTCATATCAGCAAAACAATTAAAACACGAAACTTCATATCAACAATTGGCAATCACTGTCTCAGCTGCTGGCAAAATCGTTCAGCTTATCGTTCAGGAGAAAGTGCCAAAAGTCAGTTCTCCATGGCACGGTTCGTGTGCAGCTCTTTTTCTTAGCTCCGTGCATTCACTGTCATAATCTGATCTTTGTCTTATATTAAAACTTTACCTCCTACTTCGAAACGGATGGCAGCTTTTCTAGAGCGTAGAGCGTAAACTGAATGCCTACAGGCAACGGCACCCAGCAGGAAGGAGGCGGATTTTTATTTACTGTTAGCCAGGCTCCACGCTACAACTAGCGAAGGAAAGCCAAATGATATCACGTCCTATCGTTGCAGCTGTTTTCCAATATCGTGTTTTAATCGGACATCTTTTCTCCATTATTACTAGAAGAAAAACAGCACTAATGGATTTTATTTATCCCCCCATATCAAGAGCGATGGGTGGAGAGACGCGGTTCAAGTTTGTCGATTCGAAAGTGCCGTCGGATCTTAGGTACTTCTTTCCTTCCTGAAAGTAGATATCCAATATCGGGACCGAAGAACGAACTAAACACTCGATAGGGCACTTCTTTTGTTTCATAGCGTTTCGACGTGATGCCTATCAGGGAAGGAAAGTATATGCCGTAGCGAACTTATCTCACTGGAAATGCAATGAAAATGTGGAGAAACGAGATCCAACACGTTTCAAACGAAAAGAGCAGTTTTTTTAGTTCGTATGAAATGTGAGGGTCACGAGAGAGAATTTGTTTTTTCTGAAAATAGATTTTCATCGTTTGCTTTCTTGTGTTATTTGTTTATCAACAACCATTCCAATAGTTAGATTACTTATTAAATACTCCGCAAATCACTTCAAGTTCTTAATTAAAGCGGTTGAGACGCAAGTTGCTTGTTCAAGAGTAGTAACTTTCTAAAACCTTTACTTCAGCAACGTGATTCCACAGCGGAGAACTTCTACTGACCGTTTCGTTGTTTCTCAAGTACCAAGGCGATGAAGTGAAAAGACTGAATTAATTTTTCTCTGCAAAAAAAAACCGCATTAGAGACATTGTGGCAAGAGCAGCTATAAAAAAAGAAACCTATATCGAACTCATTGCATTGTTTCATTATAGAAAGTTTCTCATTAAATGCAAAGTTCTGTACTGCAGCACTGATTCCAAAGAACTTGGTTTGACTTGTTCTTCTCATCTGGTTGCCATTCAGAACAGAACGGTCGATGTTAGGGGTGCAATTGGACCATTGCGGGTTCGAGTGGCGGTTTTTTGCGTGGGTGGCAATTGAAAGTGGCTACGAGCGGGATCGAAATCGTTTGGAATTAACATCTTTCGGTCAGAAACAGTAGAACGTGGAATATGTTTTCTTCATTTGATGAAAACTCGCTGTAGCTGCTTTTGTATAGCTGGTTCTACCAATTTGGGGCAACTGAACCGTACATTTGACGGTCGTTATAGGAGAATGAATGGATAGCTCATAAACATAACAGACAAACTTCCATTAGTGTGTCCATTGTCCACATCTAGGTTAGAACGTTCGTCGGAAATGATGCCGAATCATCAAAGAACCAAATTTGGCCATATCAAACTTCTTTCATCATTCAAAAGTGTGGGTTTCAATTAAAAGCTAATTTCAGACAGAACATGTGAACGATCCTCAATCGAGGAGTCACCTCAAAAGAGTCGAAAGCACCTTGCATTTGATAACACCAAGAGTACATGCAGCTATCGTCACCATCATCGTTATCGTCACGTAGATAGACACATCTCACCGAGCTCTAATTAACAGCTCTAAAATCCGCTTTGATCTTTGTCAGCGGTTTTCCGGTTGAGGTTTTTCCATATGAAGATGTGGTTCAATGACTGATACCTCTATTTGAGGATTGCGGTGGAAGATTCCATTTCAATAGGTATTCATGATAGGAGCGGGGATTGGAAATAATCAACCGAGAGACTGATTAGATTGCAGATGCGAGGCGCTTCATACATAGTAGATGAGAGCAGACGACCTACGCTATACATTGTAATGCATTTTCCCTAAGAGTAGATGGATGAACACGCTTAGAAAGAGACAAAAATTAAATTAAACTTCATTTGATTAAAGCTCGATTTACTTAAAATCTGGGTTTTCTGCTCATTTTTTTACAGCGCTGCTCCCAGCAAATTCTTTTGGAGGTTCTTCTATTTCAGTGGCAAATGTTATGCTACGATTCAATAAGATTTGAAAAATTTGGGACCAATGTTAGCCGAAAGAAGAAAATTAATTTTGGGCACCCACATTGAAGATCCAACGTGGACCTTTTAAAAAATTGCGATATCGTCGAATTTGGCTAACCTACCGTCTGCACCCAAGTTAAATTGCCAAAACCATCCAGCTTTATTAAAGTTTTAGGCATGCCACTAGAAATCAATTTGGTTTTATTATGGCACCAAGAGTTGCCCATAGGTTTCATATTTTAGCCAGATTTATGAAAACCTACAAAGCTTGTTCACAACCATCTTAGAACCTTGTGATGTGATATGATGTGATAGGAAGCCACCACTTGCCATGGCGTACAGTTCCTCCTAATGGCAAGATCAAACTGTACATACCTGTAATCCTCACTATTCCGTTGTATGAAGGGCCAAAAACGGGGGGTGGACCCGTAAGCAGAAGCACTTACACGAAACCCATGGAAAGGATAGAGAAGCTCCTTCCAACAAAACACTCTTGTTACAGGAAATGAACAGTAAGCAATACACATTAGGATTTCCGTCTGGTGGCTTGATAAAAAAAAGGGTTATCAAACTCACTGTAGACTGTCGGAAGATAAATAGACCTTCGCTGATCTCGATCTGACGATTTCCATCAAGGAAGGCATAGTTGTCATCCATGACTTGGGCCAGATTACCACGAGTACCTCATCCAGCATACACTTCGTCTTGCATCCTGTATTCCCCCTTACCCTTTGTTATTGAATGTAACGAATGCACGTTACTGAATATAATATATGTATTTACAAAATATTTCTGACATCCACCGGTTTGTAAATGAAAAGTAAAAATAAGGTCTGCATCAATATCTTAATAGTCCTGGAAAAGCTGCAAAGCAGAGAAGATCAGCCCTTTTATCAAAGATAAAATTTCAATGAAAAGATATTTGATTTGTTTTATTTTATGAGGATCAACAAACTATTCCATAGGTCGAAGAAAGCATTTTTAGTGATCGAAGAGCCTGGTTCGTTGATTTCTGAAATAAATGGAATATCTATAGTATAATAACACTGAACAAATAAAAACAAAATATAACCACAATGGAACTGACTCTAAGCTTCGGGTATTGACAGAAAATCCCTACTGAACCCTTGCGGCACGTCGAGCCGGCCAGTTCAGCGCGAGGGTTCACAACCATCTTAAAACCTTGTTTTCTCAAATTCTTTTTACTACTATCAATGGTTTTATTTCGACTTTATGAACTCGTAAAATGCTGTTTTGAAATGCCATTTTAGGACTCATTATATTACCTTATTATGACGGTCAGTTGAAAAAGCACCTTAAAACCATTTTGCCTTCACTAATTTAACGGCATTTAACGGCAAATTAGCTTTATAGTAGTCATAGCAAAGATAAATTGGCTTTTTGGTAAAACTGTTATATTTTCCATTCGCAATATTCAAATATAAGAAATAATTGAAATGTGGAAAAATAAATGCACCAAAATTTATATGTAATGAAAATGAACTGTAGATCAGAGACCCATTTCGGCATTATTTTAGATAACCTCATTGAATTCCATTAATTTTCAGGAAATTCATGATTAATTTGTCGAATATATTTGTTTTAATTTTGTTTTGTTGTTGTAAACTCGCATAATTTCCGAGGCGCATTAATTTGCGGCTGTTATCGTGCCAATATTAAACATAACATTAAATGCGCATATGATTTAGAGCATGATACGCTGTAAAAAAATTAATTTGTTTTGGATATTTTGCTATCAAACAAAATTTTCCCAAATACTGGAATTTGTTTCTAAGATATTATTTACTGCTAAATGAATCATAAGAGCAAAGAATCGAACAAAGTAGATCTACTAAAACCAACCACGATATCACAGTGAAGTGACAGCTGTAGCCATTTGGCCGTATGCTAGTTTTCATAGCAGCCAATAGGTTTTATGAAGGATCTCAAATAATCATAACATCTTTAACTAGAACATTTTCAGGTTTTATTAACTTGTTTTCACAACCGTCTATAGAGTGGGCCACTTTGTACAAAATTCGGTTTTAAAGCAGTATAGAGGAGGTGTTGTTAAACAAAACAGTTTTGAATGTAGTTTTAGCATCAAAGCCGAAAAGAGTGCTATATGGCAGGAATAAAACTAAAATTGTTACTTGGGCAGTGTCCTCAAACATTTCCGTGACCGGAAAACTATTGTTCAGAAGGAAGGATAGTTCGGAAGGAACAGTGAGCCTTGGAGGGAGACTAACGATCGGAAACTGCAACGGAAGGTATTGCAAATAATTAGAGCAAACCCAGGATTCTCAGTTTGTTTCATTATCAAAAAATACAATTCCAACAAAAGCACCGTCCGTTGGATCGGTCTACGCAAAGTATTTCGTGCTTGTCGTGCTATCCAGCAGCTCAATCGGACACTGAAGCAGAACCGAATGGCTAAAACATGCACTCGGAAGTTATATAGACAATTCTCACGAGGTACCAAGACTCATACTGTAGGAGGACGAAACGTATGTATCAATAGACTTCGGGCAGCTTCCAAGGCAAAAGTTTTATGTGGCCACAGCACGAGGAGATTTATTTTGCTGACACATTTTCTATGATATTTCAGATTTGGCAAACAATTTGCAGCTGCGGACAAAAACTCAAATTTTCGTTACAAATGAGTCTATGAACTCAATGCTCTGAAAGGAAAAGTGCCTGAAAAAACTTACCAGTCTACCATTCCTGAAAGGTCTATTATGTAAAGGTTATGTAAACCATACTTCAAATTCCAGCCCATCTTCCTATCCGTTAAACTGTTATTCCTATTAACCTCCAGACTGCCACAAGTAATCTTTTCTATTCCCCTAACTTTAGTTTTAAGATAATTGATATATATAAATATGAAAACTTAGCTCTGCAAATTTGATTCGATTCAGCCTGTACAAATAAATGATTTATAAAAAAAACTAGGCAAAAAATTGAACAGCTATGGTACCGGACACAACGAAGATCTGGATCATCCAAAATGTCCACGAGTTCAGATCTTGGTGTTGTACATGATCGACAAGGAGGTTTAGAGTGTTATGATCGTACTTCTTAGCTGTGAAAGCTACAAGGAAAATCATAACACCGGTGCAGACATATTACAGTATTCTCAAAATATCTACCCCAAACTATTCATGAGTTCAGGTCATTATATTTTGCACGAAGTTTTCATCGTACTTATGAGTTGCTAATTCCTTATCAAAAATATGTTTCTGGATTTGTCCATGGGACATTTTACAACAGTTTTAGACACTCAAACTTTATTTATATGGATGTACCATCACTCACAAAAAAAAACTTAGACAGACGATTCCCATGCTTAGTACAAAATTATCATTAGCGTTGTTGGTTGCTTATTTACATTATTCTATGTTAATGCGATATAGGCAACTGATGAAATTCGTGTTTCATTCGCCTCATCCACGTTTCATCTTCCATTTGCATTCCACCGTATACACTCCGTTTCATAACAATGGCACCACTCAAAAAACGTTTACCTATTTTTGAGAGTGTATTTGTTTTCTTTATTCATTATTTCGTAATGACCGTGAAGGAGAGCTGACTAACACCACTACACAACTGCATCAATAAACACTATTTTTGAACAGCAAAAGACAAATTTAGAAAATTTGCTGTTTCACAACTATAGAACCAATACCTAAATAAAGCCATTCGCTTCAATTGCAGCTCAGTTTTCTTTCACCAATTCTCGAGTACTTTTTCAAACAGACGTATCTGACTTTGTTAACAAAGAGGAAAAGTAAGATTCAAACGTTAAATTCTTGAAACCCTTTGCACTTTCATGCAAACTAGGACCACCAACACAAGGTATAACATTTCCCTAACATGATGGTGATGAATTATGGAGAGTGTGAGCTGTTTAGTGGAATACCTGTAACTAGAAAATAAAAAGAATGATTAGTAATTTCCATTTAATTCCAGCTATCTTTATTGCTTATCTTGACAGATACGCGTATTTCGTCTACAATATGCAGACTTCTTCAGTGTCGTGTACTAATACTCGTATACAGTCGAGTATTAGTACACGACACTGAAGAAGTCTGCACATTGTAGACGAAATTCGCGTATCTGTCAAGATAAGCAATAAAGATAGCTGGAATTAAATGGAAATTACTAATCATTCTTCTTATGATGGTGATGCTACTTTCTGTGAGGGTGCTGAGAGTTTTGAAAAATTTATGTTTAAATCTCACTACCCCTCTTTGTTTACAAAATCAGATACGGCTGTTTGAAAAAGTACTCGAGAATTAATGTATTATGACGTGTTTTGTATAAGCTCTAAAATGCCGCGTGGAACGTATTTGTCAGAGCAGGAAAAAAGGAAAATTTTGGCTTATAGTGATTGTGATATCAGTATTCGCGAAATCGCTCGTCGTTTGAACAGATCTCATCACGTTGTTTTGAATTTTTTGAAAAATCCTGATGGATATGGAAAATATAAGAAAGGTTGGGCCAAGGAAAAGCTGTCAAAAATATGTCAACGCAGAATAATCAACGCTGCAAGCAACTCTATCAAAAGTCTGGACCAGATAAAGGCTGACCTTATGCTTGACGATTCGCGTTCAACAGTCTACTGAACTTTCAAAGACTTTCCAAACATTTGGCGACAAAACATGAAGCAAGCACCATGATTTTTACCCCGTCAAAGAGCAAACCGACTTAAATTCGCCCGTGCCAACATGCGTAGAGATTGGAGTAAAGTGTGTAAACATGTTTATTCATGATTGAAATTTTTTTTTAAAGTAGTTTAATGTTTCAGGTTATCTTTTCTGATAAGAAGAAATTTAATCTCGTTGGACCCGATGGAATCATTTCGTACTGGAGAGATTTACGGAAAGAGCCACGTTACTTTTCATATCGCAACTTCGGAGGGGGCAGTTTGATGGTTTGGGGGCATTTTTTCAAAAGGGAGTGGGGTATATTGCTTTTCCATCAATAAGAATGAACAGCCAGGAGTACATCGAGATGCTTCAAAACCATTTACTGCAGCAAAACCATCGTGGTGATTGGTTATTCCAACAATATAACGCATCAGTTCATAAAAGCCGAGCGACCATGGCGTGGTTATCTAAACATCAAATCCAAGTTATGGAGTGGCCAGCTTGTTGACCAGGTCAAAATCCGATCGAAAACTGATGGTACGTACAATGTATGCAGACAGCAAGCAGTACGGGAATGTTAAAGAGCTCAAAGAAGAAATCTCATCAGCGCAGAACGAGATACAAGTATTTACATGTCGCCGCCTGGTAGAAAGTATGACGAATAGGTTGTTTGAACTGATTGAGAATAAAAGAGGTTCTACACATTACTAACATGCTGCAATCAATGCAAAACTGATGTAAACTTTTTGGAGAAAATTAATTTTAAGTCTGGCTCTATAGTTACTAAACACAGCTTTTTTGTTTTAATTATTGAGTAACTTGCCAGAACAATCCAAGATTTAACAACATTCTTACAAACATAGATGAAGACCATATCCAATCCTTTGCACTTCATTTCCAATATGTATTCTCTTTTATTACTCAAAAACCTCAATAAAATGACTGGTTCTATAGTAATGACAGGGAGTATATCGTACGCAACAATTTCCGTTCAAAGGCACCAAGGGAGTTTTGTTACTTCACGAGTAATGTACATGTGTCCGAAATACATTGCCATAACCCTCTCCGAGATTCGAAGGCACTCGATCGTCTCTTTGACAAACCAAGTCAGTTTTTCTGGAAATCCATATTCGTGCATGACCTGTCATAGCTGGTCTCGATTGTGTCGTAAGCTGATTTGAAATCGATAAAAAGATGAAGTGCGGGCGCTTTATATTTGCGACATTTCTGCAGCACTTGTCAAATCGGACCTCAACCACACCCCGCCTCCCTTGTCCTGCCTAGAACGAATACATCGTCAACGAATATCGACGAGAAGTTGGATGCTAGTGCCTCGTGTTATATCAGATAAATCTCACGATAGATGACGTCGAATGTATGGTCGTAAAATTCTTTCGGGAGACCGTCTAGTCCCGGGGATTTTTCCGTAGAACTTGTCTTAATTGCTGTTCATTTCCGCCGCTGTGAACGCATCCATGCACGCGTCGTTTGTGGCATCGTTGTCCGGCATGCTCTGGTTACACTGGGAGTTGTTTGGTAGTTCTATCCGTGGCTTATTAGGCCAGAAGAAAAAGGAAACAATTTTTGGCTCAGGATGTACCAGCACATCGGTCCTATGCTCGGTCCCAAGCTTAATGATTCGCCCCTAATAATTTAACTTATACGAAGACACCTTCAAATATTCTGTCAAAATAACACAGCGAATCAAAACCAAAACAAAGCTTCTAGTGTCGGAAAGCGCAAGAATACATTGCAAGGTGCAACCGCAAGGCGTACTTCGGATCAAGGAGTTCTACAACAGTGAACCAATTTCCAATCGCTAGTTTCACATTGATCCAATCGCTAGTTTCACACATTGGTGGTTCTTTGGCCTCTAGTTACAAATTTATTCTCACAAAGGCTTGGGAGATATTTCGCTGCAGTGCGAGCATTTCCCCTTTGAGTCGGTTTATTGTGGTCAAAATTTGGAAAATGTTGGGCTGGATTTTGGTAGTAGTTGCCATTGGGCGAACACGAAATTATTGCAACATAGTGAATTTACTGTGAAATCTCATGCATTTATCGGATAAAAACCAAATTTTCAGGGCAGTTTTATACATGTCATAAGCTGGCTGAAACAGTGGTTTTTCATTGTGCTGCTTCAAAAATGGCAAATGAAGTATTTCGATACTAGTTTCGACATTTTCTTTTTTTTTTTTAAACGATTATGAACATATAATTTATCTTTTCCGGTGTAAAACTCCTGTCCTGGCATTTGTTGGAGGTCACCTTTGACGTATGTTTCGTCATCAATCACGCAGCAACTCTATCTGGTTAACATCATCGCGTAGGATGTCCTAGTACGGGTCTTGGCAACAACTTTCAGCCGTTCATCACGGTTTGGGAACCTATTATGCATGCAATCCAGCTCTTGCCTTGAATTTCTGGACGTAACTTTGCGTAACGCCACCCTTTTTGGCAACATCGCTTATTAAAGTTCTGTGATTTCGGGTGAAATTACTCTTAACATTTTCCTCCGTCTTGCTACATGCTGCTCCTTGTTTCCTACCTGCGTTTGTGATTTGAAGTCAACCGATCGTTGAACATTTTTGGTATTCTTGAGACGGTTCAGTTACAGATTTGCAGTATATTCCCCAAAGCACGATGGGACAGCTCCAGATTATCCATATGAATATATTTTTTTTTTCATTGACTTACTGACTTACCACTCACTGACTTACCAACATGCCACAAAAAATGCACTTCAAACAAAAACTGCGAAAAATTTGGTTCATTTCCTTCCAGTGGGAAGTTACAGTTATTTTTATTAGCTATTTTTTTGGTAGCGATGTTTTGCTTTTCATTTCGGTTTGGGGCTTTTTGCACCTTGTAAACATGTAACCCATCACGCTTCATGGTTTTTTGCACAAAACCGACTGACACCTTGGAATTTCTAGCGACACCTCGAATTGGCATGTTCGGACGGTTTTTGAACTGTTGCACTACTTTTCTGGCCATTTTAGTGTCCATTGGACAACTTTTACGAAAACTCCCTTCCTACCATTGGGCATTCAGACGCTCCTTGAGGGTTTTTATCACACGAGACACAGTTGTATTTGCAATTCCAAGCTTTTTAGCGATCCATCGGTGGGACGCCGTTTTTATCGAATTTACCCTCAGAACCAAATACTACAAAGTACATTTCAAACTCTAAAAAATTTGTTAACTTATTGCCGTAGGAGAAAATAATAAATTTAACTCGTACTTAAAAATTATGAATTTTACACGAGACATAATTCATGTTTGTAAAAAGTCGGGGCACGTAAAGAAAGATTTCGTCCAAAATTATGTCTCCTGAATTTGAAACATACGCAATTCGACGAAAGATGTGTTTGATTGAATTTATTTTCTCATTTCTTTCAACTAATTCTTATGTGCTGAAGGACGCTTGCATGTGTCGGTCTCCGGGGACAGAAATTTACATGACATTTTTGTAGTGTGTAGTTGTTTTATATCATTCAGTTGTTGGACTGTTTTTTGTAACGAATCCTAGATCGGAGAAGAGAATCAGTTGCATGGATTCGCATCGTAAGCAATTTGTTCATATTTTTGGAAATTGGATTGGATTATCTGGTTCACATCAAATGTGTCATGCAGCCATGCATGAGAATGGATCTCAATCCCATTCATCTAATGGCTGGGCTCCTATAATCCCCCACGGCAAAAACAAAGTGCCTCAATTACACGTTTGCGTCAAAATTTCTATGAAAGTTCCCCATAAAAATCGCTCTGAACACTATCAAAATTGAATAACGTCTCTATTAATCCGTATAAAGGGAACATAAATCACGCTTGCATACCCCAATTCAAATCAGTGCATTGGAATGGATATTTTTATTGTTCTCGCATGAACACCGCGGGAATATGCTCCCCAAACCAATCGGATCTTCTTCCGGTCAATAGGAACCGACCGATTCAGTAGGGTAGAGTATATCATCATTCGTTGTGCAACATAAATATGTATACTCAAATTCAATAGTTTTATCAAACACACGGTTGTGTGGCCACTGATGCTGCTACATTCGAGGATCCCCCTCCCCAGCATAGTGGAGTCCATTCAGTTTGTCGAGGATGGATGATGGATGATTCAAGTGGTATCTTCTCACCATTTCACCCAGCAACTTTGGCCAGTGAAAAAAAAAATGTATCGATCATCCCTCATGAGATATAGCATTGATTTCCAGCTTTTATTTTCCCATTCCAACTACCAGCTCCCCAGCTTTTTCTGTGATATGTGTTGTTATCGAATTGATGAAAATATATTTTATTTCGATTTACTACTGCTGGAGCACACATTGGTCTTGCTACCCGGTCTGGGGGGATGTACGCTTCGAGCGATTTTTCATTGTGGTTTGTAACCCCCTACCCCCTCCTTCCTTGCCACGTTGTTGTGCAGGACAGGCGGCAGCGACGGCAGCTTTCATGGTCCATTAAAATCAACCGAGCATGGGACAGGATCTTTCGACAGGAACACCATTTTTGCCGTTCTCTCCATTTCCCAGGTTTCTGTATTTTTGCAATCGATGCGAAAAAAGTTTTCCTTGGTTTCTATTATCTCATCAAAAACTATATTCAATTGTTCGTTTCCGCCTAGCCCTTGCAGCAAGCCAGACCTAGGAGCGAATCGATATCGGAGCAAGATAGAACGCGTGGAATTTTTTAAAGGAAAAAATGAGAACGGAGAACCAAATCTCAGCATCCTATACTGTACAATAAATTCAATCTGTAGTGGTCAGCTTCGTGCCAACATGTTTTCCTTTATGGGCCATGACATGACAGCTCCGAAGGATGTACCTCCATCATGGCCAGCGGTGTGTGTAGGTTGGTGCGATCGAGTTGTTAGTTGTTCTTGTTCCGCTTCATGTATGTGATTTTCAACCTGAGGTAGCTCGAGTAGTTGGTTGTTTGTTGTTTCTAACCGATGAGATAGACGGAATAAACCATGAACACGTTGGGAAAACAAAGCATATTTATTCATAAGCTAAAAAGACTGCAAAGCCGGAAAAGTTCTGAGTTATTTACCTGAAATAAAATAAATTATTATACATGATTAGATTTGTTAAGGCATAGTAGCATGGAAATATAAATTTGTTTTATCTTGTTAAATTTACGTTGGATTATTTTTTAATATTTTTGTTTGTTTCTTGATTATCAAGATTTTTAGACTTGGTCTGGTTTATTCTTCATTTTTTTTTCAGTAATGTTTACAAATTCAAACTAGACGAAATACTTCTTTAATCCTTCAAACATTATATCCCCCACCTTTTTCTTTCATTTAAATTTTTTCCCTTCCCAAACCAAAACTCCCTTCTTTTTATTTTAACCCCATACCACACTCCACACAAAAAAAAATCAAAAAAATCGCCGAGAACAAGCGATTTCTATGAGAAAGGGTGTATTCGATAAAAATGGCACACACATATATATTTACCAAAATTAAAAAGATTATCGGATTTTCTTGAAATTGTCAGGGCATGAAAAACTACTTATGAGTTATGATTAACAAAATATGTTTTATTCAATTTCATATAACATCCCACCCACCCATCAAATTTTGTTCAACCGATTTTCCCAGTGTTTTTGTTGTTTTTTTTTGTACCCAAATTTTCTTCAACTGCAGCACTGTTTTAATAGTTTTGGGATGTACTATATGCGAAGTTCCGTTTTCATAATTGCCCAGAATTTTTCAATTGGACGAAGTTCCGGAGAATTTGGTGGGTTCATATATTTTGGCACAAAATTGACTCCGTTGGCTCGGAATCACTCCAACACGTTTCGTGCGTAGTGGCAGGATACTAGATCAGGCCAAACAGAGTTGATCCTTTCTGCTTCCTTGTGAATGGCAAGAGACGCTTTTTAAGGCACTATTCCATGTAAATCGCACCGTTGATTGTTCCTGAAGGGATCACTTATTTCACAACATCCCCAAATCGCCTGCCGGATGAGAAACTTTTTTGCAAATATCGATAGTGTCTTCTTTCGAACATCCTCTGGAACTTCTAATTCAGATTTGGCAACGAAATATTCTTGCCCAGGAAGTTGATGGAAGTCATCCTTGACGTAAGTTTCGTCGCCCATCTCGATGCAACACGATTTGGCGAGCAACTTCGTGTTAAGTTTGGTTTTCATTCCGGTCTGGGGATTTTTAGACCTTGTAAAAATAAAACCAAGCACGCTTTATAGTTTTATGCAACAAACCGACTGGCACATTTGACTTTTTAGCGACATCTTGAACTGTTGCACCACTTTCCTGGTCATTTTACTGTCCTTTGGACCACTTTTACGACCACTTCCTTCCTTCTTTCGAGCATTCAAACGCTCCTTGAAAGTTCTTAAATCAGACGAGACACTCTTGTATTTGCAATTCCAGGCTTTTTAGCGATACGGGTGGGACGCTTCTGGATTTTAATTGTAAGTACACAACATTTTTCACAAACAATTCCTTTTTGCGACGACTTGTTCAAGTCACGTACTGTATGAATAATTATGAAACTTGACAGATGTGAATAATACACTATGCGTAAGATTTGCTCAAACTTTCAGGTACTCTACTCATACGGTTCAAAAGTTACAGAAGATTTTCGGTGTTCCATTTTCCCGAATCCCCCACCCCAACCCCCAAATTTGGGGAGGCCCAACAACACTCCAAATACCCTCTAAAAAATTTGGGGTCGGGTCCGTTTCAAAGCACCCCGCGAGACCCCCCACAGAGAATCAAAAGCGAAAGGCCCCCCAAAGGACCAACTTTCTTCGAACAATTACCGGACCCGGGGGGGAGCTCATCCGCAAGATCTTCTAACGTTGTACCGGACAACGATTTTGTCGGTTATCGAATACGGTAGTGTTTGTTTTCAGTCAGCGGCTCGGTCGCACATCATAAAACTGGAACGTATTCAATATCGGTGTCTTCGTATCGCGTTAGGTTGCATGCACTCGACTCACACCATGAGTCTTGAAGTGCTGGCCGGCATGTTGCCACTCTCGGATCGGTTTACAGAGTTATCTCTCCGGCTCCTCACCAGGTGTGAAGTAATGAACCCCCAGGTAATCGAAAATTTTGAGAAGCTTCTCGAGTTGAATCCTCAAACTCGCTTCATGACTTTGTACCATTTGTACATAACACAGGATGTCAGCCCTTCGCCGAACATTTCCAATCGTGTTTGCTTCTCCGATTTCGATAATTCGGTTCATTTTGATTTATCCATGAAGCAGGAGCTTCATGGAATCCCAGAGCATCATCGTCCTATGATTGCTCCGGTGATATTTGCTGCAAAGTTTGGCCAAGTTGATTCCACTAAATCGTTCTTCACTGACGGATCTTTGATAGAGGAGTCAGCAGGCTTTGGTATATTTAATGAAATTTATAGCGCCAATCGTAAACTTCAAGCTCCTTGTTCCGTATATGTCGCTGAATTAGCGGCAATACACTTTACGCTAGAAATTGTTGCCTCACTAACACCGGATCAGTATTACATTTTCACGGATAGTCTCAGTTCTATAGAGTCTATTCGCTCCTTGAGGCCGGTAAAGCACTCCTCGTATTTTCTCATGAAAATACAGGAGCTTCTAAGTGCTTTATCTTCGCGTTATTTTATCATCACCTTTGTATGGGTCCCATCTCATTGTTCAATTCTGGGCAATGAGAGAGCGGACTCGCTGGCAAAGGTGGGCGCTATAGAAGGCGATATTTATGATCGACAAATCGCCTTTAATGAATTTTTTACTATTTTTCGTCAACAGTCACTCGTCAGCTGGCAGTATAAATGGAGTAAAGGAGATTTGGGGCGATGGCAACATTCTATCATCCCAAAGGTGTCGAAGAAATCTTGGTTTGGAGGGATGGATGTGGGTCGAGACTTCATTCGTGTGATGTCTCGCCTCATGTCCAATCATTATTCTTCGAACGCTCATTTATACCGTGTTGGGCTGAGCGACAGCAATCTCTGTGAATGTGGACAAGGTTACCAGGACGCAGATCACATTATTTGGTCATGTGCTGAGCATCGTGGAGTCAGATCTGAGCTTTATGATTCCCTTCGGGCTCGAGGTAGACAACCCAATGTACCGGTTCGAGATATTTTGGCTATACGTGATCTGGAGTTTATGAAACTCATTTATGTGTTTTTGACTAACATTAGCCTTAGATTGTAGTTAGTTTAACCTGTATGTTTACTTTAAGTTTTTTTTTCTGTGTTTGTGTGTGTGTTTTTTTTTTCTCATTCTCAAAAATGTTAAAGTCAAAAGAAAACCTAAAGTTGTATAGTTATAAGTTTTTATCCAATTCCGAATTTAAAATAAACGTGCTTTGTAAACCACACTTCAAATTCCCGCCTATCTTCCCATCCATACAATTGTTATTCCTATTAACCTCGAGACGGCCGCGAGTAATCGGTTCTATCCCCTTAACATTAGTTTTAAGATAATTGATGTATATAAATATGAAAACTTGGCTCTGTAAAGTTGATTCGATTGAGCCTGTACAAATAAATGATTTAATAAAAAAAAAAAAAAAATGCAAAAAAAAAGTAAGTTGAATCCTCAAAAGAGAGCAATCTATGCTAATACATTTAAACTTACGATTGAAGGATTTGATGAAATTGGAGTCCTTCGAAGCAATTTGTGCCTTTTGGAAATTTTATGCTTATATTGATTTCCAAGCTCACCGTTTTAGAACCACCCGGGGGATACTTGTTCCTTTACCCAAAAATTTCATTATCTTAAATCTGCTTAACCAATCGGAATGTTTTGTGATATAGTGGGCGGAATATTATATTTTGAGATAACTCAATGCAGACGTCTTCCAAATTTGGCAGATCGACAGGCAATCGGTGGATAACCACCTGGTACCTCATAGCAAGATGCTTAGTAACGGACCGGAAGTTTCGATGAGCTACATCCCCCATTAGGATAGACTTAGTTCATATAGACAAAACTTAAGATAGTTTTAATTCATAGCAACACTCATCACTATGAATAAAGTTTCCTCAAATTTCAGGTTTTTTTCTCATACGGTTCAAAAGTTACTGAAGAATTTCGGTGTGCCATTTTTATAGAATACACTCGTTATACTAACTTTCAAGCTCTGCAACCTAGTTTCCGTTAGAGTTAAGGGAATCCATTAAAACTTTTCTAAAGCCTGTCCACGTTAAATTGCGAACATCAAAATGATAGCAGCAAAAAAAAAATTTACACATAATTCAACAAAACCGATTTTTTATTTCACAACAATAGAGTTATGTTTCCATTAGAAACAGTTGATTAAGATGTTAATCCTTCTTTCTATAAAATTCTCGAATTTTCTGTGGTACATCCGCCATCAGGTGCCGTACGGTATCCTCAGATACGCCTGCCGTGACGATTCTCCATCTTCTCTTTAAATCATCGGTAATATTTGCTTTCTTCTTTGTTGCAAAGAGTTTCCGCTTAACTAGAGCCCAGTACTTCTCTTTTGGGCGAAGTTCTGGACAGTTTGGTCAAACCACTCCAAGACGGATTTCGCATAGAGACAAGAGGCCAAATCAGAGCTGGAGAGTCGTGGCTTCTGATAAACGGTAGCAACCGCTTTTGCAGACATTCTTTCTCGTACACATCCTTATTGATAGTGCCGGTAGAGACGAAACTTTTTGATTTTCGACCACAACTACATATGACCTGCCAAATCAAATAACTCTTCGGGGTTGTGGGCATCTTCTTTGTCGGGAAATGCTCGGCAACGGCGTTTCTTTGCATTGCGGTGTAAAAGCCAGACCCGGAGGCTGAATAAAATCTTCCAGTACGTATGTTTCGTCGTCCATTATGATACAAGAAAATGTTTGCAAAATATTGGTGTAAAGCTCCTTAGCACGACTTTTTGCAGTGAAATTTTGCTTATCATCACGGATGAGCACCTTTTTCACTTTTTACGCCTTCAGTCCATACCTCTGTTTCACTTTTTGCACGTAACTTTCCAACTTTGCGAGCCACATTTTGCACAGAAAGGTTGGGATGTTTCTCAATAATGGCTACCACCTTCTTGTCCATTTGTTGGAAACATACCGTACATTTCGATTTGTTCCACTTCCAACCTTCCGATCCACAGTCAAGCGCTGGTCAAATGATTTGCAAAACACAAAACACAAAACACGGTACTTTTCGGTAGTTTTAGTTTCTTGGCCAGACTGCGTATTGATAAATTCGAATTTTGCTGCCGTTCGTACAAAATGCGTTTGTGCATTTCCACTTGATTCGACGCCATTTTACTGAATGTAACAAGAATGTAAACATGCTGTACCACGAAATAAAGTGGAGAGTTTCAGCTGTCATATAAGTGAAACGTTTCAGCGATCCGTGAAATAATTCAAAATCTACACTGAAAGAAAGGTGTCTGAAATTTAAAGTGGACAGGCTTTATTATTCATCCGAACCAACAGCTAAAAAATATTTGATCGAATACTTGTTCCACTGCTTAAGGTTTGTTGAAAGAATAGTGATCAGTACGTCAACCGACACTAGCTACATAAGCTTGCTTGTTATTGTTATAAAATTAGCAAATGAGCAAATTCCTTTAAGTTCCACTAGAAAAATATCATCTTTTGACAGATAGGCCTATTTCGTCTGCGACTTACAAACCTCATTGGATCGCAACACACGTTGGATAATAATTGGATGAGGCATTTCCATTTTATAATGTTCTATTCCCAGAGAGTGTGCGGTGGTACTTTAACCATAACCTACCTTCTTAAGGTAGATACCAAATCCTCCATATCTCCAACGGTTGCCTGGGCGTGGCCAGCTCGAAGAGTGTCTTCGTGATGATTATTGCGTGATGAAACGAATCAGTACCTGGTTTTGTTTCATGGTGACATGCAATGTCTTCAACGAATTATTCCACATCGCAGCTACATCCACAAGGTGTGCAAACGTCAATGATAATGCTAATGCTAATCTTATTTTATAAGCTTCAGCCGATCCTAAACCACTCGGCCAAAGGCGCGGAACGATAAGGCCACCTTGCCTTCGATCTGCCTTCCTCAGTTTCTGTTGCACTTTACGTTCGCGCAGCACTGTCGGGCGATCATAACCAGGATGGCAGAGAATGTTGTTAATACCGGATCGTTTATATCCAACGGAAACGGATCAATTTCTTTGCCCTTGGTAGGGCTGTTAGTACGAACAAAACTTCCAGCGCAGTTGCTCTTTTATTTTCTATACTCAACACCGGTTTATTCTCCTCCTTCTGACTAACCTGAGCGTTCAAATCCCTTGATGCCATGGCTTCGGTAGCGATCATATTAACGCTCCAGCTGCGTGAAGAATTTTTCTTTGTCATCATCAGTACTTCCGAAGTGATGCTGATATCAGATAACCAACCCATGATCCTCAACCTGCACATTCAGGAGTTGATCAGCCACCACCCCGATCTCCCACTTCTGCATCTCACCCATCACGATGAATGCTGTTCCCAGCTCTTGTGTATTTTAAATGGTATGACTATCCCGAAACGTACACACCATGGATTGTTACCAGCACACCTCCTGCAGAGCTACGATGTCGAACTTCCGGTTTTCAATTCGTCGGAAAGCACGAGAGTTCTTTCAATGAAATCGAGAGATCAGCAGTTTCACGTCCTGATCCATAGCCTAGGTCAATGCCTATTGTTCCGGTTTGAATCTCTTCCTGGTCGATTCTGTGGCTTTTTTTCATCGGTGTCAGCTCGCAGGAACTACAACCATTTCCACTCTTTCACAGGAACACCATCGTAATGCAGCTATTTAATAGTTCCGATGACTATTAAGGACTTTCGGCTTATGTATTTATTGTCCTGGATGCACGAACAAGATAGAAGTTTAGCCGCTCCTAATATGGAGAGAGACGCTGCTTTGAGCCGTCCTTGACATTAAAGTAGACGCCGGATTGTAGTTCATTAACCGTTACCCTAGCTGAATCATGGGGCAAACTACTTTACAGCCCAAACGCGTCACATAGATGGATTGGAAAACACCTCAAAACTCCCCATTCAACAGTTTCCGTGTGGTGAAGACATTTAATGAGCATTATACGAGCAAGCAGAAAGATGGTATGGGCAGAAAATGCAAGGCAGCAGATCCGTTGATCATGAAAATATTGAACCTTTGCTAGCGTCAACCCAAATTTTTGGTACAGAGTACTTCAAAGTTAGCGAATGTTTCGATTTGTGTAGTGCAAAGAATAACAAAATTTTCTGGACTACACGTATACAGAAGGTACCGAACCGGAGTTCTTCGATGACAAATCCAGGTCATTTCTAAGACCACCCGGAAAAAGAATTGTCCAAATTCGCTGAGACTTAACTTGTCTGGTACGCGATATGTGGACCACAGCACAGCACTACGTTTCTGTTCAAAATCCATTTTTTCCGGATAACACTCGATTCCAAAAGTTCCAACAATGATCATGTTTAATGATGATGATGTAATACTTCCATCTATTGTAACAAGGTAACTTTTCATAGCATTGGAATAATCTGAAAAACGATTTGATCAGGATGTTATTGTTGTTTGTGATCATCAGGCTCCTGTATGAAGGGTCAAAAAACGTTTGGTGGGGGTCCGTAAGCAAAGACACTTACGCAAAACCCGCGAATATAGGGAAGAGAATCTCCTTCCAAAAGCAAGTTCACACTCACAGCACTAGAATCGAGCCCTCGATTGACAGAATAAACCAAATAGATGGAGTCGAAGAGCGAGCCCTCGTTCTGCGAAATGTTAACGATCGGGAGGAGGTAGTCCCATGCTCCCTATCAAAATCGTTTCACTTGGGTGCCCTAATGGTCCCTCCCTTTCCTCGTTATATATTTGCTTACTTTGTGTTAGAAAATTTGGCTGGAAGTATAATTGGTTAGGGCTAAACCGTTTTTTACTTATTGCTCGGTGTCGTCTTGGTGTTCCTGCTTTTGAAGAGCTGACTTTAGGCGAAGGCCTATGCTGGCCTACGGCTATGAACGATGTCATATGGTATTGCGCGGTCATAGAATAGAGAAGAGAACAGGAGAAGGGAGAAAAGGCATTAGTAATTGGTAGCATGCTGTGCGCATGTGAGATTTCCATGGTGATATTCTCACAACGGCCGTTCAGAATGGTTCGGTGGATGCGTATGACAGACCATTCCCGATGAGTTTCTTCGCGTTTACTAAATTCCATCACGTTTAATTATATAAGACAACAGACTTTGTACTACGTGCTATATTTTGGGAATATCAGAGCAATGATCGTGCGGCGCATCTTCAAGTGATCATTACAAGCTGTCCGTTTGGTTTAGGCACTTTTGAACGTAGATGTGGCAGCCTATTCAGACATGAAATCTGCCGCGACCAAGTAGCCAGAACGAGCTCATACCCTTTTCTGAACTGAAGGGCAGGGCTTACAAACGTAACACAATGTAAACAAATCCGCGAGGGGTCGTCCCATACAGTTTCATCAGTAACGTAATAATAACTGTTGAAGTAATGTAGCAGTTCAATTGCAGTTGGATATTGTTTTCTGGTTTACCTCCAAATAAAATAGTCATCTTAATCCAATATCCAAAGAGTAATTCTTAGCTTATTTTGATCTATAGCCAAACGAAAGCTTTGCTTTTTACTTTAACATTAATCAAACACAACGAATCTCAAATATCTAGGCGCTTTCGAAGCCCCTGTGCACGTCCAAACTCCCCATTCCAAACCTTCAAGAGTGCTACGAGCCGATATTTAGACATTTCCACTACAATAAGATCTCGATTGGATGGCCGATATCAACAGAAGCAACAGCAAATATGCGGGGGTGAGATAAATGCTCGACTGAAAGCTTGTTCTATTCGGAACGCCAAGAGTTACGACTGATAGAATCAATTTTGTTGCGTTCAATTTCGGCTTCGAGGATCAATGTCGTTTCTGCTTCGTTGTGATTCCATTTCACCGGGCCAATATGTTTGTGACGGGGATGTCTCGTCTGTCGGAAGGAGTGAGTGGCTTTCGAGCGATAACAATTCCAATCTTTGAGTGATTTTGAAACAAATTAATATACACGTCGATTTGTCATTTGAGTTATTGGTTATTTGACGGTTCCGGGAGCAAATCGAAACATGCTCACCTACATCATGAGTTAAACTTTAAGCAAACGATGACTGTCCTGAGCCAAGAGTTCCATTTCCAGCAATTTCCCGAAGGTAAAATAAACAACTGTGTTCGATGCATATGTAAGAAAGGAAATATTTCGTTTCTATTCAGATTAAGAACGAAAGCCGGTAATGGATCTTGCTTTTAGAATCTACCCCCAGTCCCCATATCTAAGAGCACCGTGGGCAAGCGGGGAAAGTGGTTTTTTATTCCTATTCAATTGAATCTGCATCACTTTTTGCTTCCATTCCTGCTGTCGGGTGTTTTCCGGAATGTTACCATGTATAAGAAAAGGTGGAAAAGCTACCATGCATCCAAAATGCAGTGTAACCAGCGAACGAGCAATGACGACGACGACGACGACGGCTGATGGCATCGTGTATTTACTTTGTACTTTGAAAAATGTTGGCTGAAAAGAAACGAACTGGTAGAAAAATAAGATTTCAAGTGTTTCCTCCCACTGCTACATTCATATCCAAGGCTAATGGCTGGCTGAGCAGAGAGAAAGAGACAAGAAAAGATTTTCTTCTGCAGAGCTTGGGCTGCAGTGGTTTTCGTATTTTCAGGGCAGTAGCGGCAGAGCATACAATTTATATATTGGGAACACGGTTGGTACAAGTACCTACTTCAACATGAAATGCTTGGCTGGGTATGGAGATGCACGTGATGCATGGTCGAGAAGTCTGAACAAACTTTGGCTTGGCACGATTTGGCATCGTGGAATGTATGTGTGTATTTGTGTATGAGCCCCATGCATTGAAATCTAGAACTCGTTATTTTATGTAAACATGCCTGAACTGGCACCATTCTCGAAAAAGTTGGGCATTTTACGAGTGCCTGGTACCTGGTATGAGGTTAATATAAGCAGTAGTTCTTTACTGTAATATAATTGCTTCCTCGTGTAAAACAGTTGGATTAGTGTGTGTGCTACTATAGTTCATCACATAATACATCGCGTCAAATTATTTGTTGGTTACTTGAAATAATTGAGAGTAAACGCCGGCCTCTGATGATGTGTCGCTGAGGAATTCAATGTAGAATGGTGTTGCAGTTTAAGTAAACGAAATGGGGCAATCGGAATCGAAAGATCGAAAGATCGATTATTTTCACTCGATTAATCGATCTTTATGTTGAGATTTTTATCTATTGTTGCTGATTGTTCAGTTTATAAATCTACTTTGACGAATATTCATCCTGATTTTCCGACACAACAAAAAATCAATTCAAAAAGTAAGATTCAATTCAATTCTGCAAGATCGATTTTTTTGCAATCACTTCGCAATGCTACACGCTAATATATCTCGATTAATATTTGAATAGGTCCTTTTTCCATTATTTGATCAAAAAATCCATAAACTTTATTTGCTTCCTAACATGACCTGAGCAGTGGAATCGCAATGTTGATGAAATGTAAAGCTCAAGCCTTAACCTTTTGATTGTGTTCGTCAATTCCATAAATCCACCGCTCAGTTTACGGAAGCAAGAGAATAAATTTGATCGGTTCATCGATCGACGAATGGATATAGGACTTATTCTCAAAGGACTTCAGAATTTAACTGAAAACGTGTCAACTAAAGGGACATAAAACTTTTGATTGCATGTAGTATCATTGCGATCTCACCACTCATCTTTTTTCTTTTGTTTCTGTGCAAACTTGCTCAAGTAAACTACCACTTCTATTGTACAGGGGACTTTATCTTTTGTACAATCATAGTGGTAATTCACTATGATTAAATAAAACTTCTCGAGAAATTTACGGAAGAAGCCTTTGTTTAAGTTTCCGACTTTGGCCCTTATGAAAACTCCATGCCGACATATTAACTTTGTTTTTGCAAAGATGGTTTATTCAATCTACTCTCCTACACACAACCAACATGCCAGGTAAATTTCTTTCTCCTGAGACTGACACATGCAAGCGTCCTTTAGCACATAAGAATGAGTTGAAATAGATGAGAACATAAATTCAATCGAACACATCTTTTGTTGAATTGCATGTGTGTCAGTTTCAGGAGACATAATTTACACAAAATCTTTCTTTACGTTCCCCGAATTTTTACATACATAAATTACGTCTCTTGTAAAATTCTTAATTTCTATGTATGCAGGCTAGACGTCAGCACATTGGACATAACTCTACCCATCAAATTCTGTGCAACACTTGCATCCACGCTTTCTTCAAATCCTTTTCGTTTGAAGTCCTTCTCTGTTTTCCGGAGTTTGCCCTTCATAATCACTCAGAATTTTTCTATTGGGCGAAGTTCTAGCTAATTTAGCGAATTTGCATCCTTCGGCACAAAAACAACATCGTTGGCTTCGTACCACTCCATCGCCGGTTTCACGTAATATCATGCCGTTACCGGATCCAGCGAAAACAGAGTGTCACTTTCGTGGGACCGGAGGAAAGGCAGCAGGCGCTTCTGGAGGCATTCTTCTCTATAGATTTGGCCGTTGGTGGTGCGGCTCGTTATGTACGGTTTATTGTATTTACCACACCCACAGATCGCCTGCCACACCAAGTACTTCTTGGCATTTGTCGACCTTCTTCTTCCGGAACTTCTCCAGAACATCCAGGCGGGACTTGCCGAAAAAATTTCAGGCCGGGAACTTGCTTGACATCCGTCCGCATAATGTACGTCGAGTTGTCGATTCCCAACTTTTTCGTGATCCACCTGTGGGACTGGCCTGTATTTTCCACGACCGCGCGCATAATTTTTTGTCGAAGCACTTCTTGCCTCGAAGCCATCTCGATAACTACTTGACAAATTATGACAAAATGGCAAACATTACACTCTACACTAGTTTTACTGAAAATATTATCAATTTTTACCCATGCAATAAAAAGTTGTACACATAAGAAAGTATTGCTTTTCTTTCGAGTACCATCTTTAGGACCAAGTCTCCCCCGGTTGGTGCAATCAATAGAAGCATAAAGTTGCCATAAGGCCCGAAATGCTTCTAGAAATGCTAATTTCATTAAATTCTGCGATCGTAATTTAAAGTGTAGATTGCTCTTTAGGACATTTAACTTACTTGTTACAGAAATCACTTCAAGAAGTTAAATAGTTTTTAGAATGTAGTTGTACAGATTGAAAGTTTACGAAAAAAAAGTATGCGTTGGGCATCGGCTGTGGATGGTTGTGTCGAGGCTTTGTTGCGCAATTTATCGGCCATATTGCGTTTTCTCTTGATTCGTTTACCTATTGTTTGGTGGCGTGAGTGATCGAGTGAGCACAGAAAAAAATCAGGCTTCCCGGTGAGATATGGTAGTTTGCCATTCTCGCCGTGCCATAATAACTTGGAACGAATAAACTACTATCTCATTTTGTAAGTGGCTCCAACAGCATCCGTACTGGTGGTATAAATCGATCCCAAATTGGCTCTCAAGCTTTAAAATAAATTACCTTGTTTTCCCATTAAAAACCCACCATCACACTTTGTGAGTGGTCCAATAGCATCCTTACTGTTGGTTTAAATCGGTTTGAATTGGAAATAAGTACTAATATTGAAATATTTAACTAGACAACTTAACCAAAACGATCCCTGCTGCTACACAATCCTGTTATTCAACATCCCAGTGAATAAAGCGAGTATCACGTCAAAATATTCCTACCCTTTCCTTATTTGACCTGCATTCGGGCTTGGCTGGCGCCTTTATTACCTTAGTTCGGAATCACCAGTTATTACATATTAAAAATGTATGTTAGTCCCAAGCATCATCTATTGCATTACCAATAATGTTGTTATTGCGTAAAGTACGATCATTATTGGAAATATCTTCCCATCATCATGAGTTCCTAGTAGTGGACAGCAATTTCTGCTAGAAATAATTGGGAGCTTACTTCGAAATACTGCTTTACAAATGCCCTCCGCTCAATTTCAAATGATTCTATTCAATTTCACAACCTGCCGTATATGAACGAACCTATCAATACTTTCTCTGCACATCATTAATTCTAGCAGAAATTACTGTCCACTACTAGGATCTCATGATAATGGGAAGATATTTCCAATTTCAAAACATTATCATCTGTTAATTCTCTGTGTAATTGCAGCTGATCTGGCGATAACGGGGTAGCAACCTTGGGCGGTCAATCATGCCTATGATCACGCTCATAATATTTAACAGAAATTCAGACAACTTTTTAGAGCTGTGTTTGTTACCAGAAATAGATTCATATACTGAACTACTGT
Source organism: Aedes koreicus (assembly GCA_024533555.2). Lineage (NCBI taxonomy): Eukaryota > Metazoa > Arthropoda > Insecta > Diptera > Culicidae > Aedes > Aedes koreicus. Next base: position 1,134,656 of record JAHHFK020003102.1, on the reverse strand, counting down.
TAAAATTTGGATTCATTTCAATAGCTATAGCCAATTTACCAATGAATCTAAAGTGTCGCAATAATTATCGACTCACCCTTTGAGGCAACATGAGGCAATAAATCAGGAAAAAAAAACCCCAGTAGCAGGAACGTGATCTTGATAGCATGAGCATTATTAACCGCTCGTGGTTGCTACTCCGATATTGCCAGATCTAACCCCAACCAAATAGTAGGGATGCTGTTGGGAGCATGCACAAGTGTGTGAGGTTCAGTTTCATGTCAACCAAAACACACACACATAGTGCTGATGATTTGGCATTCAGTATGCTTTAGACAACCTGAGGACAATTCGACAGCTTAAAAGCAATGATAGTTCAAAAGTAGTGACAATATATGCCGCTAAAAGAGATGCCAGGAGATTTTTGAAAAATCTTCACCAAGATCGACTGAATGTCTTCAAAATCTTCACCAAGATCGACTGAATGTCTTATTCCATTTATGCTGCCAGCTGACGAGTGACTGTTCACTAAGAATAGGAAAAATAATCATTAAAGGCGATTTGTCGATCATAAATATCGCCTTCCATAGCGCCCACCTTTTCAAGCGAGTCCGCTCTCTCATTGCCCATAATTGAACAATGAGAAGAGACCCATACAAAGGTGATGATAAAATAACGCGAAGATAAAGCACTTAGAAGATCCTGTATTTTCATGAGAAAATACGAGGAGTGCTTTACCGGCCTCAAGGAACGAATAGCCTCTATAGAAAAAACGGGGTAACTTGACAACATCGATTACATTCTACGATTACATCAATATTCTACGAAGCCAGCCTACATTAGGGTATGAATATGAGCATGAGTATGATTGACCGTCCGAGGTTGCTGCTCTGTTATTAACAGATCAGCAGTAATTACATAGAGAACCAACGGATGAGGCTTGGGAATTACAATTATTTTCAATTTATGAAAACTGATGATTCCAAAACTATTCAAGTATAAATTACGGTCATTATTAGTTGTAGTAACTTGATTAAACTTGATGTGTGCTACTAGGGTAAGGCAGTACCGGCGCCAGCCACACTTGAATGGAGGACAAATAAAGAAAGGGTAGGAATGTGTTGACGTGATACTCGTTTTAATGGAAGCTGAGAAACCCTCTTCACTGCCATGAAAAATTACTGGATTGATAGGTAACAGGACTAGGTGGCAACAGGGTTCGTTTTGATAAACAATAAGCTGAGTTTACACGACGTCTAGAAAATATTTAAATATTAGTACCGGTTTCTGATTTGGACAGATTTAAATGAACAGTAAGGATGCTATTGGAGTCACTCAAAAAATGAGATAGTAGGCTCCAAGCAAGCATGGCAAGTGTGGTGAATCAAAAGTATGGAGCCTAATTCATTATTATACTTCGTTTTTTGTCTGTGCCTAGGAAGCGTACATTTACCGTGGAAATTTGACATAGCGGGATCGTTAAAAAATTCAAACATATTTCTTCCACTTTGTTTGCGCTACCTCCAACGGACTTCTGTAGTGGTACTGAAGGCATAATATCTTTAAATTTTGGTCAAATATCCTAACGGAATGCTTTATGAAAAGGTTTTAAGTGGGTTGAGTTATTTCCTTTCAGTTTCGTTACAATAGCTTATCCTTTGACAAATACACGTATTTAGTCTTCTACTAGCAGAGTTTCTCATAGTTCTTTTCTATGCCCAATTATTGTTTGTCATTGCAAGAATCTAGTTTAACTCAACGAATAATAGGCTTGTTCAAAATATATACGTATTAAATCAAAATCCATACAACGCATGCATAAAAAAGGAGTGATTTAAGCAATCTTTTATTATTACCCTCTCACCTGGTGGTCAATCCACCTATTTTTTTGCCAATCGTAGCAACCCTCTTGTGTAAATTTACAGCGTTTTTAGTTGATTTGTAGACATGGCGAAAACATTGAAGGAACTTTGTTCGTACTGTCAGCTCCACCCTGGAGCGAATTAGTATGTAATCGTGAGGCACTTCGTGTCCTCCGGACACAGCCGATTCGTCATGAACAACATCCTCTACCTTCTGGGAAAAGGCATTGAACGTAAGCCTGATTCTGGCCACATGACAGTGCTGCGACCGTGAAGTACAGTAGAGGCTGAAGCTGATGTTAGTGGAACCGGCCAAACGATGATGAAATAATTGGGCAATTTAGATTTAATAGGCAAGACATTGTTATGCGGATGCGACAGTCAAGGTCGGTTATGTCGTAGCAGCAGGCAATCACAGATATAGCGGTTTAAGGTGCTGGTGAAAAACATCTTTCCGGCGGAGCGCAACATCATGGTATTAATGGATGACACGACCTACTTGGATGGCAACAACTGAGAGGTGCTTTACGAACCCCAATATCTCCCATACCAAGTTCCCGAAGGAGGTCTTTCTTTGGTTGATGATCAGCGAGAAGGAAATGTCCAAGCCGCTGTTCTTTCCTGAAAGCAATTTTATTTCCAGAATTTTCTGACTTTGGATTTGACTTCACTCATGAGGTTTTTGACAGTAGTTTTGTCGCATTTTTTTGGAGTCGCTGACCAATTCTTTTTAACTCTTCCATATTCTTGCACACCACACTTCTTGAAATTGTGCTTGACGATAGCCCAGCAGCGTTTAATGGTACGAAACTCTGGACAATGGGGAGAACTGATGTCTTTCTCAACGAAATGTACTCCATTTTCTTGCATCTATTATGCTGTAGTACTGGCTGACTCCAAATCAGGCCAAAACAAAGGTGGTTCTTGTGCTGCTTTTATAACGGAAGCATTCTTCTCTGCAAACACTCAGTACGGTAAACTTCGGCATTGATCGTACCTTTAGTGTAGAAAATCGATGATTTCGAGTCGCAAGGACAAATTGCCTGCCATAGGCCAAAATTTTCACCTAAAACAACTATTCAGAGATGCTCAGATCATCGCCGATGACTTTGATGTAAAATTGCTGTCCTGAAAGCGTTCTGAAGTCCACTTTCACAAATGTTCCGTCAGCGTTCATAATTCAGGCAGATGTTCGTTGCAAAAATCGGCTACATAACATTCTGGCTCTGGTTTTTGCCCAGAATTTCTGCTCAGCGCTTTATTTGAAATTTTTGGCTTCTTAAAAGTCTTCAGGTTGTTGCACTTCTTGTTTCTTTGCACCATTTCAACAGAAGTACCAGACTTTTTGGCCAAAACACGAAACGCCATCGATCTGTGCTGAAGGATGACGTTGACTACCATTTCAATTTTGGGTCAGCTGGACCTGGTTTTCTACCTCATCTTGGCAGCTAATCGAACGAGTAGTGTTCCCCTCACTTTTTAGTGATATATTTTACGCTGTCGTGATGAATTCCGAAACGTTTCGCAATTTTGTTCATCGAGACATCCTTCTAACGAAGCCACGTATCCACCATATGAATTTAAACACTCTGTTCGATTCGCGAAATCTTGAAAATGATCACTGTTTACCGAAAGTTCAGAATTGTTGTTGACAGATGATCGCGTCGAATGTAGGTAGGCTTACGCGTGTATGTGTGAGCGCGTCATTAGCGTTGCCAGCTTATTTTCGGTACAATCCTTCTTTGGATAAAACACACCATTAATCTGACTGTGTTCATTTGTAGGGCTTATTTGGTCAGTATGTCCATATTGCACACACTGCAGTCCATTTTAATGTTGTTTCATGTTGAAGACAAACCTCTCTTTATCATGTCAAGCTGCTGCTTCGTGGGGAATGAAATACATGTTTACATGCTTTGAAATTTACCTACAATTAAACTTCAATTTTTTTTCTGAGTACATGACTTACATAGTTCGAAGCCAAACTAAACTGTTATCCATTAAAATTATTGCTTATCATGTTATTTTATTATTCTTGTGGAAATATAAATAATGAATCTCTTCAAACCTGATCCCCATAAACAAAAATAACAGCTCCCAATGCTTTTTGTTTATGTTTTTAAAGCAAAATAAAAAAATTTAACATGGACTTGCCCTTGGTTGCTAAAGCAAAAATTTAACTTTCCAAATATGTATTTCAAAATTGTTCGCTTCCGCAACATCCCAACTATTGCACATGGAATTACAGCATCCCGAGTGCTTTGAATGGACCACCCTCTGACATCCTCACTCAGAACCGTCTCACTCGAATAGGTACATGAGCAAAGGAATGCCAACCAACGTTCCAAGGAAAATATTCAGGAAGTGCATTAAAATGTTTCCTGCCGAGCTGTGAAAAACATCGGAGAAAATTCACTAGCCAAAGGGCATGCACTCAGCCATACTACTTGGCAACGTCCTTGTCTGAGGGGGTGTGAGTATGAATTAAACTGTGTCAAGGGAAATCGAATGAAAAACGATTTTCCTTTCCCTGCCCTCAGGATTGAGATGAAAAAATGCACCGTGATTGAAGACAATCAGCAACCCAGGATTCAACATTGAGTAGTGACATTTGCAAATTGGAAGCTACAGATAAATGGAGAAATTCTAAGGCGACACCTTTGGTCGAAATTATTCAAACGGTTCGTAATCATCATAGAGAGAAATCGCATTCAGAAGAATTACCTCCCTTGTTAGTGTCAGTGGTGTCAGCAGCCAAATGGCATCAAGACTGTCAAATGTAAATACATTTTCCATCTTTCAACCGCAGCCAGTTGGCGAACACCGACCGACAAGAACTCCCACACTCGTGAACGGGCAAAGTTTTCTTTCCCGCAACTGCAGGGCCATTAGTCATGAGCACCGAGACACTCGACAGACTCGTCCGTGGTTCGGGATCCTTTCATTCGATGGAGTTTCTGCTTCCAAGTCCGTCAGACACACGCGACCAACATTTATTATGCTGCGAGAGTTTGCTTTTGTGGGTTAAATCTTACAATCTGCATTCTGTTCAGGATCATCTCCCATTCTACTGTTGAAGGGGAACCACAGACTTCGTGGTTTACTTTTCAAAATGGTCTGACCCGTTGAGTCAATGCATAACTAAAAGTGCACAGTTAGTCGGTCCCAAGTGCCATGCAGAATCCGTGTTAAATTGAACGTAAGTAAAAAGGTTTCCAGCCTCTCAGTGCCCTTGTCTAGCTTGTGGAAATTCCATTTTCACTTAGTAGGTATCTAGCGTCTTCGTGTTCCAGCATTTCATGGTTTTTTTTTGCTCATCAAATGCAGTTTTGAAAGGAAATAACAAGAAAACCTGGATGGAAAAAGCAACGAACAAGAGCTCCAAACAGCGCAAATGCTAATGCATGCATATTTAAAGGAACTCATTCACGCTGAAAATCTGAATCTGCAATTTGAATGGCAGGCCAAGAACTGCACTCTCGGTCCATCCGGTTCCTGCTTGAGAAAATCAGAGTACGATAAAGACAGCCAACAATTGGATTGCTGATTCTTTTTGAGTTTTACTGTTGAAGAAGAAGAATCTCATAGATTTCTGCTAATCTGGTTTCGACCGTTTCATTCTCTTTCGATTCACTGTGATTCTGGATCAATTAAAATGTTATTGGGCTTAAATCAAATTCAACAATATAATGAATACCCATCTATAAAGGAAGGATGTTATTACAAAGCTTCAGAAGTTATATATTATTTATCAAAATAATCGTTCGGGTGAGTACTAACAAATGACTAATGCAAAAATAACATAGCTGGCGTTTTGCATCTATATCCATGACAACAATAACCGTTAATCTTAACGTACATGAAACTCCTACACAGTGGAAAGATGCTGAGCGACAATTGTGCCGTGACAAAATGAGAGAAAGTCTAAAGATTTATTTCGTCTAGTTGAATTCCAGCTCGGCAGTCTTTCAAGCAGAAGGTTGTTACTGTCGTTTTAAATAATGTCTGAGCAACGTTGTTTCACGTCATCAGTCAGGTTCATTTTTATGGCTGGTCGTGAACGTTCGAATGAGTTCTTACTCAAATGGTTATTTTATTTCTTCTACATGTATGACCATTGTTTGCTGTCTTTTTTTTATATAAAGGAAGACTATATTAAATTCAGTTGTATGCAATTAAAAACAGACATCCTTTTCATTATTGTAAATGCACACACTGGGACACTTTTCGAATCAAAATGAGTAGGTACCTTCTGCTCAAATATGAACGAGACTTTGACTGATGACATATCGTCAAAAAAAATTTCTTAGATTGGTAGGACTGTCATATGCTTACACATCAAATTTGAGCACGATCTGTCACGAAGCTTTTTTTACGGCACTATAAACAAGTCAACCTCCTGTGTGTTTTTCGAATTTTAATATGGAATCAAACTTTGAGCAAAGAATTACACCGTGTCCAATATATTCTCATACACTTTTTCCTTGCATTGGTGTCGTGCAACTTCTCAACATGCTTCACGTATGGGTTGGTGTAGTTTTGCACTATGTTTATACAAACGCTTTTAGGTTATGTCCGATTGTTTTCATTCGGTGTTTATCTGTTACCAGCGATGAAAGAGTTTCGTGGTGTGAGGATAAAAAAGTTTTTGAAAGGTGAGCGCCCGGGCGCTATTTTCAGAAATTTGAAAAACCTCGGAGTAAAGCGGGATTGTGTGTACCGAACCATCTGAAGATACCGTGACACCTGCTCGTTGGATGACCGGAAGAGATCCTGTTATACTCGTACGGTGCGGCCTCCAGGATTTGTTAAAGTGGCCAGGGAACGGATTAGACGAAAATCACAGCGCTCTGTACGTAAAATGGCCGCAGATCTGAATGTTTCGAGATCGTCAATGCACAATATACTGCAAACTGACCTCGGATTCCAAGCTTTCAAGAAACGTAAGGTTCACGGAGTTTCGGAACCTTCCAAGCAGAAACGACTCGCAAGAGCAAGTCTGCTTTTGTCGCGGCACCGTGGGGAAGAATTTATCTTTTCCGAGGAAAAGTTATTCGTCTTGCAACAATCCCACAATGTCCAGAACGACAGATTGTGGGCTCTCTCTATGAGAACTGTTTCAGAGAGCGATAGGAATATTCCACGGTTCCAAAGTGCTGCGTCAGTGATGGTTTGTGGAGAAATTTGCAAGCGTGGCAAATTACCACTGGTTTTCATCGAAAAAGGCGTTAAAGTCAATGCTGTATATTATAAAACGGAAGTTTCGGAGAAAGTGGTCAAGCCAATGTACAAGAGGTGTTTAGAGATGATCCCTGTGTGTTTCAGCAGGACGGAGCGCCATCGCATACTGCAAATCTCGTTCAGGGCTAATGCCGAGAAAATTTGACCGACTTTTTGGACAAGAATGAATGGCCTCCCAGTTCACCAGATCTGAATCCCTTGGATTATTTCGTATGGTCATACATGCTGACGAAAGTAATGACCACAGGGCGTCTAATATGAACCAATTCAAAACCGTAATCAAACGAATTTGGGACGAAATGCCGATGGAAGTCGTGCGTGCCGCCTGTGACGGTTTCGAAAAACGTCTGGAGCTGGTCAAGAAGGTTAAAGGCGGTGTTATTCCAAAACATATGCTGTAGTTGATCAGTATTATATTGCAATATAATGGGTAAAGTTATCAATAAAATCTGGATTATCGATTTAAAATAAATAGAGTTTTATTTTTTATGAGAATATATTGGACACGGTGTAGTTTGAAATGTTGTTATTCCAACGGAATAAGTGGTTCGGATGCATTGAAATAATTCAGAAAGCCCAGGGGAATCTGCTCTATCGCGTGCACGTGTGTTTGATTGGTATAAGTCGTTCAAAGAGGGTCGTACATCAGTTGAAAATCTGCCTCATGATCGTCGTCCAGCATCATCAATAAACGAAGAGAACATCGAAAAAGTGAATTTGGTGCTGCAAAATCGCCGTGTGACCGTGAGAGAAATAGCTGATGAGTTCAAAATATCAAATGGATCCGCTTATAGCATCATACACGATGTTTTGGGCATGAGACGTTTGTCCGCGCGTCTTGTTCCAAAATTGTTGAGCAACGCAAAACTGCCGCTAAGGAAATGCGGACATCCAGCACATCATAACTGGGGACGAGACTTGGGTCTACGAGTACGACGTCGAAGCAGCCCAGCACATCATCGGAATGGCGCTTCCAAAATAAGCCGGAATCGAGGTTATGCTGACCGTTTTCTTCGATAGCCAAGGTGTGGTGCACTCGAAATTTCTTCCGGATGGTCAATCGGTCAATGCTGAATATTATGTGGGCGTTATGAAGCGTTTGAGTGAGAATATTCGTATCAAAAGGAAAGAATTGTGGGGCAACAAGTCATGGTTTATGCATCACGATAATGCACCAGCTCACAAATCACGTTTAGTTCGCGATTATTTGACCAAAAACAACGTTAACATCGTTCCTCAAGCGCCGTATTCACCTGATCTGGCACCATATAAGTTTTTCCTCTTCCTCAAACTCAAATTGCCACTTCGTGGTAAACATTTTCAGCCGATTGAAGTCATAAAAGAGAATTCGAAGAGGAAACTTAAGGCGATACCAAACGAGGCGTGTGAAAAGTGCTACAAGGAATGGAAAAAAAACGTTGGCATATGTGTATCGCCTCCGATAATGATTATTTTGAAGGAGACAAAATAAATATTGAAGAATAATTAACCGTTTGAGTTTTATTTAACCATATAAACCATATTCATATTTGAGCAGAGGGTATGTGTCCTAGCTTTACAAAAATATGGGCGAGGGTGGGTAACGGGAGACAAATCTCTTATTCAAACAGACGTATCTGATTCTGTGAACAAAAATTCAAACGTAATTTTTTCAAAGCTCCCTCACGGAAACTAGCATCACCATCATGTTAGGGAAATGTTATTCCTTGTGTTGGTGGTCTTAGTTTACATGAAAATGCAAAGGGTGTCAAGAATTTGACGTTTCAACCTTTCTTCCCCTCTTTTTTTTTTTATTAAATCGCCGGTTTGAATAAGTGGTAGAAAAATGTTCATTTTCAGTGCAAAATGTAAACAAACTCATAGGCTGCTCCAAGTAAAAATGGCTGAATCGTTAGTTGGGCACAATAGAACACCTTTGATAAAATCACCTTGGTTGAAATAGGCACAAGAGCTCTACATCGCTTTCAACCACATATCGATGCACAATAGTTCACAGGATTTTGACAATTTTGGACATCTGACATCTGAAATCAACAAGGTTTTTCATCAGGGCCTTTGAATTTGTCGACCTTGACAATATGCCTCATTAATCTACCACAGCCACTACGAATAACGAATGTCCTTCTATTCAACAGAATTGGAAGCTTACATAGGTAGATTTTGTATTACGAGAAATTTACGGAGGAGGACATTGTTTACGTTTGTCAGTTAGGCCATATTGAAAAATCTTTGTAGAAATATGGCCCATGAAAACAAACCGATCAATGTCAAGGCACGACTGGCATGATAGAATAAATCAACTAGCTCTTTAACACTCGCTTCGTATCCTATTAAGCTTATCACGTCTGGGTGTGGTAGTGTGCCTTCTAGAAATGTGGTAGTGTGTTTTGGACGAAAACATAACAAACATCTGGCAAAAAGATTAAAAATAGTGAGCCAACTTTTAGGTAATCTGAAGGAAAACAACCTTTTTTTACATGACGCTAGAGATGTTAGTGTGCGTGCGTTAAGGTCGGTATCGAGTTCGAAAGAAATTTCTTTTGCTATCTCAATCCAATGTTAAATTCCGTATACTGAAACGGAAAAGTAGAGAATCGAAAATTAATTTCTCCAGCAGTATCCACCTGAAAAGAACGAAAAATAAAATTGGAACCTGTACGGTTTCCACGCAAACTAATGGGAGCTGTCAATTTAATTTCGGAAAAATATTCCGCTCGATTATTCCGTAAGTGAAGGTGACATTTCGTTCCATGTAGATCAATTGTCAAAATTCCGCTTGGTAAAATTCCGTAACCTTTTTACTTCTTAAGTCGATACTGGCCTTTAAACGTCACTAAGCTTAATAATGACGCGACGATACACATACATGAAAGTTTTGAATGTTAAGAAGAACAGGTTGATACATTCATCCTAAGGCAAGGTCCATTAATTATGTCACGCAGTAAGGGGGGAGGGGTGGTTGGGAAAACGTAACAATCCATACAAAAAATGTTGAAGGTCCATACAAAAAACTTGACAAGAAGGGATGTGGGGGGGGGGGGGGGGGCTTTGGAAAAAGTCACTTTTTGCGTGACATAATTAATGGACGTTCCCTAACCATATATTCTTCACATTGATACTGGAATCCATGTGAGCTACAGCTCACATTGTGGAGAGCTCCCTTGGGGGGGAGGGGGCATATTTCGACAAAGATATTTCATTAGGACCTAACTGACAAACGTAAACAATGGCTTCTTCCGTAAATTTCTCGTAATGCAAAATCTACCCATGTAAGCTTCCAATACTCTTGTTGTTCGCAATAGCTGTGGTAGATTAATGAGGAAAGTTTACAAGGTTGACAAATTCATGGAAGAAGCCATTTTTTACGTTTGTCAGTTAGGCCCTGATGAAATTTTTTTTGAAGATCTCAGTTGTCAGATGTCCAAAATAGTCAAAATCATGTGAACTATGGTGCATCTATATGTGGTTGAAAGCGATTCAGAGCCCTTCAGGGACTTGGAAACCCTATCCTATTTATTTACTAGCGTTTGACAGTACGCAACATATCGCGGCCCAGTATTTTTTACAACCAATGAACGTTGACGTTTGGTTGTAATTGACGTCTGGTTGTAAGAGATGTTAGCTACAGAAAAATGACAGCCCGCCAGGTCTCTGGAGCCCCTGGATTGCCCCCTGGAAGTTCACGAAAGGAAGGGTTCGTGAGCTTTAGAGAACTTCGATGATTTTTTTTAACTACGCACTATACGCGAAAACGTAGAATTCTCGTCAAAATCCATCTGAATAAAGATTTAATATATTTGGGAGGGTTTGTGCAGAAAAGAAATTTTAATCGATTGACAATTACATGTATTGTAACCATATAATAGAATCTGCAGTACGTACAATTATTGGTAATGTTCACGACGATAAGATGACAATAAGAGTAATTGTATCCACAATAGAATTTTATGTTTATTGACACATCGACATAAGAAAGAGGTTGTTGTTATGTATCTTGATTATAGAAAAAATCATTGTATTTTTTTCGAACAAATTTGAGTATTTACTATTAATTGTATTGTTTCACAAGTGTTGAAAATGTGGGGATTGCATGTGGGGTGAAAAGTAAATCTATTGTATTGACAATATACATTTTCCATTTATCTGATGAATGAACAATTAGATTCATGGTCAGAAATACATTTTAATGTTGTTTTATATTATTGTACTGTAATTTTGTGTTTATTTTTATCAGGGCTGCTTTTGAGCATTTCAAAAATATACTTTTCATTCTCATGGGATAGAGTGACATATGTTCTACGCATATGTACGTTATTTAATTTCAAAAACTTTGCTACAGAAATAAGAGTTCGATCTTCGTCCTATGATCTATCGTTTGTTCTGGGAATAAATTTTGACAAAATTGAAAATGAATTATTTTTCTTTGGCAAAAACAATCTCAATATGCCTCTACATGAAATGATCAAAAATTATTTAAAGACGGTTTCCAGATAAACATATGTGAATAAAAGTTATAGAGACCTATATAGAGACCTTGAAAATTTGGAAATAAGAAATAGTAGACGCCGAAGATGTTATGGGAAAGCAATTTGTAGGCCGCATTGAGAATAGTAATCGCTTGGTAGATCTCATATTCCAACTTGTCACCCTTCTTGTATATTGGGCATATAACTCCTCCTTTCCACCCCTCCGGTAGCTTTTCTGTATCCCAGATCGTGACTATCACTCGGTGCGGATAATTTGCCATCCGGGCTCATTTTTGTAAGTTCCGCTCCTATACTATCCTTCCCAGCTGCTTTGTTGTTTTTAAGCTGTTTAATGGCATCCTTAACTTCGCGTATTGTGAGAGTTGGCAAACCCCCCTCGTTCACCGTTCCAATGAAGTCATTTTTCGAGATGTCTTGACGTTCATCTCACGTTAATCCGTCAAGATACCTCCAACCTTATCCTGACACATTTCACCTCGCAGCACAAAGCCTCTACGAGATGCGTTAAGTTTTCTGGTACAAAAAGTCGAAAAGAATGCAAGTACTTCTCAAGAAACTAAGAGACTTACTGTTCATGTACCGAGTTTCCAATCGTCAATCCGTTTACGTCGCCAGGGTCTCGCCGGAAGACCATCGTGCACAGCACTGATTAGAGTTCCATGCTGGCACGAGGAAGATGATCAGCCACCATGGAGAACAAACGCTGTTTTGATCTGCCCCTAACATGGAGAACAGAAACGCGAATAGTCTGCACCCTTCGAAGGTAGAAGCCTAAGTCCAGTCATTGATCCAGCAATGTCCAGTCATTTATTTCTGGAAGGAACTGCATATGTTTGAAAGAAGAAGAAATGTCCCTCAATATTTAATTGGTTCAATCTTCCAAAAGATTCCAATAAATACATTTAGCAGTCTGTCTCAAGACATGTGAGCTTTATGATGATCTTGAAATTAGAAAGAAATGCTCATAATTGAAAGAAGGAAGAGTCTCTCATGAAATTTTATTTTCTTCTAAAGAATCATTTAAGGAGTGTATCGAAAATAAGCTATCCACAAACTTTCTTTCAAATTATGTTGAAAACCGATATTTTATTCAAACAAAAAATTGATCCTTTATTGTACGAGGTTAAACTTGAACATAATGAAGACCGGATGAAATTTAAGTTATTCCTTCACGAATTTTCGAACTTTGGATCGAATGCTCTTCATCAAGTTCCGGACAAGTGTTGCATCGCATTTTTTGGACGCTTGAGCCCAAATTTTTTTGAACTCCTGCATGTTCCCAGCTGCCTTACCAGTCTTCTTGAAGACCCTCTTCACGATTGCCCAGTAACGTTCGATGGGTCGAAGCTGAGGGCAATTTGGTGGATTGATATTTTTCTCAACGAAATCTATACCCTTTTCCGCAAGCCAATTGAGAGTGGTTTTGGCATAGTGAGCCGACGCTAAATCCGGCCAAAACAGTGGAGGTGTACTATGCTTCTTATATAAAGGCAACAATCTCTTCTGGAGACACTCAGATCGATAGATTTCCGCATTTATAGTTCCGGTAGTGTAAAAAATGGTTGACTTCAAACCACAGGAACAAATTGCTTGCCATACCAGTACCTTTAAACCGAATTTCTCCACTTGAATCGACCTGTCCGCATTGCTCACATCCTCCCCAACGACGGCAGTAAAGTATTGTGGACCTGGAAGGGTTTTTGAGTCCTCCTTTACATAGGTCTCATCGTCCATCAAAACGCATGCATTCGGACGCTGCAAAAGACGCGAATACAATTTCCGGGCCCTTGTTGCTGCTCGCTTCTTCTGTTCTGCACTTTGTTTCGAGATTTTCTGCTTCTTGTAGGTCTTCAGGTGGTTTCGCCTCTTGATACGCTGGATCATTCCGACACTCGTTCCTGCTTTTTTGGCCAAATCACATATTGACATTGATTTGTTCTTCATGATTAGAGATACCACTTTCTGCTCCAGTTTCGGGTTGGAAGAACCGGGTTTTCTGCCTCTTCCTGGTAGCTCATCCAAAGAATAGTGTTCCCCAAACTTATTAATGATGGTTTTAACACTCGCATGATGAATTCCAAACCGCTTCGCCAATTTTCGCATAGTAATACCCTTCTCACTTATCCATGTGTCCAGAACCTTAATTTTCACTTCCTTTTCAATACGCGACATTTTGAAAACGCAGAATTTGAACCGCACAAACAAGTAAACAAAAGAAAGCTGACAGTCAAATGCACCGCATGCAGTGTTCAGAGCATAAAAAACCATCACAAATACATGCGTACAACGCAAATGCATGTGGATAGCTTATATTCGATACACTCCTTAGACTAATCTTATACAAGACATGATGTCTAATTTAAAGTTTTGAAATCTATGCAACCTGCCCAAAACTACTAAAACTAAATAGAGAAAAATCACAAATGAAAATTCATTGCTATCGTGTGTTAAAAATTTCCAGAAATACTTTTAACTTCAATCCTTTAAAGTACATCTTAGCCGCTTGAATGTGTGAAAATAAAAAAAAAAAATGCTCGTGAACGAAAAAAGGAAAAATCTCACCTGAAAGTTCATTGTTTGAAGTGCAAACTTGACATGTTTGCAGATTGCAAGATTTGAAGTTAGAAGGAACTGCTTATGATTAAGAGAAGAAACAATCTTCCATAAAAGTTAAGTGGTTTTATTTCCTGAAGGTTAAAAATTATTACTAAATTCAATCTTCCTTAAGACTTGTTAGCAAATTAAAAGTTTTGAAATTAGATAGAACTGCTCATGGTTAAAAACAAAGGAAAAATCTCCCATTAACGATCAGTGATTTAATTTCTTAAAGAATTTATTAATGTGAAACGGGAGGGATTCCTTTCTCCATGTGAACTATAGTTTAGGTAAATTATCATTTCACACTTTTGAGACTAAAAATCACAAACTAAACAAAACAAACAACGATCGAATTGTTAACCAATGGATGCTTCAGTGGAGCAAACGATTCTTGAAAATTTCACGTTTGAAGCCCTTAGCCCTCAGAAAATTTCGAAGTGAAAGGGACTTGATCCCATATTACGTTAAAGACTTTGTATAATCTTCCTTTTGAATAACCCATTAAGGGCCGATATCTTCATGTGTGCTTGGATTTAAAGCTAGGCTTAACTAAATTTTATCGTTTTCTCCAGCATCGTTTAACTGTTAAACTTAGTTTAAAAAAAAACAAGGATATGGATAAGTGGCATTTAATTTAAGCGATGCTCTGAGGTGGTTTAGGTGGTTTTCTTCACTGCATTCCGTTGCAACTCCATTTTTGTAGCGATTCAGCAATTAGACAATAAATTCAAATTCGGAATAAATATTCTGCTGTTGTAATGTGTGCACCACGCGAACACGTTCGGGATAGATTTTACTGGAAATTCACGGAGAATGATAATGAAGATCATGATGAAATTAATGGCTTACAATCAGCGCGTCGTCTGTATACAATGCGTACACGCATTAGCATTGACAGCTGGGACGATGTGGATATCTTCACACGGTTCTGTCTTAACAAAAGTACTGTGTAACAGGTCTTGGAATTTTTTTGGTCTGGTATATAAGCTAATGAAACTAGGCTTGTAAATATGAATGCTTAGAGACATTTGTAATAAAAACGTCTATTCTTGATTGCAAGACTTAGAAAGATTTTTTTGTTACAGATCCCGACAGATTCGTCCTCTAGTGCAGTTATGGGTAACACTAAGGTTTTATGCCTTGAGATCCATGCAAACTGCTGTTGCTGATTGTGCTGGAGTTGGTGTTTCATCAGTGTGCCACATTATTCGACGTATTTCACTTGCATTAGCTAATAAACGCCAACTTTTTATAAGAAGAATGGCAAAACCACGAAGCGAGCTACGTGCGGCAAGTTGTGATTGTTTTGCTATTACTTTGACGAGCTATTAGTGCCATCGATTGTACTCACATCAAGGTACATGCTGAGAACTACCGAAATCATATATCTTACACAGAAAAAAATAATGAATTTTAACAGGCGCGTAAAATTTCCCCTCGTTGAATTCGAAGCCAAAGGAGGCGTAATCAACGAAATTGTTTGCAAGCTTTCATACGCTATACAACAATGTTTGTAATCTATCATACAACAGGCTAGATTCAGGCGTTATCTGGCTTAAATTTACATGAAATACCCCATTATTTTCTGCCAAATCTAGCATTCCCTTTATGTGCATTAGATAACGCAGAAAATTCAATGTTTCTTTTTATCTGTGTAGTTTTCATTGAATGTACTATCAGTTCAGCAGACTTGTAGGAGCATCACACGACCAACATATTTTCAATAATTCAACATTGAAGATGCAGCTTGAACGTGGAAATTCGGACATTTCATAATTGTGAGCGATTCCGGATACAGAAATACTAAATATTTGGCTACACCTTTTTTTCCGTAGTGAAACGCCAGCTGTAGAACGTTCTTATCGTGTATTGAAGTAATGATTTCCTGTATTAGCGTTGGGAATACGAAGGAAGATCAACCGCTGGAAGAATTCGAGGGATCTTAAGAAATGTCAGCTGCAGCTGTTTGTTCCAGATTACCCAAACATGGAAAAGATCGCAGCAGGTTCTGACCGCGACCACTGTGTTAACAATTTTTTCTCGCAGTTATAAAAACTCATGTTTGATATTCCAACCTTCCTAGTGCATTGAGATCACTTTAGACCTATGGATATTTGCATACAGCTTTAGCTGTGTAACGAACAAATATTTGGAATATCCTGACCCGCACTCATTTGAACAGTACTTCACTTATAATGCCGGGGTTCATTTGTAATCTGAACTACCTAAATTCATTAGCGCAATCAATTTTAGTGTGATTTCATTATAAAACAATGTTTCAGAGGCCACCATGCCTGCAAATTTCACAAAATCGGATGAAGCTTACGAAAGTTATTATTTTACTTAATTAAACTGTGATTATTCATCTATTATTGCAGAGAACATAAAAAATGATACAAACTAAATCACTTTCAGACTTCGAACTGCTAAAGGGCTTTTCTCACTTTCTCTTGCACTTGCCGCTCAAGGTCTTCAATCGCATTGCATGCTCTTCTCGCATGTATTGATAACGAAGTTGCTGTGATTCCAGCTTTAGTTTATTACTTTTAATATGTGCCGATTCGATCAATTTTTCGACTTGTGGACTTCAACTCGATGAATAACAATTACATCTCGTAGCTCAGCCATTGCTTCAGTTATTGGCCGCCATTCGCCAGTACCACGAACTACGCCCGTAGCCTTACGCAGCAACTTCTCCCTAGAAGTAGCGTGACTGATATTTTCCTTTATATTTTCATACTTCTTATTTAGTACTGCTGAAGTATGAATCTGTAGTAAAAAAAATGAAGTATATACCCACTATGTGGACACAAAGTAACAACTAAAAAACTGTGTTACCTAACATGTTGACGCAGTTTGCATTGAATTCCGCTGTGATTTCCTCCCATGCGCATGCCAAATTCCTCTGACTGTCGGTGACCTTTCACTCGATTATATATCTCCGGTGTAACACTAATGTAACAAGAAGTTCCTCTTCTGCTTCTGGGGAATTTTTTGGCCGCACTCACGTTTTCTGTTTCGATTTTGGTGGCATTTTTTTTTGTTTTATCTGCTAAAAACGCTGAGCCTAACCGCAACAGTTATTTATCGCTCGCTAAAACTGACGTTTCTGTTGGAAAAATACTGGAACGATTTGAGAAATACAGTTAAACCAAGTTTACGGCAAGTAGCTGCCTCAAATAGCTAAGCAGACGTCAAGAAATGCATTTTTCAAGCCACACTTAAAAATTGACGTTTAAATTTAAATGAAGCTTACGGTTAACCTGGTTTAGATCGTTAAGTCGGGAAGATGAAGAAATTGGCCCTAAGCCAAATGACCTTTAGATTAATGATCCTAAGGCGAAAAAAAACAAAACCCACTAACGGAGGTTTTTCTACTGCATTCATAATGGATTCTGCAAAACATTTGACATCGCTGTCAAAGTTTGACTGTAAACAAAAGAGGTACTATTATTAGTGATGTATAGCTGGTAGCAAATAGAATAACATTGCGATTTAAACTGTAAATTCGTTTAATGCAGACGCTATCTCACACAGATAAGAAGAAACATTGAATTTTCTGCGTTATCTAATGCACATAAAGGGAATGCTAGATTTGGCAGAAAATCATGGAATATTTCATGTAAATTTAAGTCAGATAACGCCTGACTCTAGCCTGTTGTATGAAAGATTGCAAACATTGTTGTATGGCGCATGAAAGATTGCAAACAATTTCGTTGTTTACGCCTCCTTTTGGTAGGAATTAAACGAGGGGAAATTTTACGCGCCTGTTAAAGTTAATTATTTTTTTCTGTGCATGAGAATGACATTCATTTTTATAAATTCAAAATTAGACCACCCACTTAATCAAAAGTTAAAAGCTTTTTTTAGACTTACCCTGCCGAAGACATTAGATATCTAGTGCTATAGGTTTTTGAGTTATTGGTTTTTGCCGGGAAAGTTTGCGTTTTCGACCATAGTGGCGTCGTTGATGACCAACAACAATAATTCATCTAAGCCTGCTGCAGCGAATCAAAACTGTCTTCTTCAAAAGGATCGCCTACATATGTCACCACAAAGCACAAGCGGCACAAAATTAAGTGAAATTGCATTTCGTGAAAATGAAAATTATGAGACGTACGGCATTTATCATTGGAAGCCTTGAATAATGAATGAGACCCTGCGCCTATGTCGCTCGGACATTTTATGATACAGCGAACCCAGAAGCTAGGGAAAAAAATAATGAACTACGACGACACGACCGAGGATGCAGAGTGCCTGCCTACCACCAGCCGCGAACATGGCGAGAAAACGTCACAAGAATACTGTGCGGGAACGTGATTTATGTTGGCGTTTTTGCTTTGCAAAACACCTCCGACCTAAATTGGTAAGAAAATTTACGTATCTCGCTCCCCGGGATTCCGGGACCGAGGGATATGTGTATGTATTTGTAAGCTGGGGCAATCATAAATGCCGACCGCTCACCGCGATTGCGAACGAGACGAGAAAAATATCCTTCTACCGGGGTGGCAATAAACTTTGAAATAACAGCCTTTTTATGGTTAGAAAATTAAGCGATATTACGCGCACCGATAGACTGCAACGATCTAATGGGTTATTCTGTTCTCTTTCTCTTTCACAGATACTGCTGAAGTCTAACATGAGCTAACGCTAGCCGAAGATGGTCCCAGATGTGGGCGGAGTGTCACGAGCGCGGTTATTCACATTTCTTCTGCTAGTTCTGACGGAAGTGATAGCACGCGCTCTAGGCAGCCCCGCTCCAAGTTCGAATGTTGCCCTTAATCAACAGTATGAGCATCAGCAACAGGATGAAGGTTCCTCGGTGCCCAAGTACAGCTTCCACTTTGCTCATTCAGTGTATAACGTTTCCATCCCGGAAAATAGCGTCGGGAAAACGTACGCCGTTCAGCCGCCGAACGAGGACCGAATGGGCCTGTACGTAAGTCCAGAGCTTGACGTGAAGTACAAAATCGTCAGCGGGGATAAAGATAAGTTTTTCAAAGCGGAGGAACGGCTGGTTGGGGATTTTGCATTCTTGGCAATCCGACTACGCACAAGCAATGTGGTGCTGAACCGAGAAAAGGGCGACAGCTATAGGTTGGAAGTAAAAGCCACTGCCACCAAGCGGGAGGGCAAAAGTCGCATATCCTTGGAGGCGGATGCCATAATTGACGTAAAGGTGCTAGACACAAACGATCTCAGCCCCTTATTTTATCCAACCGAATATTCCGTCACCATCTCGGAGGATACGCCACTGCACAAAAGTATCCTCCGCGTGATAGCTGAGGACGCAGATCTGGGCTTAAATGGTGAAATCTACTACAGTATCCTGGATGAGACGGAGCAATTTGCGGTTCACCCAACGACCGGTGTCATCACGCTCACCCGACCGCTGCGATTCACGGATCGATCCCTGCATGAATTGACCGTAACGGCCAATGACCGCGGTATCGGGTCAACCAGCCGGAGTCAAGCCAGCAAGGCACGAGTGAAAATTAAAATTCGACAGGTAGGTCAATTTACGAGGAGCAAATTCATTTTTATTAAAAATATCTGCACACAATATAGTGTTCCACACCTAGCAACAGCAGCAAATGCGGCGACCGCAAGCGTTTATTAACAGCCATATATCATGGCAATAAAGAAGGGATTTTTTTCCGTCCTCCTGCACCAAACTCAATTGCTTTTATTTATGGCAGTGCTGGGACGACTCGGGATTGTTGTAATAATTTTCTTCCTTATGCATATGAATGAGTTACAAAATATACAACAAAAGTGGGGATGCTCACCTGGGAACCCTTTCGAGCCGGTTTCCAAAAGTGTTAGAAAGCTTTTGCAACTTTTACAAGTCGCTTCCCCGAATTTGATTTGCAGATTTACTCATCAAGGGCTGCCCCCATATATGTGAGTCATATATTAAAGAGATGTTGCACAGCTCACTTCTGGAGACGGCATGGTTCCAACGCGGCAAAGGGTAAATGCACCCTTCTTTTTGGGGAAATGCTCCTTAAACTTTGGAAAAATGCTCCTTAGATGCGTTTGCCTGGTATAATGCAATCGGAAGTATTAACCTTCTGGATAGCGCTTGCCGGGTGTTGTATAGCGCGGTATTGTATAGCGCAATCTTCAAGGTAGTTTTGACGGATTTAACTTTCATTTTGCCTACACCGAGTTGAGCCAAGCCATGTGGGTAGTTGATAACAGGCAGACGGAGGATTTGCTTTGGAATTCTATATTAATGCCTGGGAGACAATAATCATTGATGTTGCTGTGTTTGCATCATACCCTATACATATACAGTGGGGGGAAATTCCTATAAGTGCTCTTACATTTTTTTACAGTTTTTAGCAAAACATGAAAAGATTTTTGGGAAATATTTCTGCGTGTGAATTTCCATATTGATCATACCCCTATTCGTCTGTACGTAAAGGTTAGATATGCCAGCGGTCGAAATGGCCGGCCTCACTAATATCTTGAGCTCAAATTAGGCTTTTCTGGCATATCTAATCTTATCGGGTGTAGTGTCCAACTCGTCGGTATAGAATCCCATGTTTCCAGCGGTCCAACTGTTTAAGAAGAAAAGGGCTTCACGTCGTCCATAACGATTGTGACGCCCGGCTTAAAGTACTTACGGCGGAGCTTTCGGCACTTCCCCGTGATTTTCGGCAGCTGCTTCTACGTTTACTTCGATCTGGATACTCGCTTGTAACGTTTCACGCCCTCCACCTTCAGGATTCTGACCACCGTGCTCTTCGAAGTATCGAACTTCTTGGCCAGCTTCCTGGTACTGGCGCCAATTTTTTTTCTTTGCAGCAGCTTTCAATTTCGTCCACTTGGCGGCGCTCCGTCGGCCTGGTCCAGCGTAGAACCTAGCGATCATGTTATGAATCTTGAATTTCTTGTGGCCCTCCGATTTCGGATGTTGTCCGAGCATCCGAAAGACGCACTCCCGGAGAAAACTCCGTTCCGCGACTTTCATCGTGAACAAACGAAAACACACTGAGTACGAACAATGCCCATAAACAGGAGAACAAAACCACTCACAGCTGTATGACATGAATTTAGTAACACTACTCATGACTCACCTGTTCTTGATTCTCTTGGCTATTTCTCGGCTACTTAAACCGATATGATTCAGTTCAATCTCTTTCTTTTAGATCAGCTGCTTCTCGGATTTGGCCAAAAAAAGTTTTAAGATCCTGCGTTTGATATTTGCCAGAAAATGAAAAGTATGCTCTTCAGATTTAGCTGCATCTGATTCTCCCACCTTGCTCGCTGCGCTCCACGTCTTGATGTACCGGATGGACTGGAGACGAACACCATCTTTGCAAGTTTTATCGAAGGACTACTTTTCTCTTTTCTATTCCGGGTGTCATTTTAAAATTTTAAAAAATTAGAGCGTTACGCTAAAGTGTAAGGTTTTTGAATGCTTATAACTCTCGTTTGACTGAACAGAATTACTTTATTCGTACACCATTTGATCAGAAAAACTAACATAATATTTCCGATAAAATTTTAATTAAGTGCTTCTATAAAAAAAAGTTCAAATTTGCATTTAAAAGTTACCTTCTTTTGCTCCCATACAAAACTGCATACGTACAGGTTGAAAATATGGTTTTCCCTCTCCGGGTCCTCAAAAACGGGTAGCAAATGGTTCAAATATTCCTTTTTATTTTAATAGGTTCCATGTTTGATACGATTATTGCCACACCCCCCTCAGGGCCTGTTCATAAACCACGTAGAATCAGTTTTGAAAATCTCAGATCCCCCCCTCCCCCCTCGTAGACTTTTCTCCATACAATTTTTTGAAATTTTGTATGGAGCGTAGACTTTGGTCAGAACCCCCCAGAAAAGTCTACGTGGTTTATGAATAGTCCCTCAGCTTCAAAATAATTTTGCTTTGTTGCCGGTGTCTGATTTCATAACTGAAGCCCCTTCCCTCTTTAGAGTATTTTTCTTCGTACTGCATTTCGACTACTCTCTTCATTATGGGCTATGCTATTCAATGCTAGTACACAGCTTGCGAGGCAATCCGAAATGAATTCAGTGTTCGACACTAGCTCTTAGCTATTGGTTAGGAAAGGACTTTGTCCAACCGGTACCGTCTGCCGTGCTGTGGTATGGGAGACAAATCATGACCGGGTAAGTGGTGGGTTGTGGATGTGGGTTCACGGCTTCGGGTCTACATTTTAGGGACTCATTTGCCATAAATGAGTTTCACTGTTTTCTACGGCATGGACATACTTGTATTGAGAAGAAAACATCAACCCACAATTTGATGTCCCGCGTGAAACCGATCGTTATTTATTTTATTTACAGAGAAAGGAAATTACATGTATTCAATCTCATTACACTACTCTTTATCATCAAAATAGTTGGCTGTTTTTTTTATAATCACGTTACGTGTTAACAAACACACACGGCATATACACAAGATATTCAATTGAAAATACATTCTAACAAACATGCATGCTCAACTTATCAATCACACCGAAATCAATTTTTCAATCAGGACATAATGTTTAACTGAACGATACAAAATTTATTTAGCTTTGTTTTTATAAAAAATGATTTAAAATTGATGCACTGAATCCAAAGATATTGACATATTAGTAAACGTACTTTTGTCCAAAATTCAAAAAATCAAAATTTTTGTTTAAATCAAAGGCGACTCTACTTTAATTTTTTCTGACCACGGCATTGAATTAGCGCAGGATTTTGCATTAGAAACGTTGGTCAACCATTAAAGTTTACTCTTTATATTTCATTTTGTAAACTAGTGCCACCAGCCAAGCCATCAGACCTAAGTATATCTGGAACATGATGATAGTAGGCTTTGCATCGACTGCCCCAGGGACATAAATGAAAACAGTGAATAAATAAATGAACAACGGGCATGAACATCCATCAACTTGTCGTAGTCCCTGCAATGATTCAAATGAGCTAGGCATTTTTGGACGATTTGCCGCACAATGAAGATCTGGTCCTTTGTCGAGCACTCATTGGTAAAACCGGCTTGATAACTTCCTACGATCTTATTTACTGCTGGTGACAGACTACGGAAGATGATCTGGTATATAACTTTGTAGGCGGCATTCTTACGGGATTATGATCGCTCCATAGTTCACACAATCCAACTTGTCGCCCTTCTTGTAGATGAGTCGTATAACTTCTTGCATTCACCTCTCCAGTAGCTCCAGTAGGCTTAACAGATTCGAACTATCAATCGATGCAGACAGATGGACAGCTTCTTTGGACCCATCTTGATGAGTTCAGCTTCAATACCATCGTTGCCAGCCGCCTAGTTATTCTTGAGCTGTTGGATAGCATCCTTAACTTCTCCCAGGGTGGGAGTTTGTTCGCTTCCATCGTCCTGACGTAGTAATTTCATCCGCTGTTTTGGTCTTCTGCGCATGTGTCCTCGGCACCATTTAGGTGTTCATCGTAGTGCTGCTTCCACTTACCCAAGTAACACAATTTGTTACAATAAAGTAACATTGGCTTCTTTGAGACAAAATATGGTAGAATTATTAGGCAACTACGACGTTATATGTCACTAAACTGCAACCATAAAAGTGCAAGAGGTGGAGTCTATTTGCAACATATTATCTGAGTTTCAAAAGTGTTGCCAAAAAGATCCACGGAACTTTTTGATCCGATACCATCAACTAAAATGTCGAATGATAATTATGTTCCTAGCAAGTTTTTAATACGTTTCACCAATGTTCTAAAAATACTCCAGTCTACCATCATTAGGAATTTTTTTATGTTTATGACGGGTTGCAAATGAGGAGCAATTATTTTTCAGACATGAACTTTTTTTTCACTGGTGTGCAGTTTTTCAAAAATCTGTAAAATAAATAGTCAACCGACTCAGATTTATGGTGAAATACGCTGTTTTACTTCGTAAAATGTAATGCGCTCGAGAATAAGTTAAAACATATAATCTTGCCCATCACTAGTTACGACTTGTTCCCATCTTTCTAGAAGAACGTGAATACCATTTCGATAGAACTGTTAGTCTTTTGATGCTATCCAAGAATCCAAGCCATTTTGAGATGTCATCATATGAGTGGAGTTGCTGACCAGTGAGAACATGTGCCATCGAACGGAACAAGTAATAATCGGACGGTCAAATATCAGAAGAATATGGCGGGTTGTGTAGGACTTCCCATTTGAGCGTTTCCAAGTAGATTTTACCATGGGTTACGCAAAGTAAGGTCGAGCGTTGTCAGGTTGAAGAATCACTTTTTAACAGATTTTTACTTCGTATTGTGGCCGTTTTTCGTGCAGTACTTGGTTCAATCGCATCAATTGAGTTCGATATTTTTACTCGGTAATGGTTCCGTTTGGTTTCAACAGCTTACATCAAAATATGTACACTAAGTTTTCGCAACCAAAGTACACAGTATAACCTTCGCAGCGTGAATTATATTTTCTAAGCGACGATGTTGAAGCATGCCCGGGAAGTCCCCATGAATGTTTCCGATTTAGTCACTGTAATGAATCCATGTTTCGTCATCCGTCACAATGAGATGTAGAAAACTGTTCCTTTTTTGCCGCTGGAGCAGTTGTTCACAGACGAAAAAACGACGCTCAACATCTCTTGGCTTCAAATCGTAAGGAACTCAAGTCCTTGCTTTTGAATATCTCATCCAATGAATGCAATCGCTTAGAAACGGTTCACTCGCGGGACACTGTAATCTTGAACCAAGATCTTCTTGCGTTTGAACGAATCCTCATCGAGCAAAGACTCCAATTCAGAGTCTTCGATGTTTTTGGCTTCCTTCACGCGGACGAACAATTGTTTACATAGTTTATCCAAGGGATTATGCTTTAATGAATGATTTGTAATTGTTAATTTTTATTGGTTATTTACAAAATTTCAGTTATCTTAATTTTGATAGTAACGTAATAGAGTTATGAAGAGCCTCTAATGTGGTGTAGTTATCTAAAATTTGGTCTATCGGTTTGTGACATTATTATATTTAGATAATAATATTGTAAATATTGGTTTTATAAATAAATTCGAAGATAAATTCCCCCTAAAATTTAAGGAAGGGGCCAGTTCATTCCTCAAATTCAGCCTATGACTTTTTATAATGAATACACAACGAAAACTTTTGAACATTCGGAAGAAATCAGAGACATATATTATCTATTTGAATATATCAGATGAAGCGTTGATTCATGATAAATAGTACGACAGAAAATTTTCATCGATAAGCCCAATTCTTAAGATTCATTGGACGACATTTCATGTGAAGCATCATACTCAAAAAATGAGCGTTGTCTCTTTGTAGATTTTCAAAATAATGAGAAATATTTTGCTTCAAGAAATAAACTTCTTCTACGAGTATGTTTTATTTAATATATCATTAAATCTTTTTTGTCTGAAAACTATTTTCTATTGTAAAGAAATTCCTTTGATCTCAACAGCAAGCGAACCTATTTTCAACAAAAATGTATACATGTATACATGCAAACAAAAGACTAAATAAAGAAGAGATTAAAGAATATTATCAATATCTCATAATTATAAAAATTATAACCGAATCTTACGACACGTTAATAAGACGTATATAAATAAATCTAGATATACTTTTTGACATAAAAAAGTAATTATTTATTGAAATCATTTCCTAAAAGCAAACATAAATTAAGGTTGTGCATGGCTATCTTAAATAAGATCTTATGGTTTATAAACGTTCCATGCCGGAGTCAACAGAGTTGTTTTACTCACTCACTGCGAGCTAAGAAACCTTACGGATAATTTTTCATAGAACTTTAATTAATTTTTAGCGTATATAATTTGTAACTTAATTTGTTAAAACTTATAACGTGAAACATAAGCCTATGAGGAAACTGCAATTTGTATGTTTTGGATAGTATTAAGGTGATTATTCATTTAAATCTCATATATTAATCCGAACTACATCACAGATGCACTTTATTTATCACCCGCACCTATCAATAACTACAAAAAAGTGTTGAAATTTTGTATTTACTTTTTAGTTTTGATATGTGTACGAGTCAAACTACCGTTTTTAAATCTTCATCTTATCGTACACATTAAATGGAGCATTTTTTCTCAGAAAAAAATCGGCTTATTAGATAGATATCTCAAATCTGGATATAGAAGTAGAAATAGTGACTGTTCACCAAACCAAAGATTTCTACCACTCGATGTCCACTTTTCCATACCTTCTGTCCTGTTCAGCAAAGTTCCTGCAGTGCTACGACTTCGAAGTTGCATGGTTGAAGCTCTTCGTAGATTATCATATCGCAGCTTAGTAAGCAGATCGATTTTCAGTTCCATGTTCCGAGTTTCCAATCGTAGTCCTTATTTCCATTGGTAGGTCTTTGCCAATTGTTCCAGTCCGTATTTACTTTTATATTATTTGTAACTTTTAATTTTTAACGGCAGCTTGTTGGGCCTTCCACACTCCCTGTCTCGCTGGAAGACCATCGTGCACAGCACTGTTTAGAGTTCTACGCTGACACAAGGACAATGCAGATCAGCCGCTCCTAACATGGAGAAAAGACGCTGTTTTGAGCCATCCCTGACATAGAGAACAGACGCTCAGATAGACGGCACCCTTCGAAGAGGGCAGCCCCATTTTCTTGTCAGCATATGACCAAGGTCTCACCGGAGTTGGTTACCCGATCTTTCCAATGGTTACTCATACCCCAGTCGGCACCACGGAGAGGTAGGGATAGGAGTTACTGAACAAAAGGGTAAGAATCGCAATAGGATCTTTTTTATACCTGCAGGTACGCGAAATATTAATGGTACGCATTGTCAAGTTATTTACCAACCAGTTTAATAATACTGCAGTAGAAGACATTCTTAAGTTGATCTGCCACCACCTAAACTGCATTTAACCCATCACTACGAAAACTGTTCTCAGCTCACATGTCGTGCCACAGCTTCCAACATACTTCTTGCAGCGTTACTATGCAGAACGAACGAAATTGAGAGATGTACCAACTTCCTAGCGTTCTGCAGGAGCATGGAATCTAGAGTCCCACTCTGGTACATGGACGGTGATTCAGACACCGCTGCCTTGAGCCGCTTCTGACATGGAGCTCTTTCCCAGGAATCTGTACCTAAGATGGCAGTTTTCTCAGGGATAGGAGATCTTAGGCCAACCACCTACTATCTCCGAATCTTGGAAATTGTTACAAAAACAGACAGAGAAAGATTACGAACTGATTTTACAGGAACGACTTTCAGCGCAAAACAAAGGACACGAATTGGAACATGGAATGTTTAATCGTTAACACAGCAAGATAAGTTGGCACACTAACAAACAATGCGTTATACTCGAAATTCTTGAGTTAAGTGAAGTACTTTGGATAAACCTTAGGGAACACAAATTACCGTCGGGACAGGTACTGTTATATTCCAGTGTTCGAGGTGACAACGCTCCCTCGCCCTATGGAGTTAGCTTCCTACTTAGCGTCCAGGCAAAGGCTGTGCTCATCAAGTGAGAGCCATTTAATGAAAAAATAATCATAGCAAGATTCAGAAGACGGGTGATTTTGCATTCAACTGTACATCGTCGTGGGTAAGGTTCCAACGGGTGCTATCAAGATCTACACCGGCGACTTCAATGCGAAGATCGACTCCGACAACACGAACTATGAGTGTATTATGGGACATTATGGTCTTGGAGAAATGATCTCTCACGGGATCTGTTTGTAGAATTTTGTGACAACAACGACATGGTGATCGAGGATTCACTCTTTCCCCATCGACCAGTGCACAAGGTCACGAGGGTCTCCCGTGATGGACATAAAGAAAATCAAATCGATCACATCTGCATCAGCAGAAAATGGAGACGGCACCTTCTTGATGTCCGGAAAAAAGGCAGTGCCGACATTGCATCTGACCATTGCATGAATTCAGCGACGGAAGGAGAGGGTCGGACGGCGGTTCAACACACACCGAATAGAAAATCCAGCAGCATAAAGATCGTTTGTTGAAGAAATTGAGACTCGAACAGCGGATGTTCCGGAAAGTAGCAGCGTGAATAAGCAGTGGATGGAAATTGAAAGTTGGGTGAGCTGGGCATACAACGAAAAGAGGGAATCAGTGATGAAACCTGGACGAAGATTGAAGAGCATAGAGAACCCAAAGCCACGATCGAGCGGGCGAAAACCATAGCAGCAAAATACGAGTCCCGCGGGTCGGTATTTGGCTCTAGAGAAGGGAAATAAAACGCTGCCGCCGACGGGAAAAGTGAGCGTGGCTGCTCACTCTGGCAGGAGAGAAAAGAGCAATAAATGGCGATATCCGCCTCATTTACGACATCTCACGGTGCCTGAGGGGAGCAGGGATGAACCCGAAGAAGCCAGTGTAAGACGTAACTGAACAGGTACAAGCCGACCCCACTGACCAGCTGAAACAATGGTTTGAGCACTTCGAACAACTTCTTAAAGTTACGACGTCGAACCAACCATCAACATCTCGGCATTATCCACCCGGGGTACGGCGTATCACTCGCGTCCACTCCGAGGTCCCATCTTTGAAGGTGATCGACAGCATCCGTAGCATGAAATCCAATAAGGCTTCCGGAGTCGATCGCATATCACCAAAGATGCTCAAAGCTATCCGCACAAATCTTGCAACATTTATGCTGTAATATTCGAGAAACCGGATTTTTTTTTCGGTCAACTAGATGCAAGGTTCCTAAGAAGAGAGATCTGACGGTGTGCGACAATTGGCGAGACATCATGTCATTGTGTATTGTTCTCAAAGTTCTGTGCAGAGGTATCCTGAAAAGGATTCAGGAGAAGATCGATGCGACTCGCCGGTGACAGCAGGCAGAATTCCGTGCAGGAAGATCTTGTATAGACCATACTGTCACGCTCCAAATCATGGAGCAGGGCAACGAATTCCAAGAGTCCCTCTATTTGGTGTTCACTGACTACGAAAAAGCTTTCGACAAACTCAATCACAAAACTTTGTTGGCGCCCTTAGACGTAAAAGCATGCCGGATAAAATCGTCAACCTCATCGAGGCGCAGAACGAGGCTTTCATGTGCAGAATCCTGAAAAACGGAGCTTTATTTGAACCTATACCGGTACTCGCCGGTGTGAGGAAAGAATGTATACTATCACCGCTACTGTTCCCCGTCGTAATCGACGTGTTCGTGGGAGATGCTATTGACCGCATACCGAATCGTGGGCTATTTTAACAGCCTATCACTATGAAGCACCTCAACGACTTCGATTTCACTTATGACGTTGTTCTGTTAGCGCAACGGCGCTCTGATATGTGTGTGATATTAGCATTGAGTGCTCCCCCGTCTATCCAACATTGACAGTGTTATCCGAAGTGCTACCAACTTTCCTGTGCTAAAAGCGCTACCTTGATGGTCCCTTTTTTCTTTTTTTCTTTTTCGTTCAGGTGCGAACTGTCGTACAGTTGGCATCGTACTGAATGAATGAAGTTAATTTTCTCTTTCGATCAATAAAACTAGTTTCGATTTCTTTCTCGATTGACGGCCATCTGATCCACTGTTGAATCTGTATAAGGGCTGTATAATCTGAAACAGCCACAGTATCAGCCATTCTGTCGACGGTGCCGCATACGGATTGCTACCCGCATCTGTGAAATCGCAGGCTGGTGGAGCGAATCGTCACGGGGAACCTTGGAAATGGCTTGAAGCTGCATGACTGTGGTATGAGATCTGTTTGCACCGAGTTTTGCGAGGGAAGAAAGCCATTCCCAAAAGCATCGGAAACGAAATCTGCTGAGCAGTTTCACACGGACTTGGCTGGTCCGTTGGAATTGAGCACCCCTCGTGGCAACCGTTGCGTCATAACCATGATCGACAATTACAGTAAGTACACGATTGTTTATCTCCTCAAGCACACATCTTTTGACAAAATCTGTGGGTACGTAAGATACGTGCAGAACAAGTTCGGGCGAGAGCCGAAAGTATTGCGTAGCGATTGAGGCGGTGAATATAGCAGTACGGCGCTGCTTAAATTTTTGCAGGAGACTGGACTTACGCAACAGCAGACAGCACCTTACAGCCCCCAACAGAACGGGATGGCTGAACGCAAAGACCGTTCTCTGCTGGAGGTGATGCGGTGCTTGACTTCCGAGGCTGTTTTCCTGGAGAATGAGCTGAAGGTGCAGGAGTCCATGCGGGGCATTCAAATACTGAAGGAACGTGAGCTGTCACCGGAGGTACGAGTGATTATGCCACAGGCGATTATCAGCGTGAGGAGGAGCATGACGCCGAAGAATCGGTTATGGATTCAGATAATGAGCAGTATTATACAGTGATGCCTGAAACGAATGAATGTTCATAGTTATGATAGTGCTTCGAATGTACTAGGTGAGTCCAACAGTGAACCAATTTTCGAAGGTTTCCCAGAAGGAGAGTATCTTCGGCGATCACAGCGGATAACGAAAGGGAATCCACCCGAGCGTTTTGTTGATCAAGCAAATGTGGTGCAAGCGGATGCCGAATTGGAACCTCGTAAGTTGAAGGAAGTAAGGACATCGAAGAATTCCACCGCATGGCAGGAAGCCATGGAAGCGGAAATGAAGAGCCGCGCAGATAACGCGACGTGGAAGTTGACATCACTGCCCCCAGGAAGGAAAGCGGTTGGGAGCAGGTGGGGTTACAAAATAAAGTGGGATGTAGCTGGGCATGTGAGCAGATACAAGGCAAGGCAATCCCGGAGCACCGAGATTCGAGGAACCAGGACAAGAGCATCTGGTGTGCTAGCTGAATAAAAGTATATATGGATTGAAACAGTCGGCAAGATGCTGGAACTGGAAACTTCACGAAGCATTGACCAAGATGAAGTTCAAGCAAAGCCAATAGGATGCGTGCCTATACACCGTAACCCTACCACCCTATTTGTTTCCCCGCCTGGTTTGTGGATGGCTTAAGCGCCACTCCGTGAGGAGACCATCCACCTGCTCGAAGCTTGCCCGGCCTGAGACCCTTTCAGGGTATGTGTTCATATGGAAGGAGAACGAGTGGATCGAATATTTAGTTCGCTAAGAAGGATTATATTCAAAGTAAACAAGAGCATCAGATTGCTATTATGCGTAGAAACGATCTAGATTTAGTTAATTAGCCAAACCCAAGATCACGCTCTGATTCATCACAGGCCAACCTTGCCGACCAATAGATCCCGAAAATGGAAAAAGAAAGAGTTTTCCAATTGACGGTTTCGGGGCCACCTTCCCCAGTTCAAGAAACCTACAGAAAATTACGACCACTGGCAACGTGAAAATATCTTACATCTCATCTAGTTCATTTAAATAAAATACTGTTCTGTTTTTCTGTGAAACCGATATATATTCTACGACAACATTTGTTGGGATCCAATAAGCTTTCGTTTAGATTATCCTTCATTTATTTACACAAATTTGCCTAGGCCTAGCTAACAGTTTTCCCTCTAAATGAGTTCTCTCTTTCTCCTACCATACTTCTTACTCTCTAGAGTGCAGATCAGTGTGCTATACCGTATAGGCTCGAAGCTTTTTAGAGCGGCCAAAAAAAATTCCTGAGCAATCCCCCCCATCACGAGTTGGCTATGTGAGCGGGCAGAAAATTACCATACGTATGGGTTTACAGTGCATACATGCTTTACTCACGGTTTGGACGTTGGTTGGATGACTCTCGGACACTCTCTCTCTCTCTCTCTCTCTCTGCGGACGCTTTAGGGTCGATCACTCATCGGTCGATTCGTTGATCACCGGGAGTCGTATGCTACGACGGCTGTTGCTTCTCCTTGCTCTCGATTGCGGATGATGGTACTCACTGCTTACGCATCGCTGTTCGCGGCGCGCCGACGGCGCCTCACACGCTGATCTGTGGGCTTTCTAGTACCGACGGGGTTCCCGTCGCAAGCTCTCGATCGTCACCGAAAGCTGGTTAACACATTCACGAATGAACTTTGATGATGCCTTAAGCCCTGTCTGGGGTGCGAGTGTAACGGTTGCTACCCCCTTCCGGTCACGTGTACCACCGTACCGGGTTACTCCGAAGCTGGGTAGTGGGGTCAGGAATGGTCGTAAATGAGAGGGGTGGTGGTGTGACGAGCTGGCTCTTGCCACAAATCTAATAACGAAAAAATGTCCCGGGCGCACACCTATCAGCACATGGAAATAGCACACATTTATCTTTTGAAATTACCTCATAAAATTCGTTTTCTGCACTCACTAACAGCACTACAGTAAATACTTTGACTTCTACTAAACTGCACACTCTACGAGGGAAAAGAACTAAATTAGAGACTTGGCATACTTTCACATTACTTAGATTTTACCAGAATAATCACACCACGACGCGGAACTGATATCGAACTACTCCTGCCTCTTCCACTAGCCAGATCAAAGTGACCGAGTAGAGGTTGCTAGTCCTCAGATAAAGCGCGATATTTTCCCTGGGCTTCGCCACCGGAATTGACCTCCCGAAGAGTCTAAATTGTCTTTACGCATACCATAATCTGATGTGAAAGGGGGGTGGAGCAAAGAACATATTCTATCCAGCGAAACATTTACCCGACCAACACATTTCTTCTAGAAACCCGAGAAAGAAGTAAAGCAGAAAGGTCATTAAAACCTCAAAGGGTTTCAGGTGGGTCGCTGAACGCATTCGTACAGCATGTCCGTTCGGTTAGAACCACGCGGTACACAATTTATTTAGCTACACGCGGGAGAATGTCACTCAGGATCTCATAATAAATTGAGTGCCTTCAATTGAAGAAATCTTGGAAGCGGTGAAGAATTATGGGAATTGTTTACAGAAAACACTACATAGACTAATTAACAATTTTCCAGATTTAAAAATGTAAATGTTTTTAATAATGCTACACATTGAAGATGTTACTACGAATTCAGAAAAATATGACTTGACGAATTACTATTTACACATAACAACGAATTACTATTTTCAAAAATAACAAGTCACTATCGTGTCCGCTACAACACGAAAGACGGTAACATCGTATACGCCCTGGTATATGTTGACGACATAGTTGTTGGGTGCAAGGATGACTCTTTTTTTGCGGGTGCCAACTCCTCGATCCACTGAAAATCCACCCGTGCCTCGAGCCCCGGCCCTCCCCGGAACCACCTCCCGGTATCACTTTAGGAAGGGGGCTACTGTGCAATACGCACCCATTATGTCTAACTACTAGGTCTTTAGTAGTTAGCTCCACCAACCTGACGCTGATTCGATCGATATTCTCCTGGATCTAAGCAGGGTTCGGGACTCTGTTTATGTTTCTTATTAGGTGGAGCAGCTATATCTTGGACTAGCCGTCGTCAAACTTCTGTTACTTTGTCATCAGGCTGAGTACACATCGTTGAGTGAAGCTGGTCGGGAAGCTATATGGTTGCGGAAGTTGCTACGCGAGATCGGGGCAGTGCAGAAGACTGCAACCATGGTACATGAAGATAATCAGGGCTGCATTGCATTTGATTGATCAGATAGAGCAACCAGGAGATCAAACTATATCGAAACTCAGGAAAATTGTGTGAAGGAGTTGTGCCTGCGAAACGTTATTCAGCTAGTCTATTGCTCTACTGAGGAGACGGCCGTCGATATTTTGGCAAAGCCGTAGGAACTCTGAAGCACCGTAAGTTTGCCGGAATGATTGGGATGACATGCCAGGATGCGGAAGCACTAAATGAGGAGTAGTGTTGTAATATTAGCTCAGCCATCTATCGAACAGTGACAGTGTTATCCGAAGTGCTGCCAATTTTCCAGTGTTAAACGAGCAACCTTGTTGGCCCTTTTTTCATTCGAGTGCAAACAGTCGTATAGTAAGCATCGTATTCGTGAATAAGGTTTATTTTCTCTTTCGATCAATAAAACTAGTTTTGTTTTCTTTCTCGATTGACGGCTGCCTGATCCACAATATACAGAGTACGCTCAGCAAATTCGTTCAAAGCTCCTCTGCAGCTTGTCTCACCTCCAATGTCAACCAGAGTAAATCTTTGGTTGTCAACACGAACGACCCTCACAACTTCTCGGTAACAGTGGAGAAAGTCGATAGTTTCCAATATCTTGGCATATACTATGTTGGTCAAAATGTTATGAAAACGACATCTATGGAGCACTAGAAAAACCAAAATTTCGACGCTATTTTAATATTTCATCTTTCATAAGAACGTACTCAAAACTTCATTTCGATTTGTCAATTTATTCATTGTTTACAAGCCATTTGAAGTTGACGTGTCAGTGTTTTTTAAACAATGGAAAAATCCAAATATGTTGCAGTGATTCAAATCTTTGTTTTGGAAGGTTTATCGGCTAATGAGATCCATGCAAAGATGGTGAAAATA
Organism: Aedes koreicus; assembly: GCA_024533555.2. Taxonomy (NCBI): domain Eukaryota; kingdom Metazoa; phylum Arthropoda; class Insecta; order Diptera; family Culicidae; genus Aedes; species Aedes koreicus. The sequence goes on along the minus strand of JAHHFK020003102.1, from coordinate 1,100,160 downwards.
TCAAAGGAGTCGAAGCGTTGAAGACGATCCACGCTCAGGACTTCCAAAAAGTGCATCAACACCAGAAATCATAGCGAAAATACAGGATATGGTTTTGGAAGATCATCGATCGACTGTGGATGTGATAGCTGACACTATTGGCATCTCACTTGAAACAACATGGCATATTTTGGCTGAAGTTTTGGGTTTCAAAAAACTGTGTGCACAATGGGTGCCGCATTTGCTAACAATGCAACAAAAACACGCTCGAGTGCAACTTTCTAGGCAACATTTCTAGGATTCCGAAAGGATAAAAAAGATTTTCTGCATCGCTTCATCACAATGGATGGGACTTGGGTCTACCACCATGATCCTGAATCAAAACAAGAGGCTAAGGAATGGTGTGAACCAGGCACTTCGGCTCCGAAGCGAGTTCGTGTCATAAATCGGCCAAGGAGGTGTTAGCGTCAGGTTTTTGCGATGCAAAAGGAATTTTGTTGATAGATTATCTCCAAACTGGTGAGAAAATCAACTCGGATTAATATTGTGATCTTTTGGACCAGTTGTATGAAAAAAAATGTGAATAAAGACCCGGTTTGCAAAAGAAAAAAATCATTTTTCATCAAGACAATGCACCTGCTCACACAGCTCATAAAACCATCGCGAAAATCAGTGAATTGGGGAACGAATTGTTGCAGCATCCACCCTATTCTCCAGATTCAGCTGACTTCTAGCGGAGAGCGCTCAATAGCTGCAAGTCTTCATCAACCGATGCCTGAGGTACCCCCCACCAAAACCAAAACCACCATCCCAAAAAAAATCCCCAAACAACAATATATTTTTTTATCACTTTATTTTTTATTTTAAAAAAAAAAAATAAAAAACCCCCCCCCCAAATTAAAAATTTCCAATAAATTAAAAATACCAACCTTATTAAAAAAAATTAATCATTTCATTTCGGCCATACCCTATATAATTTATGTCTGACTTGATTCGCATGCTGAGCTTCATCATCGATGTCAATAGTCACACACTACGAAGGGGCGGCAACGAAATGCACACAAGCGCTGGATTGGAACCCAGCAAGACATCGCAGCAGAAGCAGACTCAGGAGCACGTGGAAGTCGATTGGAATCTGACCTAGGCTAAAGCGAGCAACCGCCTATGATGAAAATCTTTCACGTTGGACTTATGCAACTTATAGACGAAATTATAGGTTTCAATTTTAATTTCATCGCTTCACTATGCATCTTTCTCAAAAACAAGAATTAATGCACGAGTGAGTTCGTTTTTTATGTTTTGGACTTGTTACAAAACAGAGGTAAACCATGTCACGAAAAGAAATCAATTTATTTGCACCCCCATTTGTTGATATAGCGTAGGATGAACAAAGAAATAATGTGATTGATATGACAATAGTTTAAGCTGTACTGTTTTCATGGATCCTCAAACTACACGAATTACTTATCAATTGTCGTAAAAGCAAATGTTTAGCCCACTGATTCAACAAGAAATAATACAATCATGCCAATAACAATGGCTGATGAATCCATTATAAATTTAACCGAAATAGTTGAGAAACCACCGTCGTCCATGATTTTAGAACCTTTCCCAGCAAATTTCACTCTTCTATCATCTACCATCTGTAACTCAGCAACGCATCACAATGCCACCCCGTGTTTCCGCTAGGTGAACAATCGTTTTCGGACGCATGCACACATACACACACACACACACACACACTACTAACATGGGTGTCCAGCCAGCATTGCAATATGGCAAATGCTTCTGCATCGGTGAGCAAAACAGTGCACCATTTTACATATTTAGCAAGAAACGAATGCATGGTGCATTCTGCGGTAGTCCTTCAATAACAACAACGGGCTAGCTTGGTAGGTTGCTCTCAAATAGGATGCACCCGCCATTCCCCACGATAGGTAGTTTGGTGGGTGAACCGGGTGAGTAGTCCATTCTATTCTAACCGATGCCACTATTTTGCTGCAAATGTGGGAAATTGTGCCCCGGATTGCAATTTTTAGAGATGCAGCTGCGAAGAGCTACGGCAGCACAATTTTCAGCTCTCTTTCCGTAGAAAGAATGACAACGAATAAAATTCATTCAAATGGCTCGTTTTTGCTTGATGGTAGGCCTTTTGCCTGGGTTTGATGCTGTTGGGTGAGGAAATAGTGCATATTTGAATTTTTCATTTTTCATACATTCCGAATGCATAGAAATCCAGGCACAGATGACACATGGAACTTTTATGGCACTGAGCTGTATGATTTACGAAGCCATTTCTTTTTTTTCTAATTTTGCTTATTTTTCTTTTTTGCAGGTCAATTTGTTTGCACCGGACATCTATGTGCAAGCGTTGCCGGACATTCTGGAGAATTCCAATACAAACATATTTGGCATTGTTCGGGTAGAGGACAAGGACAAGGGCATTCATGGACAAATCAAAAGTCTAGATATCGTGGACGGTGATCCGGATGGCCATTTCCGCATCAAACCAACAGCACGGCCGGGTGAATATGTTATCGAGGTGCATCGGCTGCTGGATCGAGAAACGGCTCCGGCAGGCTATAATTTAACGCTCAGGGCAGTTGACCGAGGAATTCCTTCGAGGCAAAGTTACAAAGTGATTCCAGTTCATTTGGCAGATATAAATGACAACGCACCGGTTTTCAATCGGGAAATCTACGAAGTTTCTGTACCGGAAACGTCACCTCCCAACACTCCTGTCATAAGACTGAAAGTAACCGATAGAGACGAGGGCAAAAATGCTCAAGTATTTTTGGAGATCGTGGGAGGCAATGAAGGTGGCGAGTTTCGTGTCAATCCGGAGACTGGTATGTTGTACACAGCAGTTCCCTTGGATGCCGAACAGAAAGCTTTCTACACTCTTACCGTTTCGGCAATCGATCAAGGGAATACAGGGACGCGGAAACAGTCATCGGCGAAGGTGAAAATCAACGTACAAGATACCAATGACAATGATCCAATCTTCGAAACGAACAACATGACAATATGGGTCGACGAAAATGAGCCCGCTGGAACAACGGTTACAAAAGTGACAGCCCGCGATAAGGATCTAGGCGAGAATGCATACATATCGTACAGTATAGCGAACTTAAACGATGTCCCGTTCGACATCGATCATTTCTCTGGAGTTGTGAGGACGTCGAAGTTGTTAGACTTCGAAAGCATGAGACGGGAGTATGTTTTGCGAGTGCGTGCTTCAGATTGGGGTCTGCCCTATCGAAGACAAACCGAAATGCAGCTTGTCATCAAGCTGCGTGATGTCAACGACAATCGACCACAGTTTGAACGGATCGACTGTGTCGGACGTATACCGAGGTACACGCCGATCGGAACGGAGATATTCAACCTTTCCGCCTTGGATTTTGATAATGGCACTGTAATTACGTACCGAATGGTTGGCGGTAACGAGGATGGTTGTTTTAATCTTGATTCGGGAACTGGTATCATAACAATCGGCTGTGATTTGAACGATATTGGTGTTGAATTTCGAGAGGTGAATGTGACGGCTACGGATGGGACGCACTATTCGGATACCGTACGGATTCAGATAAGTCTTGCCCGCAATAAGCGAAATTTGGGTGGCAATTTGAAGGCCGAAGATGGGGCCTCGTTCGAGTGTAGGGAGACCGGAGTTCGTCAGAGACGTGTCGATATTCAAGCATCTGCGGAGAGAAATAATATGCCTGGCAAGGACGTAAGTAATGGCGATGACTTCGCCATGATGCCAAGCAGATATGGCGAGAACATTCATGCACCAGAATTTATAGATCTCCCGTTGGAAGTGAAGGTTAACGAATCGATACCGCTGGGAACAACTATAACCTGGATCAAGGCTCGGGATCGGGATCTTGGTTATAATGGGAAACTTGTGTTTGGCATATCCGGAGGAGACGATGACTCAGTTTTTCGTTTGGATCCAGATAATGGAGAGCTCAAAATCATAGGTTACCTGGATCGTGAGCGTCGGGATGAATACCTTCTGAACATAACAGTGTATGATTTGGGTAAACCTCAAAAGTCCGTTTCAAAAGTGCTTCCCATAACCGTGCTGGATGAAAACGATAATGTTCCCAAGTTTGAGAAATCCCTTGCTAGTTTTCGGGTGACTGAAAACGCCCTAAATGGAACTATCATCTTTCGAGTAAACGCAACGGATGCCGATTTGGGAGTGAACGCAAAGGTCACATATAGCATGATCACAGATACGAGGGATTTCTTGGTCGATCCAGAAACGGGGATCCTTTCAGTAGTTGCTCCACTCGATCGTGAACGTCAGGAAGTATATGAACTGCGAATTCGAGCTACGGATGGCGGAGGCGATCAGAATACACCCGCTTTGTATTCAGAAGCATTGGTACGGGTTACGGTAGACGACATTAATGATAATGCTCCGGAGTTCAGTGTTCAAGATCTAAATGTTCGCATACGGGAGGATGTTCCCAAAGGAACTGTCATAACGGTGGTGTCCGCAATCGATCTGGATAGTGGTCCAAGTAGTGAAATCATGTACAGTTTCGGTGAAAACGGAGATGGAGAAGGTTCATTCAAAATCGATAAACTCTCCGGCACGATTCGAACCGCGAAGTTGTTGGACTTTGAAGAACGACAGATCCATAGTTTGGTAGTAAAAGCAATTGATCGGGGTACTCCATCTCTTTCGTCGGAAACTTCAGTAATAGTGGAAATAATAGATGTGAACGAAAACCGGTATGCTCCTCAGTTCGAAGACTTTGTTTTGAGCGGGACGATAACGGAGAACAAACCTCCAGGGGCGCACGTAATGCAGGTGGTTGCCAAGGATCACGATCCACCTGGTCCCGATTCCAGAGTGAACTATTCCATCAAAGGTGGTGACGGTCTGGGGATATTCGCTATCGATAACGAAGGTAAGTTTAATTGGTTTTTTTTAATTGGCTCAAAATCAATGCATGAAATGAAATCCGTTATCCAAATTAATGGCGTTGCACCGATATTTATCATTTATAAAGCTTATCAAACGAGATTTTAATCAAACTTAAATTCAAATTAAATTGCCCGTGATAGGCTGCGGCTCAAGCCCCACAGTTGCTGGATTGTCCGAATTCCAATTAGTGCAATGCTGAAATGAATTCGAATATTAGAACCGTTCATATCAACTAGTCAACAGGGCTTCGACTGTAGGTAGGTAGCGAATATATTTGCAGCACCATTGGTGAAAACGAGATCCCAGACGGATAATTGCCTCAAATCCTGGATAACACATTTAGCACAGACAACAGAAATGATTGAGCTCGTTGGAAATTCCTGGAGCATGTTTTTTTTGTGTTAGCTTGTGTGCTCTCTAGAAGCTTATGTTCGGTAATACTACTGCTGGTTATATCTCTCGTTTACTCAAATGCATTCATTTTGGTTTTGGTTTTGGCCATATAAGGTTAGAGTCAGTATTCCAGCACCAGGCACAATAGGATGTTAGCGAACAGATTAAACCATCTTTCCGTAAATGTTTTGGAATTGCATTTGCAATGCCAGGAATGTGTTTTTTACAGAAAGACCGATACGCATAATCAAAAATCGATATTTTACATCCTTCAATAAACCCATAATCAATGGACCGATGCTCTTATTCTCCATTCAGCTATGCAGTTTCGAATACGATAGATGGATTATATTACTTCTTTCGTAACCCCAGCTGAACACATCCATAAAATACAAACACTAAATCGAAAGTGAGAATGCTCCTATACCTACTCGAAGCTCAGCCGGTTCTTTCGACCGAAAATTCAAAAGCCACAGCTGCATGAACCTTGTGTCCTCATGCTGATGCATTCGGTGTGCATACTCTACCAACATGTGTCAAGGAACAACGTGTTTTCCTCTTCCGGGATCACGTCAAGAGTGTTACGGTACAATTACACTTTCCGGCGAGAATGTGTTTTGCTTTTGGACTTGCTTTTGCCGGATCAGATCTATATCTATTGCTGAAAATCGGTGAAATTGGCAATGAATAATGCATACGCATATTATAGTTTTAATATCGGGCCTGATTTGCATATTATGCATGCATTCCGAACTCCTGGGAGAGTGGATTGCCGATTGAAAGTGTCCTTTGCTTGCGAAAATTTAATCGAACGAAATTATTCAAATTTTGCAAATATAGTATGCCAACGTTCACAGACGGATCCTGCCATCGCTCTGTATGTTTCGAAATTTGCTACCAATACAATGCTCTAGCTTTGGCTAGGTTAGTAGCTATCGACTGATATATACACAGGAAAGAGGATTTTCATTTCACTCCGAAATAGGATTTAAATTCAATATATTTTAAGCCAAAGAAGTGAACGGGGAGAGAAATTATGAACAATTGAATTGCAATCGTGGGTATGATTTAGCTGTGATTTATTTCCTCAAGGGATATTATGAATGATGCTGTGGATAGTCAAGTGTATCATTGCGATTTGCGCAGTGATTTTTTTTATATACTTAGGTACATCCCTACTGGAATTCGGTGCTCCTGGATGCAGTAAGCTTGAACGTTGCTTCCGTTTAGATGGGTTCGGAGGAAAATAAAAATCAATGGGAATTTAACGGCAGAATCCAACATGCTTCCTTCTGATTTGAAAGAGAACGATCGGAAATTTACTACGAGCTCACGATACAGGTTAGCAGGCTTAAATCTTAGAAACCTGAAAAGTAAAAACAAATAAATGTTTACGATCAATGCTAAGTATTATAAGCTCAAGATAAGTGGAGGATCTTTATTTTTGTGACTTAGCCACAGTTTTCAAATCATTATTTTGATTGGTACTTATTTCCTAAAGTTCATGTTCGAAGCTGTCATTTGACTTACTTTATCATATCAGTTGCGATCGTTAAGGAAAGATCGCAAAATTCTAGCCATTGAAGACAAAGGTTTGTATAGTGTAATGATTATTTTATCAGCACACTATACAAATCTTCGTCTTCTAAAATTTCAGTATGATTGGAAAGGTGCATTCAGTAAAAGGTGCATTCAGTGAAATTTGAAGTTGTTCTACTAAAATACCTTCACAGAGAACCTTCACATATAGTTATCATAAGAAAATAGACAGTGGAGATTCCCATTCTCTTTCAGCAGTAAAATAAGATTCATGTTTGGTACATGCATCCCTAAAACCAGGCACTCCACTGTGGTCTACTGAGACTACAGATCTCGTACAAGCAAGTAGAAATGCCCCTGAGCCTTTAAGCGACTTCCATTGGGGCACCCTTAGCAGTATGAGGCTGCCCTCTCCTTCAGGGAAAAAAGAAATCTTTGTCTTGATGTCATACAATCTGCCAAAAGCGCCTGTTGGATACATTTAATCAACGGAATTGACTCCAACCAGACAGCTAGCGAGCTCTGGAGGAGAGTAAAATTTACTTAGTGGAAAACGGCAACAGCAAGGAATTACACAAAAAATCAATGGTTCAATGGTACACTAGAAATCAAATGTTGGTTGCCAAGTCTTTGGGCGAGTATTTGTACGGTTTATCCGCGTAATCTAGTCACCCAGAACGACTTCCACCGAAAACAACATTTTTAGGCAACTCTAAAACGGATACTCCATTCCGCAGTAACCTTAGCCCTGTTCAATCTAAACTGCGGAACCTGCCACCTGCTGTATCGGATACCTCAACTACCGAACCTGCCCCCTCGCACGATCGTTGCAATAGTCGGCTGTATAACTTTCTGGCTTTGGTTTTCGCCCTGTATTTTGGCTCAGCACTTTGTTTTGCTATTTCAGGCTATTGCGCTTCTTGATTCTTTGCACCATTCCGAAGGAGCTACCAGCCTTTTTGGACATCGATCTGTTCCGAAGGGTGAGGTTTACTACCTTCCGATCCAGTTTAGGGTTCTCTGGACTTGGTTTTTGTGTGGGGCAAGTCAACACTATCGTATGCTACCCTATACTATATACTAATATGCCATCTCAAGCCTGATCTGCGCTGAGCGATCAGGCGCAGTTCCCCAGTGAAAGTCAAAGAGCCATACAGGGAAGGCGTGTGTTCATATCACGGAGAACGATCTGCGTAATGGGTGATTTCCTGGCATAGTTTCAAGTTGCACATTTGGCGACCGTGGCAGATATTGCTGCGGTTTACATCAGCTAATCATACAGCAATAAAAACAAATTAATATGTAAAATATGTTCATGGGAATCACCCATAGCACAGTCAATAAATAATTTTGTACGAACTTCATGAAGCAAGCCAAAATGTCTACCATAGAGATGTTTGACGCAGCGTTGATAATGTGTTTGTGTGTACTTTTGGATGATAGAATAGAAGAAAAAAAATTGAAAGGACTGCTGAAATATTTAATATAGGGTAACGGGATGTAATGTTAGCCTATCGCCTTCATTTGGCCTATGTAACAAATATGTCATTAATTTAGCGATAGTCAACAAAATCATGTTGCTATTAGGATGACTGATGTAATCTGAAGCAATTGAGACACTATTGATCAACTAATAGTTGTTCACTTCCGCGTAATTTTCAATTTTTTGAATTTTTGGGGCATCATGATTTCACTGGTTAAGCTGAACAGATGATCTACACGATCTTCAAGTGATATAAACATGGCTTAGTTGAATCGATATAGCGAATAATGAAGTCTGGATGTACAGAAAATAGTTACATGTTACAAACTAACTGTTCACATAGCTAAAATAACAATGATTTTACAAGACAATAGTAGACCCAATGTTGGGGACATATTTTTTTGTATGTTCCCAACTACGGCCTGTTGTATCAATAATGTAGTAAAAAGGTTGTCATTGGTAAAATTTGAAGTGTAAATGCATGAGTTTGAGGTTATTTATATTCAAGTGGCTCATCTTAACACAAACCGAAGGAACAACATCATTGTATAGTGAATTTTGTGTAAATTAAAGCTAATACACCTGGCAATGCCTTAATTCATTAAATTAGAAAGAAAAAAAAAACGCACAAAGACTGCATTTAGTAATAAATCCATGGAATGGGACGAAGTTGCATCCATGAATAGGCCCAATTTGGTGCTGATAGACCGACATTAAATCCATATCCCTCGAAAGTTTCTGACTTCATAAAAATAGTTGTGTAACTTTTCGTGATACATACTACCAAATGTTTTTCAAACTTATCTTAGCAAGTGTATAACAAGTTGAATCTCGCTTATAGATTCAAAACTTCATGAGTTATAATAAAAAATGTAATCGATCGTTGCATAATAGGCTGAGTCAAGGGACACATACCCTATACTAAGAGTCATGTGAGTGCGCGTTGAGAGAACCGCAAATCTAAATAAAAAAAAAGCGAGTTGAGAGGACCGCAAATTTAAGTGTGCTACGGGAACACCAGAAAAAAAAAATTGGAAACATAGCGAGTTGTTAGGACCGCTCTACAATTTATAGACTGCGTCATTGAAATCCGCGTTTGGAGTACCGCAAATCTAAATATTAAGAAAAGCGATTTGAAAAAACCCGCCAATTTTGATGTGCGATGCGAGAAGCACTAGATAAAAAAGGAAAAAATAAAGGGACAGCGAGTTGAGAAGACTGGTTAAATGATTATATAAAGGGTGTATTCGATAAAAATGGCACACACATATATACTCATCAAAATTAAACTGATTATCGGATTTTCTTGAAATTTTCAGGGAATGAAGAACTACTAATGAGTTTTGATTTACAACATTTGTTTTATTCAAATTCGTCTCCCATCCCGAATGCCCGCACCTTCCTTTTCACTCCACCCATCAAATTTTGTACAACCGATTTTCCCAGTGTTTTTGTTGTTTTTACCCAAATTTTCTTCAATTCTAGCTCTGTTTTTATAGTTTTGGGATGTTTGCGAAGTTCCGTTTTCATTATTGCCCAGAATTTTTCAATTGGACGAAGTTCCGGTGAATTTGGTGGGTTCATATCCTTTGGCACAAAATCGACTCCGTTGGCTCGGTACCACTCCAATACGTTTTGAGCGTAGTGGCAGGATGCTAGATCAGGCCAAAACAGAGTTGATCCTTTGTGCTTCTTAATGAATGGCAAGAGACGCTTCTTAAGGCACTCTTCCGTGTAAATCACACCGTTTATTGTTCCGAAAGTGATTTATTATTTCACCACATCCGCAAATCGCCTGCCAGATTAGAAACTTCTTTGCAAATTTCGATAGTTTCTTCTTTCGAACATCCTCCGGAACATTCCTTCCTTTGGACACTCAGACTCTCCTTGAAGGTTCTTATTACACGAGACACAGTTGTATTTGCAATTCCAAGCCTTTTAGCAATCCACCGGTGGGACGCCCCTGGATTTTGATTGTGAGTGCACAAAATTTTCTCACGGACAATTTCTTGTTTCGACGACATGACTCGAACTACTGAATGTATAACTATGAAACTTGGCAGATGTAAATAATACACTATGGATAAGATCTACTCAAATTTCTAGGTTTTTTACTCATACGATTCAAAAGTTAAAGAAGATTTTCTGTGTGCCATTTTTATCGAATACACTCTTTAATGTGTTATGTAAATGCGGGATGGAAGGACCGCAGACCTAAATAGCAGAAATAGCGAGTTGAGAGGACCGCCAATTTCGATGTGCGTTGAGAGACGCATTCGAAAAAAATACAGTGAGTTGACAGGACCGCTGATTCCATGTCGGCTACCTGTAGTAGTAGAAGCAGGAGAAAGAACTCATTTACTCTCATTTATTTATACCCAAACTTATACATATAAACACACACCTTACAGTTTAGAGAGTGTTGGTGGTGAAAGAAACAAAAAAAAAAACAAGCGAGCACAAAAGACAATATACATGTTAGTAAGTGAGAGCAGTAACTTGAGTGTGGTGGTTTATATAGAACCACCGAGAGGCGTGGAGCGCAGTATGGGCAGTGGAGCATTAAATTTTTCTCCTATGTTTTGCTAGGCAGACACTTCACTTTGCGGACAGAAGCTCAAGGAATGATTTTTATCCTGAATAGGACCCGTGAAGAATCAAAACGGGCACTGACACGAGCCGATGGGTGGGCACTACGTCTCAGTCCATACGATTATGATATCGAATATATTAGAGGAAATGATTATATAGCAGATCCTTCGTCGCGACTGTATTGTGGAGATGATGACGCATTTAACGAGGAAATTAGCCCATGGGAAGTCTGCCACTTGGAACCAAGTAGCAATAAATTCCTTACTGAGAAAGAAATTCGTGAATTCACAGAACAAGAAGAGATCCTGATACAAGTAGTTCATGCCTTAGATACTCAAACGTGGCCTAAGAGTTGGATGAGATTCAAATCCGTTGCAAATGATCTTGTTTACATTAAGGGGATCTTTGTGAAGAATGAGTGCCGTTATTTTTCTAGGACTTCGAGAAAAAACATTGGAAATTGCTCACACAGGAGATCCGCTTAAAGCTAAGTTAAAAAATATCCTTCGTAGGCGTGTATGGTGGCCTGGAAAGGCTGGTGATGCAGAAAAGTGGGTTAAATCTTGTGCCATTTGTTCTGTAAATGGACGTCCAGAAAGACCACCCCCCATGCAGAGAAACTTCAAACTATCGCCCTTGATTGTAACGGGCCATATATTAAGCTAGGTGGAATATCGATTCTGGTTATAATGGACCTCCGTTCTCGATACGGCATTGCAAGACCTGTGAAGTCAACAAGTTTTGATCACAGCAGAACAGCGCTAGATATCGTTTTTGGCAGGGAGGGGTTTCCAAAAGCAATGAAGTCTGATAATGGACCGCCATTTAACGGTAAAGATTATGCTAGATACTGCTCAGAGCGTGGTATTCAAACCATATTCTTGACTCCGTTTTACCCCCAGCAAAACGGTTTGGTAGAGGGTTTTATGAAAGTTATAAATAAAGCTATGTGTGGCGCAATATCGACGGGAGAAAACTATGAAACCTCCCCCCCCCCCCCCCCCCCATGTTGCCGTCGTCCCCCCTAGTCGTCCTGTTCCTTTTGTTGAATGCGGGGGGGGGGTTTTCCCCCCCCCCCCCCCCCGGCGATTTTTCTTTTTTCCCAAGAATCCCCAGAGTCCGAACGAAACAACTCATTCTAGCCCCAACCATCAGCCTCGGTCTGCGGCTGATCAATCGGGCGCCCATCCATCTGAGATAACGAGAGGAACCGTTACGCCGGGAACTGCAATTCATGCGATTGCCCCCCGAGGACCAAGACAAGCTGCAGCTGCTACTTCGAGTGTCCTGGTGTACTACCAAAATGTTGGTGGGATCAACAGTTCTCTTGCCGATTATCAATTGGCCCTTAGTGATGGTTGCTACGACATTTACGCTCTCACCGAGACCTGGCATAACGGGAATACTAGGACGAACCAACTCTTTGACGATTCCTACAACGTTTATCGACAAGATCGGTCACCTTCTAACAGCAACAAGAGTATCGGCGGCGGTGTTCTGCTAGCTGTTCATTCCAGATTCAAATCCCGTTCGGTCAATCCTCCCAATATCACATCGGCGGAGCAAATATGGGTTGCATTGGCTACCGACGATGCTTCGCTCTACATTTGCGTGATATACTTTCCTCCCGACCGAGTGAATGACGCAATTCTGATAGAAAAGCATCTTGACTCGCTGAACTGGGTCGTTTCGCAGTTGAATCCAAGGGACAAGGTGATCATTCTCGGCGATTTCAACTTAAGCACGATTTCTTGGCAGCAAAATTCTCTTGGGCACTACTTTCCTATCGTTTCTCGATCTACGATTGGCATGACATCACGAGAACTGCTTGATGCGTATAGTACCGCTCAACTCAGGCAGCTGACTGGCGTTAAAAACGAGAATAATCGCATGCTTGATCTGTGCTTTGTTAGTGACGATTTGTGTGAGGATTGCACAGTTATTGAAGCACCTGCTCCGCTAGTTAAAATCTGTCGGCATCATCCACCATTAATTTTGAAACTTGCGGTAAATCCATTGTGTCGCTTCCGTGATTCTTCTGAAAGTGTTTTCTACGATTTCAGTAAGGCTGATTTCAGCGGAATGAACGATTTCTTGGGACTTGTTCACTGGGACGAGATTCTCGATGTTTCTGACGTCAACCTCGCTGCATCGACAATGTCTGGTGTGCTGCTGTATGCCATTGATCAGTATGTTCCAGTGAGGATGAAATTTGAATCAACTAAACCAGCTTGGTCAAATTCCGCACTCAAGCGCCTCAAAAGAGTGAAGCAGGCAGCTCTGAGACGACACAGCAAATATCGCACGGATTTTACAAAATTGTGTTACGTGGAAGCGAATGCTGAGTACAAGCAATTGAACGATTATCTCTATAAGGCTTATCAAGACCGTCTACAAAAAAGCCTTAAGTATAACCCCAAAAGCTTTTGGCGTCACGTCAATGATCAGCGGAAGGAAGTCGGTTTGCCCTCCACGATGACGGATGGTTTGATCGAAGCTGATTGCATCGCCGGTATAGCCGATATTTTCCGTTCCCAATTCAGCAACGTTTTCTCCGACGAGCTGCTCGACCCGCAGGACATCGCGCTCGCCATTAGTACTGTGCCCCGTCTTGCTGCCGCCGGAATGCATTATGCCATCACCAATGACATGGTTATTGCAGCTGGCAAGGAATTGAAGTCCTCAACGGGATGTGGTCCGGATGGCATTCCATCGCTTGTATTGAAACAGTGCGTGGATTTTCTTGCGTCTCCGTTAGCAAAGTTATTCAATCTTTCTTTGTCCACTGGTATATTTCCGAACTGTTGGAAACAGTCATATGTTTTCCCAGTGTTTAAGAAAGGTTGCAAGAGAATGGTCTCAAATTACCGGGGCATAGCTGCATTAAGTGCAATATCCAAGTTGTTTGAGATGATAATTCTTCGGAAGCTAGTGCAGAGCTACGCGCACTATATTTCGCCGGATCAGCATGGATTTATTCCGAAACGTTCGACATCCACTAATTTGACGTGTTTCACCTCTTTCTTGGTCAAGCAACTTGAAAACGGTAATCAAGTAGATGCTATTTACACGGATCTCTCCGCTGCGTTCGATAAAATGAACCACCAGATAGCAATAGCCAAGTTTGATAAGTTAGGCATGAGCAACAACTTGCTTATTTGGCTGCGATCCTACCTAACCGATCGTAGTATGTCCGTCAGAATCGGTGATCACGTTTCGTCACCATTTAAAGTTTTGTCCGGCGTGCCTCAAGGTAGCCACCTTGGGCCGTTTTTGTTCCTGCTCTACATGAACGATGTCAATCTCATCCTCAAATGCCTAAAACTCTCATACGCCGATGATTTGAAGCTGTTCTACGCTATAAAGCATCCACTAGACGCCGTTTTTCTGCAACAACAGCTGGGGGCGTTCGCTGAATGGTGTCGCATCAATCGGATGACATTGAATGTGTCCAAGTGCTCAGTGATTTCATTTGGCCGTAAACGTGAAATCTTCCAATTCGGTTATGTTTTGGCAGGAGTTGAGCTGGAGCGCGTAACGACAGTTAAGGACTTGGGGATTTTCATCGATTCCAAGGTGACCTTCAAAGACCACGTATCATACGTCGTGTCTAAGGCGTCATCGCAGTTAGGCTTCCTGTTCCGTTTTGCCAAAAAATTTAAGGATGTTTACTGCTTGAAATCGCTTTACTGCGCAATCGTTCGCCCAATTCTGGAATATTGTTCTGTTGTCTGGTCTCCCTATTACCAGAATGAAATCCAGCGTGTCGAGGCCATCCAGCGGAAATTCATTCGATTTGCCCTACGTCATCTCAGGTGGAGAGACCCGTTAAATCTGCCCAGCTATAGCAGTCGGTGCCAGCTCATCAACCTTCATCCACTTGATGGAAGGCGTAACGTGACAAAAGCCTGTTTTATTGGCGATCTCCTGCAAGGGAACATTGATTGTTCTAGACTGCTTAGCATGTTGGACATCAACATACGCCGCCGTAATCTACGCGCACATTCATTCCTGAGCCTTTCCGCGGCAAGAACTAACTATGGTCTCCATGAGCCAATGCGCAGCATGAGTCGTCTTTTTAATAGTTGTTACTTTGTATTTGATTTTAATGTACATAGGGAAACAAACAAGTGTAGTTTTATACGTATTTTTTGTTAGTTTGAGCAATTTTGTAGTTTTGTGATTTTAGTTTTAAGATGCCGGTCATTGGGGCAAATATTTTACTTAAAAAAAAAAAACAAAAAAAAAAAAAAAAAAAACAAACATCACCCACCCCCCCCCCCCCCCCCACCCCCCACCCCCCCCCACCCCCCCCCCCCCCCCCCTTCACCCCCCCCCCCACCCCCCCCCCACCCCCCCCCCCCCCCCGCCCGCACCCCCCCGGCCCAAATCCCCCCCCACGCCGCCTTTTCCCCCCCCCCCTTCTTTTAACCAACCCCCCCCCCCTTTTTTTTACCCCATTTTTTTCCCCCTGCAAAATTTTTCTTCTTTAGCTTACTTCAGCTAAATTTAGCTACGTCTTCTAGCTTCCGATTGGTGAGAAAAAGTTAAAATTTAATGTTCAACTTCATATTTGTTTTACAAGGCTTGCTAAGTTTTTTTCATAACAAGTTTTTCACTAGGATAAGTGTGGACAAGAATGATCTGTCCATACCAGTGCTTAAAAATCTCATTTTCAATTTCCAATACATCCTGACTGAGACAACATATTGTTCATCACGTACTGTCCCTAGCGAACATGAAGTAAACACAAATTTGCCTACATGAATCTCTAGTGCAAGGTGAATCACCATGTTTTGTGTTTCTTTACTTTCATCATTCTTTAGTTCCAGACAGCAGTAAATGTAAATAAATGCAAAAAAAAAAACTCATTCAATTTCAACGTTCTACCGTGAAGAAGAAAGAAAATTGGCTTTTGATGCTTTAGATGGTACTATGAAATAGTAGCGAGATGTCTGGCTGAATGTCGGGGAATTCTCCGTCAATTCTTTTGTGGTTGAAAGTAAAAGTTTGACTAATGCCGGTCCAGGATTTTTTCGGTTTGGAAACATTCTTGACATCCCTGGTGAGATATTCTTGGCCAGCCCTAAACTAAGCTGGCGGCTCCATTAGTGTTGGAACTGCATTGGCTCTGTAACGGGCAGGATCGGATATTGGCTTGTCTTTTGATAATGTCCTTTTACTGGATTCTGTGATCTGAATTGCAACAGAATGTCCTGATTGCTGGGAATACTTGCGAAAGCTTTTCACGATTATGTCGCTGTGAAGCAAATGGATTCTTTGAAGAAATTTATATCTGTAGACGAAATCAGTTCGTTTTTTTTTGCATAACTGGTTTGAATTGTTACCAAATTAATTATCTTAGAGATAAAATCGTCTAGCTCAAACCTTTGTAGGGGTAAAGGCGGGACAATCATCATCATCATAAAAAAAAAGAAACATGAGATAAATAGCGATTTCAGATTATCTAAATATGTAATAAATTTAACTCAATGTTCAACATCACATTCTGGCAACAAGCCTAGTTGTGGGAGAGAGCCGATGAAGACATGCTCTCCGGTACACGCGATGCAAATGCAAAATACACAAAGGCAACATTTGAGCGAACTTCTTCAGCAGGTCAGAATCTGATGGTTTCTAGATGATGTATTTTAAATCTTCAAAATGACAGGAATGAATTTGTAATCAATCATGATTCATACATCGAATAGATAAAGCTTATGATCGTATAATTAAAAACGAAATAATTTGAAAAATGAAGGGGTTATAGACCTATTTCCTAACAACCGATTAAAATAGTGACCCCTGATTAAGCCGTTCCCTACCCTATATACTAATATGCCATCTCAAGCCTGATCCGCGGTGACCGATCAGGCGCAGTTCCCCAGTGAGAGTCAAAGAGCCATACAGGTAAGGCGTGTGTTCTTATCCCGGAGAGCGATCTGCGTAATGGGTGATTTCCTGGTATAGTTTCAAGTTGCACAGTTTTCTTCCTTTTTTTGGCAACTGATCGAACGAGAAGTGTTCCCCGAACTTGTTGATAATAGATTTTACGCCATCGTGATGAATTCCGAAACGTTTCGTTATGTTTTTCATCGAGACATCCTTCTCACGAAGCCACGTTTTTTTTTTTAATCTTTATTTTACATCGGCCTATTTCCTCACATGGTGACAATCACCGACGCCAGGAAGACGACTCCACCACCTGGACCCTACCTAACGACTCATGAATATGAACCGGGACCAACGGCTTTACTTCCCTTCCGAAGGAAGACGTGACCAGATTTTTTCGCCTCAGAAAAACCACCGACGTCGACTGGGATTGAACCCAGACCCACTGGGGTGCCAAGTAGCAGTCACGCTTACAACTACAGCACCGACGCCGGCACGAAGCCACGTGGATACCACTTGAATTTTAACACTCGTGGCGTCTCGAAAATGATCACTGTTTACCGAATGTTCACGAGCTGATCAAGTTGTTGTACGCGTTTATTTGTGGGCGCATCATAAGCGTTCCCAGTTTATTTTCGATGCAATCCTTTGTCTCAATTCTATTGAGGCTAGTCGCTCCTTGAAGCCAGCAAAGCGTATTCATAAGAAAATACAAGAGCTTCTGCGTTATTTTATCATCATCTTTGTATTTGTCCTTCCTCATTGTTCGATTCTGAGCAACGAGAGAGCGGACTCGCTTGCAACGATGGACGCTATTTCAGGCGATAATTTCGATCAACAAATCGAAAAGTAAATTTGATTGGCGTTTTAATTGGAAAAGCTTAAGTTGGGAGTGTCAAGAAAGTGGTCAGCTTTTGAACATTAATAGCTCGTTTCTATTTTTATGCAACAATCGATGGGACATTTTCTTACGCATCTTCTGAAAGAGTCATTTAGTATTGTTCTCGATAGTAAACTATTAAAAAAGGCACAAATAAAAGAAGATGTCATACATAATTACGTTATGCATGCTGAATTCACTAAAAGCACTGTATTGTTCTAACAGAGACGCCAAAAATAGATCTCTAAGCAATAGCAGCCACAAGCTTGGAACGACGAGAATGTTAGCTTATAGTAATACCAAAAAATCGGTTTATCTGACAATACCCAAGTAGCACCAAAAACATAAACATAAAAGTTATATTTTCCATGTGTCATGCTGTAGATCTATAAAAGGGCAATTTGACTAATTTAGTCATGTAGATGTACGTTTCATGAAATTCAAATTTAGATTCACTTATGACTAATTGATTTGTCATATATGTGTTTGATGTTTTTAAGTTAGGACATGTTTGTTTACATGTGACATCTTGCTTGTTTGCATTATATGTTGTATAAATGTAGCAACACAAGTCTTCCGTATATTCAAAAGCAAACATATTGTTGGAATCTCAAATGCCAATACAACTAGTCAGGTATGTTTAGTTCATGTCGTATTGGACGTCGATTGACCGTTCGTGTACTTTTAACTAAGACTAAAAACTATCAAATATCTATTTATATCACATTTATGTTTACCGCTAATCATTCAAGAATTCAATTTATGTTAGTATAATGAACAACATAATATTGCTGTAGCCTGTTCCTTGTACTATCAAACATTATTTGCACGGGAACAATTGCTAGTATGATGACGTATTAGCAAAAACTGAAGTGTAATCGACCGATCATCAGAGTATAGGAAATTCATTTAATTTAAACGCTTACTTTCTTACGCCGAATTATCTTATCACATTGGCGTTAGTTTAAATAACAATGGTATATTATGAAGAGTGTGAGCTGTTTAGTGGAATACCTGTAGCTAGCAAATAAGAAGAATGATTAGTAATTTCCATTTAATTCCAACTACCTTTATTGCTTATCTTGACAGATACGCGTATTTCGTCTACAATGTGCAGACTTCTTCAGTGTCGTTACTGAATATACTCAGTCGAGTATTAGTACACGACACTGAAGAAGTCTGCACATTGTAGACGAAATACGCGAATCTGTCAAGATAAGTTATGAAGGTAGTTGGAATTAAATGGAAATTACTAATCATTCTTCTTATTTTCTAGTTAACAATGGTATAGTTTAACGGGGTTCTAATTGTTCCATTTCTCACATGTTGAAATGGTCGAGTGGTAAGAGCGACAAGCTTGGAGTTCATTGTTCAAGCCTAGTCCATGAATGTTTTTTTGAAAACTATTTTTGAAATTTGTTTTACTTAAGCCTCTATTTTTTTGTGTATGACCAAAATCAAACTTATATTATCTTATAGAAAAATGAGGATTTTATTATTATTTTAATGGTCCAGAACTTTTTCTTTACACCGTTGTAATAACATTTCAAAAATAGCAGTTTGAGTGATCGAAGAGCTTGGTTTGATGATTACTGAAATAAATTGAATATCTCATCATAATACCAGTAAACAAACATATATAAATATTATCTTATACTGCTTAAAGAGTGTATCGAATATAAGCTATCCACATACATTTGCGTTGTACGCATGTATTTGTGATGGTTTTTTATGCTCTGAACACTGCATGCTGTGCGTTTGACTGTCAGCTTTCTTTTGTTTACTTGTTTGTGTGGTTCAAATTCTGCGTTTTCCAAATGTCGCGTATTGAAAAGGAAATGAAAATTAAGGTTCTGGACACATGGCTAAGTGAGAAGGGTATTACTATGCGAAAATTGGCGAAGCGGTTTGGAATTCATCTTGCGAGTGTTAAAACCATCATTAATAAGTTTGGGGAACACTATTCTTTGGATGAGCTACCAGGAAGAGGCAGAAAACCCGGTTCTTCCAACCCGAAACTGGAGCAGAAAGTGGTATCTCTAATCATGAAGAACAAATCAATGTCAATACGTGATTTGGCCAAAAAAGCAGGAACGAGTGTCGGAATGATCCAGCGTATCAAAAGGCGAAACCACCTGAAGACCTACAAGAAGCAGAAAATCTCGAAACAAAGTGCAGAACAGAAGAAGCGAGCAGCAACAAGGGCCCGGAAATTGTATTCGCGTCTTTTGCAGCGTCCGAATGCATGCGTTTTGATGGACGATGAGACCTATGTAAAGGAGGACTCAAAAACCCTTCCAGGTCCACAATACTTTACTGCCGTCGTTGGGAAGGATGTTAGCGATGCGGACAGGTCGATTCAAGTGGAGAAATTCGGTCGAAAGATACTGGTATGGCAAGCAATGTGTTCCTGTGGTTTGAAGTCAACCATTTTTTACACTACTGGAACTATAAATGCGGAAATCTATCGATCTGAGTGTCTCCAGAAGAGATTGTTGCCTTTATATAAGAAGCATAGTACACCTCCACTGTTTTGGCCGGATTTAGCGTCGGCTCACTATGCCAAAACCACTCTCAATTGGCTTGCGGAAAAGGGTATAGATTTCGTTGAGAAAAATATCAATCCACCAAATTGCCCTCAGCTTCGACCCATCGAACGTTACTGGGCAATCGTGAAGAGGGTCTTCAAGAAGACTGGTAAGGCAACTGGGAACATGCAGGAGTTCAAAAAAATTTGGGCTCAAGCGTCCAAAAAATGCGATGCAACACTTGTCCGGAACTTGCTGAAAAGCATTCGATCCAAAGGTCGAAAATTCGTGAAGGAATAACTTAAATTTCATCCGGTCTTCATTATGTTCAAGTTTAACCTCGTACAATAAAGGATCAATTTTTTGTATGAATAAAATATCGGTTTTCAACATATTTTGAAAGAAAGTTTGTGGATAGCTTATTTTCGATACACTCCTTATAAGCGCATGCCGCTTTTCTTTGGAAATGGCAGTTTGGAAGTGCAGTTTCAATGAAAATTTGATACTAAAATGCTGAAATAAATTATTATGATAGACAACGATGTTCCCAAAGCTTGCTGAAACTATTAATTCAATGAAAATGGGACCTACACATGTTATTTTCAGGTACATGATCATACCCCCTCCTTTCGCTGTTGTCAAATTGACAAATTGACTACACCAACCAGCGTCACCATGTTTCAGCTGGCAGATTTTTGTGAGGACTCGTGGAGGCGTGAGATAGGACCGGAGGTCAGTCGCACCTCCCTTCAGTATTTCAACTCTCCATTTGAAGCTCACCTCTACCTAAAACAAATATGGTACCCAATCTAAAATTTCGCCAGATGATGAACTTCTACGTTGATATAAGAGGGAGAGATGTGATGGACTCTTCCGTGGTGTCTAAGTTCGAGGCACTGAGGAAGTCTGCAAGTAAATTTCGGACACTTTTCTTTCAGTGCAGTTTTTGAATTCATTTCACAAATTGCATAGATGTTTCAATTATAAGACAGCTAAAACATTTCACTTTATTTCGTGGTACAACATGGAAGTGCGCAAACGCATTTTGTGGCAGCCATTAATGAGAAAAATCCCCACCTTTCTGTTCGAAGTGTGGCTCGCAAAGTTTAACAATCAAAATCATTTATGTAAAAAGTAAAACAGAGGCATGGAATGAAGGTGTACACAGTGAAAAAGGTGCCCAACCGTAATGACAAGCAACATTTCTTTGCAAAAAGTCGTGTTAAGGAGCTGGCACCAAGTTTTTGCAAAAAAAAATCTTGTACCAAAATCGACGACGAAACATATGTGCTCGAAGATAGGAAAATACTGGGCTCTGGTTAAGCGGAAACTTTTTGAAACTAAGAAGAAAGCAAATGGGATCGACGATTTCAAGAAAAACTATTTGTTTTTTGTTGGTTTTTATCGGTGACGTAGAAAATTAAAACAGCTTTATATTTGCGTAACGCGTTTCGGCCTACTTTTCTTCAGCCATCATCAGACGCCTAGAACAATTCTTTATTATTTTAAGATTTCAAGAAATGACGGAGTACCACCACCACTAGCGTATCTGAGGATATTGTTCGCAATATGATGGTGCATCCCACAGAAATTTCGAAGGTGTTATAGAAAAACCCGAATTAATCCACCGATGGTGAGACTGAACCCTTCTTACACTTCACCAGAATTACGAACTCAAATGTGGCCAATATGGTACTGGATACATATTTTCATCAGAAATTCCAGGGAAATTCAGGAATATTCGATTTGTCATATTTTCAGTTTATAAAATGAACTATTTGACAATCCTGAAAGCATTGTTCATCGATGTGATTAAAATATTTCCATTAATAGTGCTTAGCGACCTGTTTATGTTAGTTATATAAAAGGGGAAATTACATAAATATTGGAAATTTCATATAATCAGTCCACAAAATGAATTATTAGACAATCCTGAGCGTCAATTATGATAATCGATATGGATTCAAGGTGCTTAATAAGTACATGTTCGTTGAAAATAGTAAATGGAGACTTGGTGTAATTTTCGAAAATACTTGCAGTCCAAAACCGGACCACTAGAGCCAATCTATCCTGCTCTAATTCTATAGAGTCGCATAGTGTGGCTAGTCTGCTGTATGTGCTATACAACGCACCAGATGCAGAACAATAGAATGTAAGCGACATCGATAGGGATGAGTGGTCTTGTTCGGTTTTGAATTGCAACGAGTATTGACATCAACAAAACTAAAATCGGTACACAAATAGCTCAGTATGTAATCGGAGACTAAACTGTTTGATTACTATTATAATAGGCCGTCAAGTACTGTTTCGTTCATATCTTCGTAACGAAATGTCCGAATAAAAAAAAAATCAATAGCGTTCAATGGAAATGTTGTAGCTTTCATTTGCCGTCAACAGAACTGAAATCGGTTCACAAATGGCTGAGAAACCGATGTGACATTATTTGTAACGCACACACACACACACACACACACACACACACACACACACACACACACACACACACACACACACACACACACACATACATACACACAGACATGTGCTCAGTTCGTCGAGCTGAGTCGAATGGTATATGACACTCGGCCCTCTGGGCCTCGGATAAAAAGTCGAATTTTCTAGCGATCTTAATACCCTTCTTTTGGTGTTAGAAGGGTAAAAAGGAATAAAAGGTGTTAGAAGGGTAAAAAGGAATAACATCTCAATCAACCGTTTTTCCTGTACATATAACTCAATTTATACTACAGTAAACAATCGGTTCTGTCGAATTATGTCATTTTTTTTTATTCGCTAGCATTATTTAAGTGTACGAAATTTAATGTGGACAGGCTTTCGTAGACGAAATACGCGTGTCTGTCAGAAGCTTGGAGGTTACAAAGGAAATATCCTAATCGAATCCCAGCTTCTGAATTACTTTGCATATATTCACGAAGTTGATGAATTCAGTCAGGGAGTCGGAAACTTAAATGAGATAATTATACGTTACTACCTTCAGCTTGCGATGAGTCAAGATTTAATGATTAATGATGTGTCATTATTTAAAAGGCATAAAATGTTACCAAGAATTTGATGTTCGGAATCGCCGGTTTAAGAAATTAGTGGTTGAATAAAGGGTGTCCACGATGAAATTGCCACACACAAAATTGATTCGCAAAATTCGAGTTTTCATCCGATTGCCATCAAATTTTCAGGTATTGAGAAATAACTATTAGACTTCATTTTACCATTTTACTAGTATTTTATTTACAGTCCATACGCAAATTCCCGCACCTTGTCTTAACCCCGGCCATTAGATTCTGCACAACCTGTGAATCAACCGTTTTTTGCATGTAAACCCATACTTTCTTCAGTTCCTCGACTGTCTTCACTACCTTAGGTCGTTTAAGAAGGTGCTGCTTCATAATCGCCCAGTACTTCTCGATGGGGCGGAGCTCCGGAGTGTTGGGAGGGTTGAACATTTTCGGCACGAAATTGCCCATATTGTCCGCATACCACTTCAGCACGTCCTTGGAGTAGTGGCATGAGGCCAAATCCGGCCAGAAGATTGTTGAGACGTTGTGGGCCTTCAAGAGAGGAAGCAGCCGCTTCTGGAGGCACTCTTTTATGTACACCTGTCCGTTCATCGTGTCCTGGGTCACGAAAGGTGCACTCCGCTTCCCGCACGTGCAGATGGCTTGCCAAACCAGGAATTTCTTCGCAAATTTGGACATCTTCTGAGTGCGGACATGCTCTGGAACGCTGAACTTATCCTAGGCCGTGAAAAACAGGTTGCCGGGGATCTGTTTGAAGTCGGCCTTCACATATGTTTCGTCGTCCATGATGCAGCATTCAATTTTCGTCAGCATGTTGAGGTACAACTTCCTGGCACGGGTTTTGGCGGACTTGTTCTGCTTCTCGTCGCGATTAGGGGCCTTTTGTACCTTGAACGTTCGAGGCTCAGCCTTAGTTTTGGCCTTCTGGACAAAACTTCGGCTTAGGTGCAGCTTCTTAGCCACATCCCGAACGGAGGCGTTCGGATTTCGGTTGAAGGCCCCAACTACGCGGTTGTGATTTTTGGTGTTGTACGGAATACTTTTTCCTTCACTTCTGGGCTTCCGATCGGTGGTCAACCGTTCTTCGAACCGCTTAATCACTCACGACACCGTGGAATTCGCGATTCCCAACGTTTTAGCGATGGAACGATGCGAGAGATCCTTGTTCTCGTGATGAATGCGCAAGATTTTATCACGCACGAGCTGTTCTTTCGACTCCATTTCCGCGAGTTTTGATCACAGGACTTTAAAACTTGCAGGATGTTAATAATGCACTATGAACTAAATCCACCCAAATTTTCATTAAATTCTACCCAACGGTTAAAAAGTTAGAGCAATTTCATAGTGTGGCAATTTCATCGTGGACACCCTTTACCCCCGTCCCAAAAGGAATCCCCCCACTTTTAAAAAAACCCCAATTTTTTTTTTACTTTTAAAAAAAACACACCCCTAGTGCATATTTCACGCATGTTGTAACACACGCTGAACCGAATATAAGCATAATTTACCCCTGCATACGCTTTTCAGATAATGTATTAGCAGCTGGCAAGTTTCCCTCGTTTGCAATAATCAGCATATTTACGCCGAAAGTTACATCGATGCCAGAAGCTTTGCCAATCGCTGTCAGGGGAACTATTTTATTCGACAACTGAGTTTTCCCTTCGGAGAAGACCGAAGTTGCAGTAGTGTTTCATAAACTGACATCATTCGCAGAATAAGCTCCATTCCCGCCACACACACAGACATACGCCGTCACACGCCAGATTGGAACATGGAAAAACCAAGCGTGAAATAATGTATACGCACATAGATACATATGCAAACACATAGGCCAACATAATCGCAGACACTGACTGTCAGAGCCTGCAACGAAAAAGGCCACCGCAAAAGTATCCGACCAGCCAGAACTGCCTACGGTGCACGCTTGGCACTGACTGAGGCCAAGCCTCCATTCGACCACTTAGGGTGTACATGGATGTTTTTATGTCAGCAGAAGTGCACTGGGCAACTGCCAATGAAAATGAACCGGAAAAGTCTTGGTCGTGTCCCGCTGGCTTGTTATACCAGTTTCGTCCGGAAGGCCAGAGCAGAATCGCTCTGTATAATGGGGAGACCCACTGGTAACCCTTAGGGAGGAAACAAACTGCAGAATAATTATTGTAATTATTTAATACGAACTGCGCGCGAGCGGCATGTGATGAACGTTGATATTCAATTTTAATAATGCCGCTGCAGCAAGGCAATTCGAAAAAATTGCGCGGTGCACCATTTCCCAGCAGATAATTGGAAATGTTAATTGAGCTGATGAGCAGGGCTTCATTGTTATTTTTCGTGTGCTGAGTTGTTTTTCTTGAGATAAGGACGAATTCAAATTGTTAGAAAATAGGTTTGGTGACAAATTGCCATACGATGAATATTGGAAAGGATGAAATGTTGAAAAAAAAAGAAACGTCAGAAGAAAGCTGGAACTGAAGAAATAACTGAAAGTAGGGAAACTGCCCCCATATTAATCTCATTGTTCCTATATTCATCCTACGATGAATCAAACAATTGGGCAGTTGAAGGATCGGCTTCGTTTTTCAATAATGTTTGCTTACGTTAAATAACTACACAAACATTACTAACTAATCCTGTCACGTGTATATCGTTTTATTTCAAGTAGGATGAATTGCAAAGTGATGAGATTAATATAGGTACATCTTCCCTAGTACAAGAAATTGAACAAGAAAATCATGGAAACCACCCAATAGGACTTTTGACTGTATTTGTCTCAGTAATTAAATCAATAATGAGCATCGCATTGGAACATAATAATTCTTTGAACTGAAATACCGCGACATGTCTCAAGCAATGAATCGTTGGTCATAACCAATCTGCATACAACCCAATCATAGATCATGCCACCTTCAGATCAGCGGTAATAAATTAAACTGTCATAAAATCATACCTCCGTTGCCTCCCACTTGATATCGACCGTCTTTGAGCAGTCCGCGCTATCTCAAGCACCGTACAGTTGAGGCCATGTATTACAAAGAGCAAATAAACCAAGCGCACAAACCCACAAATGTGTTTGATTTTATCACATTGGTTCGGTTCATACGCAATAAGTATCATCGAACAGCATCCCGGCCGGAGATGTAAACTTTTATTCTTCCACGCAAGAGTAACACAAACCTGCCACCGACATTCGGAGGAAAGTTACGACAACTTGGCTCACCATAATTTATCATTTCCCATGCGTGTGAGCGGTCCACTGGGTTGATAGCTCGGAAATCGCAAAATCTTGCATCTGAAGAACAACCATCCCCTAAGAGCATTGCCAGTCTATCGCACTTGCACGCCTACCAAGGACCAAACAAAGAAACCTCCGCGAGACAGCCGAGGCAGAAGCGTGCTCTATTTATGAGCGTCATCGCTCGGATTCGTACATTATTTGGCAGTCAGTCGTCTTATGCAAATAAGCCGCTGTGATTAAATTATAATTCAACTGGGCTTTGCGAGTATTTGCGCGATGAAATGAACGAAGGAAGTATCTTGTTTGGTATCACGTACCCACCGAAGACACCCGCGCTGAATGCGTGACACGCGTGGGATGAGTATTTCAAAACACGTTTGCACCCCCCGGAGCAATAATGTAATTAATTCTAATTAATTGAAAACACCTCTACCCCATCACTCGTTCCACAGACGGTGGGTACATCGACGAAGCTAATTTTCCATGGCAAAAGTGGGATGGCACAATAACACGGAAGATACTTTCGGGAAACTTTGAAAAATGTTTGCTTTTCATGAATAATGTGGCCTCATTCTTGCGCTGACTTTCCGACTTCGATGAAACGTAAATTTCATCTTATTTGTGGCAACGAATTCGCTCACGGGGTTTACTTTGTTTTGGCTTAATTTCTACCGAGAATTTGAGGATGTTTGTTGTCTGGCACTGGAAACTTTGGGTTTCAAACCAATTAGAGTCGAATCAGTAGCTGCTGAGTGTAATTCCTAATTGAGAGAACTTCACCTCGGGGTTAGCCAGATCTTCATTAAGCATTCAGTTAGTTGTTGCTCGTTCATGTCATGAAAAATGTTGCTTTTGGTATGATAATAAACCAATAAACCATAGATTTTTAGTTTATGAGAATTATTTTTTACAAATTGAAAAATCTAAAATTGTAAGCGTTATCAATGGCCAGCTTTTGAACGTTAATAAATCATAAAATCCTCGTTACAATTTCTGAGCTTTTGCATCATATTGGCATCAATCGATTAAGGAAGCCGTGTAAGCTTTCCCACGCATAAGGAAGCCGTGTAAGCTTTCCCACTCTACCTATAGCCATGACAATGGGTCATTAAAATAGTCATTAGGTGACATCAGGGCCGACGGTGTCATCAAATATCATGTGCTCAACGGAAGCTCAACGGAAGCTCACTACCGTGCTGCTGGCGCTCATCTAATGGGTGGCCACCAAATAACGGGACTAAATTCAATACTTTTCTATGAGAACAATAATGCTTTCACAGAAATATCACCTCATGTTAATGAATCCTTACAATATTCAGCAAATTGTCACACATTCTTTCAGTCCAACATGTTCAGTTGTTTAAATCAGGCCATCATCATGAACAATCTACAACTCCTCCGAAGGTTAAGTACAAATTCAAGCACAAGTGATGCTCTACATCGCAATTTCCAATAAGGGGATTTAGGAGCCGTGGTTCAAAGCAAGTGGCTTGGCCATCAACCAGCTAGTCTACCAAACAGAGTGTATTCAGAAAATTCTCATCCTGTTCCTTCAGAAATATAACTCGGAAGGAGACTACATGTGTTGGCCGGACAAGGCATCACCACACTACGCGAAGAAGACGCTAACGTTCCTGGAGAGCCTATACATACCATTTGTGCCAAAAGACCGGAATCCGACTAATCTGCCTCAGTGTCGTCCTATCGAGGATTGTTTTGGTACATTGAGCTCCACAGTATACAAGGGTAATTGGAAGGCCAAGGACACGAAGCAACTTATCAACAGGATCAGAAGATTGATCGGAAAATTGATGTGGCAGCCATCCAGCGGTCATGTGCTACAATCAGGATTAAGCTGCGCCGCACGGTGGTTCGCGGACCATATGTCAGCCTCCGTTCAGCAACGATTCGCGGAAGCCACCGCCGCCCCTACACCGACTCCCCCTCCAGGCTAGTGCAATCCGGGTTGCAGTACTTCCACGCAACGGCCCACCAAAGTACAACTCTACGACTCGGATCAAATGGAATTCGTCGAAGAACAGTATCGCCAACTACATTCCTTTCACTTGACTACCTGTGTAGGATTCTGCGGAGCTACTTCGAGAACCGAATCCTGGTCAGATGAAGGACAAAAGTGGATGGAAATCACTGTCCCACAGGCCCAACGTTTCGAGGCATTCCGTAGTGGAATGGACGCCATTAGTGGAATAGACACTACTCCGGACAACATAGTCCAAAGAATGTGCCGCGACAAAAACACGTGGAACGCTTTCAATGGAGTGATAGTGCAGATCATGCTTGATCTTTAACGAAAGTGGCGAGATGATCAACAAGTGCAAAACAACGAGTAGCATAGCATAGCAAGCATAGCAATTTCCGACCATACATAATCCTGGGTTGGCTGTTGTAGAGACGATGGAAGCGTCACAAGAGCTGCCTTGGGTGTGACAGGCTCTTCATCCATCGATTTCCTTGCACAACACCTGGCCAGGTCCTTATGATCAGCAAGGGAAGGGAGGGAAGTGTTGATTACATGTCTACTTAAGAAGATGCTGAGAACTCATGCTACCTTCATAGACATCTGGAGTTGGAAGTTGGATGGGATTGTGCGGGAGGCTTTCTTTGGCGAGAAGGCGTATGTATATTTATATGTTTATATAATAGGTCGTTGGGAGTGACAAGGCTAAGAAAGTTAATGCACTCCTTTGTTGTCCGCTTTTCTGCTGGAACACAGGCGTGTCCTACTTGTATCCAGGCCCTTCTTGCGTGAGAGCTTGTCTGTCGGTTGAGACTTTAAAACTAACTCTTGTCTTAGCCTTTTATGGCTTACGGTTATAGCGCCATTACTCGCTTTCTGAAAATTTTATTTATTTATTTTATTTATTTATTGTCGTCAATCTTAAGTAGACCGTTTGTTACATTTTGTTCCTAATTCTAGTTATAATCGAGGTTATAAAATACACAACATTAGACTAAGCAGCGCCTGGTTTACAATATTCATATGGCGTGTTCTTCTTAAGCGTATAGCATTGAAATATTGCTTCAATTTGGATTTTGTAATTGTAAAGTCGATTGTATCGCTATGTTAATTGTAGGTTGCCATCATCTGATTCAGAGGTTCAAATTTAGCGTAATTTGTGCAATAATGATTTGTGATAAAAATATTCCGATTGCGCAGTTGCCGGGAGGGTATGTAAAAATTTAATTTTGATAACAGCTCTGCTGAATCAATGCGATGCGAAACAATGCCATTAACAAACAAAACTTTTGCAAACTCTCGACGTTTTTTTAGTGTTTGCATGCTGATAAGCCTACAGCGAGCTTCATAGGGTGGGAGAGGAAATCTTTCCCAACCTAATTTACGTAATGCAAACAATAAAAACTGTTTTTGTACAGACTCTATTCGCTCTTCATGGATGACTGAAAAAGTTGACCAGACTACACTACAATATTCCAGTATTGACCTCACATAAGCAATGTATAATGTTTTAGTTGTGTAAGGGTCCTTAAAACGCCTTAGAGTGATCATAATATCAGGTGTGTCTTGTTTTCTGCTAAATGCTATCGCATTACATTTTTGAACATTTAATTGCAAAAGGCTTTTGTTACACCAAGTATAGAAAATATATATTTCTTCTTGAAATATCTTGTAATCTTCTTTATTTCTTACTTAAAGGAAGAGCTTTATATCGTCGGCATATATTAAGACTTTTACAGTTTTAAGAATGAATGAAATATCGTTTACGAAAAGAATAAACAAAAGAGGGCCTAGATGGGACCCTTGGGGGACACCTGAGGAGACTTGAATAGCATTTGATTGCTTTCCTTTAAATCTTACTTTTTGTTGTCGATTAGTTAGGTAACATTTGAGCCATTTGAGAAGACCTTGCTCAATACCCAGTTTTTGTAATTTGAATAGTAGCATGGGAATGTCAATCCGATCAAATGCCTTACTGAAATCTGTATAGAGAGCTTCTACGTGGTTTCCGTTATCCATTGCAATCAACGTGTAGTTAACGAATTCTAGTAAATTTGTATTAGTTGAACGTCCTTTTTAGAACCCATGTTGATTGTTAGTTATCCTGTTTTTGATTTGATAGAACAGCTTTTCATTAGCTATTGCTTCAAAAAGCTTAGGAATGCATGAAATAATGGCAATTCCACGGTAATTGCGTATGTCAGATTTTTTGCCGTTTTTAACTATTTATAATAGGTAGGAGCTCTTCCATGGTTTGGGAAAAATTCCAGATTCAAGCGACATATTGAAGAGCGGAGTTGTGAATTCTAACCCTAAGTTTTTTAAAAATACGGGTGGAATACCGTCAGGTCCACATCCTTTCGATACATCTAATTTATTCAATGCTTCTCTAATGTCTTGTACATTCACGCTGTTGACACTAAACATCATTAGCAAACTCTGGGAAGAAATCAAAATATTCGCGATCACGGTCTTCGTCCAAAAGTGTGGTATAAATTTCTTGGAAAAAACTTGCAAATAAGTTGCAAATTTTTTCTGAGTTTTGAACAACATTTTATTTCACGTTCAGTTTTCGAATCCGTACTCTTCAAAAGCAATGTCAGTAGCTAGATTTAGTTGATCGCAAATGTTCAAATAGGTGATCAGATTATCGTTACTATTACACTTTTTATAAATTTTGTGAGCTTTTTGTTTGCGGGTTTTCAATTTTTTTATTTCTTGGTTATACCAAACCGGATGCTTTGAATTGTTTCGCCGCCTTATTTTTTTCACAGGTATGTGTTCATGTATAATTTCAAACAGTAATTTATAAAAAAAACATCTACTGACGTTTAGATATTTTCCTCGTTTCGAAAAATCGTTTGCCAATCTATTCTGCTTAGCCTATGTTTTATTTTTTCATAATTTGCCGAGTGGTATTGGAAGATCTCTTCGTACTCGCAGTCGTCGGGTCTTTTGTTTTCAAGTAAAAATATAGATACCTCAATAGCTGTGTGAAACGCTTCATTTTTCCATAATGGAGTAACTGATTCGGTCACACAAAAGTCTTCATGAATATTTGTTAAAAGGAAATCTAAATAGCAATTTTGCCGATTTTTAACATGATTAATTTTATTGAGTCCTAAACTTGCACTTTTATCAAAAATTAATTGTGGTGTTTCACTTTCTCCAACGATTGGAAGCAAGATACTTTTATTTTCAATGTCTGGAACTAAGTCAATAAAGGGCGATACGGTCAAAATTTGGTCAATATCAACTTGACGTATTTCTTTCAATTTTGCATTTAAAAAACCTGAACACCCCTCATTTTGAAGGTGTGTGTGTGTAGAATGTTGCTCCTATTTTGATTTTGGAATTCCCTCTTCAGTTGTCAAAATGCCGTCCAAGCAAGAAGAGCAGCGTATCAAAATTTTGCTCGCGCATCGCGAAAATCCGAGCTACTCGCACGCAAAGTTGGCAAAATCGCTAAAAGTTGCCAAATCAACCGTTACAAATGTAATTAAAGTGTTTGGGGAACGTTTGTCGACAGCCAGGAAGTCTGGATCGGGGGGAAATCGAAAACCGGAAGCCGCTGAGACGACAAAGAGAGTTGCCGGTAGTTTCAAGCGAAACCCTAACCTATCTCTCCGAGAAGCTGGGTGTATCGTCTACAACCGTGCATCGAGCGAAAAAACGAGCCGGACATTCGACTTACAAGAAGGTAGTGACTCCAAATCGCGATGATAAACAAAATACGACGGCCAAAGCGCGATCCCGGAGGCTGTACACGACTATGCTGACGAAGTTTGACTGCGTGGTAATGGACGACGAAACCTACGTCAAAGCCGACTACAAGCAGCTTCCGGGACAAGAGTTTTATACGGCAAAAGGAAGGGGAAAGGTAGCAGATATTTTCAAGCACACGAAACTGTCAAAGTTCGCAAAGAAATATCTGGTTTGGCAAGCCATCTGTACCTGTGACTTGAAAAGCAGCATTTTCATAGCTTCCGGGACTGTCAACCAAGAAATTTACGTGAAAGAGTGTTTGAATAAACGTCTGCTGCCTTTCCTGAAGAAACACGGTTGTTCCGTACTGTTTTGGCCGGATTTGGCATCTTGCCATTACGGTAAAAAGGCCATGGAGTGGTACGCCGCCAACAACGTGCAGGTGGTTCCCAAGGACAAGAACCCTCCCAACACGCCAGAGCTCCGCCCAATTGAGAAATACTGGGCTATTGTCAAGCGGAACCTAAAGAAGACCAAACAAACTGCTAAGGACGAGCAGCAGTTCACGGCAAACTGGCTTTCTGCGGCGAAGAAGGTGGACAAGGTGGCTGTACAAAATCTGATGGCAGGGGTCAAGCGTAAGGCCCGGCAATTCGGATTTGGAAAAGCGGAAGCCTAACTGAATATTTTTCCTGAATTTTATACTAATTGAACTTGAAAAAGAAATTTAATTTGATTTTTTAAATAAACGATTTCACCGATTTACACGCGTTTTCCCTTGACCAAATTTTGACCGTATCACCCTTTAGTACACTGATTAAAGTCTCCATATATGTGAAGTTTTACTTCTGGGGCAAGGTTGGACAAGATTTCTTCAGCAATATTGAAAAAAAAAATCATACGTGTCTTTACGACCATTGATTGGAGGGAAATACACAGATGAAAATACGTGTGTTTCACCTGCGATATGCACCTTTACCCAAACATGTTAAAATTCTTTACATTTCAACGTAGTGATACTTTCGGAGTTCCATTTGAGCGAGACGGCAATAAGAACACCCCCTCCTGACTTTTTTTCAGAGATTCTAAAATTTCTGTCATCCCTATAAACAATATATCTGCCTCCAAAAACTTCTTCACTTTGTACACTATTATCCCAATTGGTTTCACTTGCCAAAATTATTGGGTAGGAACAACACAAAATTTTATTTTGAATTTCTTTCATCTTAGTCGGAATTCTCATTCGATTGAAATTTTGGCAATAAACCAAAAAATCGGTTCCTATCTGTGTTTGAGGTGAAGTAGTTTGTTGGATCGTGTCAGTCAAATTTGTATAACTAAAACTATTTACCTCTCCTTGCTGTAGAGAGGTCGTCAGGTCCTCAAAAAAGGTAGATACTGCGAGATCTTCTTCTTCCTCCAAAAGATTCGTCAATTCCGTGGTAAACTCGAAGGCCTGTTTGCACATGTTGCGCACGATGTAGCTGAGGAGCTCCCCAGATCCATTCAGTTTGGTGAACGCACTGCGTCGGCACGTGAAAATAGGGAAAAATGACTCACCGATTCACTTATCCGTAAAATGTCATTACATCCATTAACTACATTCAATTTTGTTGATGTAAATGGCCATCTGCAGGTTACGTGAAAAAAATCCTACTCTCAAGAACTTCTCAAACCAGCAATTTCATCACAGCAGCCAGGTAACCAGGTGCACTGTTACCAACGTCCTTTTTTAGCTGCTCTTCCGGGGAACCTGGCGAATGTTAACGACGGGAAACTAGATTGGTTCGGACGGGACTTCTCCTTTCCCTATTGTAAATAGCCCGCCGGAAGACCAGCACTAGCAAATGTAAGACACCATCCAGGAAAAAATGTAAGTTTCCTCCACACCTACATGACACGAGACCGCGTTTTACGTCTTCTCTATTGTGAACAAGATTTTTGAACACTGCACAGTTTTTCTCTTTATTCTTAAGACTTCTTCATCTCGAAACACTCTTTCATGACAAAAACGTTTCATTTGAGCGAACACATCTATCTATCTATCTATATATATATAAAAATGGATTTCTGTCTGTCTGTCTGTCTGTCTGTCTGTCTGTCTGTCTGTCTGTCTGTCTGTCTGTCTGTCTGTCTGTCTGTCTGTCTGTCTGTCTGTCTGTCTGTCTGTCTGTCTGTCTGTCTGTCTGTCTGTCTGTCTGTCTGTCTGTCTGTCTGTCTGTCTGTCTGTCTGTCTGTCTGTCTGTCTGTCTGTCTGTCTGTCTGTCTGTCTGTCTGTCTGTCTGTCTGTCTGTCTGTCTGTCTGTCTGTCTGTCTGTCTGTCTGTCTGTCTGTCTGTCTGTCTGTCTGTCTGTCTGTCTGTCTGTCTGTCTGTCTGTCTGTCTGTCTGTCTGTCTGTCTGTCTGTCTGTCTGTCTGTCTGTCTGTCTGTCTGTCTGTCTGTCTGTCTGTCTGTCTGTCTGTCTGTCTGTCTGTCTGTCTGTCTGTCTGTCTGTCTGTCTGTCTGTCTGTCTGTCTGTCTGTCTGTCTGTCTGTCTGTCTGTCTGTCTGTCTGTCTGTCTGTCTGTCTGTCTGTCTGTCTGTCTGTCTGTCTGTCTGTCTGTCTGTCTGTCTGTCTGTCTGTCTGTCTGTCTGTCTGTCTGTCTGTCTGTCTGTCTGTCTGTCTGTCTGTCTGTCTGTCTGTCTGTCTGTCTGTCTGTCTGTCTGTCTGTCTGTCTGTCTGTCTGTCTGTCTGTCTGTCTGTCTGTCTGTCTGTCTGTCTGTCTGTCTGTCTGTCTGTCTGTCTGTCTGTCTGTCTGTCTGTCTGTCTGTCTGTCTGTCTGTCTGTCTGTCTGTCTGTCTGTCTGTCTGTCTGTCTGTCTGTCTGTCTGTCTGTCTGTCTGTCTGTCTGTCTGTCTGTCTGTCTGTCTGTCTGTCTGTCTGTCTGTCTGTCTGTCTGTCTGTCTGTCTGTCTTTTTTTTAGACGGGATGGAAAATCTGCAACCAGACACCTGAAGAACTCAGGATGTGGGGATGAGGATGCCAACTCCTCGACCCACTAAAAACCCACCCGTGCCTTTAGCCCTGGTCCCTCCCCGGAACCACCTTTTGGTATTACTTCGGGGAGGGGGCTATTGTGCTTGTTAAGCACCCACTATGTCTAACTACTTAGGGCTTTAGTAGTTAGGTGGTCCCTGCGACCTGCCTTTGGTCGTTTCGCCAAGGACGATCTGGGAGGCTGCTACGCATACCGCGTCCCAGACGTCCCGGTCTTGACACATCCTCTGGACCATGTTATCCGGAGTCGTGTCGCGACCGCATACGGCCATCATGC
The DNA here is from genome assembly GCA_024533555.2 of Aedes koreicus. Classification (NCBI taxonomy): domain Eukaryota; kingdom Metazoa; phylum Arthropoda; class Insecta; order Diptera; family Culicidae; genus Aedes; species Aedes koreicus. The sequence continues at coordinate 1,064,667 of JAHHFK020003102.1, read as the reverse complement.
CGGATCTCGCGCCGTCGAAGCGAGGACATGCGAAAAACACATGTTCTGCAGTTTCTTCGACTCCCGCTCACTCACTGCATGCGGAGGACTGTGCATGGCCATATTTGTGCAGGTATTGTCTAAAACAGCCGTGGCCAGACAATATCTGCGTTAAGTGGAAGTTCACTTCACCGTGTCGCTTACCGACCCACCCGGTTAATTCTGGGATTAGTCGGTGGGTCCACCGACCTTTGGTGGAGTTGTTCCATTCCCTCTGCCACTTAAACATGGATGCGGCTCTAGTGGTCTTTCGGATACCTCTTGTTCCACGTTGCTCGAAGCCCTCTACGTCCTCTTTTATGACGATGCCTATTGGCATCATCCCCGCTAGGACGCAGACCGCGTCGCGTGATACCGTTCGGTATGCACTCACCACTCTTAGGCACATAAGCCTGTGTGTACTCTCGAGCTTATTTGCGTAGCTCTTGGTACTCAAGGCGGTGATCCATGCCGGCCCGCCGTACCTAAGTATGGACAGGGCGACACTGGCCAGGAGTTTACGCTTACTGCCTTGCACCGCCGAGCTATTCGACATCATGCGGGATAATGCCGATATAGCCATAGAGGCTTTCTTGCAAGCGTAATCGACGTGACTGACAAAGGACAGCTTGTCGTCGATCATAACCCCAAGATACCTCAAGAACCTCTTCGATTCTACTGTGCAGTTACCTGCACTAATCGTCGCATGTTGCTCCGATTTTCGATTGTTCACCACCGTGACCTCGGTCTTATGGTGGGCTAGCTCCAATTGCCTGGAGCTCATCCATCTCTCCACAATGCCAATGGAGTGTGAGGCCGTTAACTCGACCTCCTCGATGGATTCACCACACATCTCCAGGGTGATGTCGTCTGCGAACCCGACAATCTTTACCCCGCTCGGGAACTCAAGCCGCAGTACCTCGTCGTACATCGTGTTCCATAACACCGGACCCAGGATCGAACCTTGCGGGACGCCTGCGGTGATCTGCACACGTTTCTGGCCTGCCTCTGTATTATATACCAGTACGCGATTCTGGAAGTAGCTTCCGAGAATCTTGTACAGGTACCCAGGAACCTGAAGGCGTTGGAGCGAGTCGGCGATAGCCGCCCAACTGGCGCTATTGAACGCATTCCTCACGTCAAGGGTGACCACCGCACAGTATCGTACTCCTCGCCTCTTGCGCTGGATTGCCACCTCGGCCGTCTTAGTGACGGACAGGATGGCATCCACCGTCGACTTCCCTTTACGGAAGCCAAACTGATTACTTGACAGACCGCCTATACCCTCCGTGTATGTTGTCAGTCTGTTGAGGATTACCCTCTCGAGCACCTTACCCGCTGTATCCAACAGACATATTGGTCTATATGCCGATGGATCTCCTGGTGGCTTCCCTGTCTTTGGTAGCAACACAAGGGTCTGAATTTTCCAGGCGTCCGGGAAGACGCCCTCGTCCAGACACTTTTGCATCACCACCCTGAACATTTCGGGATCCAGCAAGATAGCCGTCTTGATGGCCAGGTTCGGAATACCATCCGGTCCCGGCGCTTTGTTCACCTTTAGCGACTTTGCTATCGCAAGTTCATCATTTGTCACCGTCGCCTCGTCGCCGACCCCCGTTGTGCCGTTGTCGGTGCCCACGTGGCACGGGTGTTCGGCTGAGCCGTCCACCCTTCCGTCGCTATGACAGCGTTAAGGTCTGGGATACTGGAACGCTGGTCATGGGACACGTCTACGGCGGTCTGCGGGCCATGGACTTGGGTCGTGGCTCGGAAAGAGTCCCCCAACGATCACCTGCAGCAGCTCTGGTGAATCTATCCTCTGGTTTTGGCCATTACAACCCGGTAGGCGTCACCTCACGGATTCGTATTGGCCTTCTGACACAGACCCTCGAAGCAGGCTCGCTTGCTGGCCTTTATCTCCCTCTTTAGTGCGGCCTTCTCGGCGACTAGCGCCCCTCTACGCTCGATTCTATCGGCGTCTGACCGCGCTCTTTGCACCCTCCGTCTTGCGTGGAGGCATGTTCTTCGGAGGTCGGCGATCGACTCTGTCCACCAATACACCGGCGATCTTCCATTCCTCGGTTTGACTTCCCTCGCCATGGTCGCATCTCACGCTCGTTTAAGTGTCATAACGAGTCTTTCGCCGCAAGGTTCCTGGGTTTCGCGTAAGTTTCGTTCCCTCTCAAGCGCCTCTTTAAAAACCTCTACATCAAAGTAGGACGTCCTCCATCTGCGAGCGAATGGAGTGGATGCTCCTCCTTCCGCACGCTGCCTTGTATTGTGGACGATACAATAACGTACCGCCAAGTGGTCACTATGGGTGTAGCCATCATCCACCCTCCAATTGCTAATTAGCCCAGGACTGCTAAATGTTATATCGATAATCGATTCCGCTCCGTTTCTATGGTAGGTACTCTTGGTACCCACGTTGGCTAGGTCTACATTGAGCCTAGCCAAGGCCTCCAGAAGAATCTGGCCCCTAGGGTTGGTAAGGCGGCTCCCCCACTTGAGCGCCCAAGCGCTGAAGTCCCCCGCTATTACCAACGGGTTCAGGCCAGTTAGCTCCGTTGTCATCCGATCGAGCATATTGGAAAACTGTTCGATCGACCACCTCTGCGGTGCGTAGCAGCTGCAGAAGAACACTCCATTCACTTTTACAACCACGAAGCCTTCGTTTGTGTTGGACACAACCTCCTGAACCGGGTACTTGCCCGTCGTCCATAATGCCGCCATATTAGACCTGTCCGCAAACCAGTTCCCGTTGCCGGATAGGATGCGGTATGGGTCGGAAATTATGGGATATCCGATGCCGACTCGCTAACTGTCTGACACAGCAGTTGCTGGGCTGCCTCACAATGGTTCAGGTTTAGTTGGGTTACCTGAATTACGGTTGGCTCGTTGGTATACCCTTAGCGGCCGGGCACTTGTCCCCCCCCCCCCCAAGACGTGCTTATCGTCCGGTTACCCGGCGCACATCAAGCATTTGGGGGGACCTTTGCAATCCCTCGCCTTGTGGCTAGTGCTGCCACACCTTCTGCACATGTTGCTACTATCTGGGCCTTTGCATTCCCAGGACATGTGCCCGCTCTCTAGGCATCTGAAACATGCCTTCGGCGGCTGGTGCAGGCTTAGTGGGCATATTAACCATCCCACCTTCACCTTCGCCACTTTCAACGCCGCGTCTGCGTCGACTGCCGCTACCCTCAGGATTGCCACCTGGGTCCCAAGTGGACCCTTCCTCAGACGTATGTCTGCGGCGGCAACCTCGACCTTGCACTGTTCCTTCAGTGCAGTGGAGATCTCGTCTGCCTCGGTGATCTCATCCAGGCTTTTACACTGGATCGTCACCTGCGAGACGAGGGCGCGCACCTCCACACCCTCACCTAAGGCCTGTTTTGCCAGGTCTCTATACGCCGGGCCCTTAAGCGTTGTCACTTTTTTTAAGCTCCAGGAGCATTTCGCCGGTGCGGGTACGGCGTATACTCCGCACGTTGGCGCCTAGGCCTGCCAGCTTAGCGTCCCCGCGCATCGCTTTCAAGACCTCGGAGTACTTTGACGCCTCGGTCTTAACGATGAGGGCCTCTCCGCGGTTACGCTTGCTGGCCACCTGTTGCTTATCTTTTTCTTTTTTAGTTTTATTCCTCTTTTTTCTCACTTTATTCCATGGGGCTTCCCTGCCCCGCCTTGGGTCATCGCTTGTCCCCCTCCTAGCACTGGCATCTGCCTCCGTGCTGGTTATGGCTGTTGTTGTCGTTGGGGCCCTGCCGCTCGGGCCCCCTTCGGCGCTTGAGACAAAACGTGAGCTGGTCGACGCGCCTTTCGCGCTGGGTTTAGCGCCGGGGCCTCTCTCTTTGCGAGAAGCCGAAGCTGGTCGCGAGGATGGACCCTCTGACCCCGCCGCCACGTTCGCATAGGTTCGTTTCCCCTTTGGGGCTTCCGACACGATGCGCTTCTTAGAAGCGCCGGGTGCCGTCTCGCCCGGGGACTGCCTAGCCCGCTTGGAGGTCCCCGCCCCCATGGATAGGGTGGACTCTCCGACGGAGACGGATGATTCCGTCTGCGTCTGCTTTGAGGCAATGTCCATCGCCCTTTCGGTGGCCGCTAGCCGTGCCAACTCTTTGGAACTTTGCTCGGCTAGCAGTTTGGCCTCCAGCTCCTCCCTCTCCTTGCATGCAGCCTGCACTGTCATGCGTAGCCTAAGAAGGCTCAACTTTAGGTCTTTCGCAATGTTGTTGCGCGACGACGTAAAGTCGATGATCGCATCCAACTGCTCCGAGACCTCCATCACCTTAGGAAGGGTTTCCCGCATCCTATCCATGGCCCGGATGAGTCCTGGCCCATCCATGGCCACGCCTAGCTTGGTGCCACCTGCCTCCGATGCCGTAGCACTACCGCAGGTGTCGCTCACGCCCGATCCCACCGTTTTACGCGGTGGGGACCTCGCTAGGCCGCCTTTAGCGAACGGATTCGCTCTCTCTTGTGTCTTTTTTGTTTCCTCCATGTTGTTGGGTCCCCCTCCAGCCGCTATCCAAGCCCACGTGGAGTAGTCGCTATTGTGATCCCATGGTTATCTATGCAAGCAGGGAGGCCATGCGAGGGTTGACACGGCCCTTCATGGGGAACCGTGTTCAGAGCCGGATCAGCGCAAGACAGGTATAGGTCATCTGAGCCTACTCCCGCCCGACTGGCGAGGTCGGGCGGTGGAGAATGGAACGTACTGGAGGCCTGCCAGGGTTTTAATGGGACGGAGACGACCTGTGCCGCGGGAACCTCGCCATTTCCTACTCGGTGTCACCCGGCAGTACTGAGGGAGACGACACAGGCGCCAGCCCGAATACAACGGTACCACTCGTGAATCTTTTCGCAGCCAGTTGCCATAATTGGGGTTTTACTGGCATCCACCCCAATGCGTCGTATGACGCTCCCTCCGTAGTTCGTTTAGCCGTTAAGGGGAGCTTAACGTTTCCAAGGTGCACCGCGGGGAGGCGAACTACATTCACACCTCTTCATTTTTCTTCTGTGGGCCCCCCCAACACAACACCTTTTATCCCCCTTATTTAAATAAAACATTTTTTACCCAACTATATTTTTTTTTCTACCCCCAATAACAAAATTTTATACACACATATAACCAAAAAAGCACCATAAATGTGGCATTTTTGAACATCTTCTAGGTCATACCAGATGTTTTGTAGAACATCCATAAGACAAATATTATGTTCTATGGATGCTTCCAACAGCATGCCTATAACATAATGATATGTTTTGTCAAAGCACGGTATGATCAAAGAAAAAAAATATAAACAAGATTTTTTAATGGCGAAACTATATCGTAGCTAATGGTATTTTACGCGTTAAAGATGATTGTTTATAACTTTTTCAAATAGGAAATTAAAAGTGCTTTGCGCATGGAAGTTGTATCAAAATTGTATATGCGGCTCAAGGTTAGCAGTACAACTTTCCGTTTTACCTTCCCTAATTTCATGCGCCATTGATTGGATTAAAAAACGTAGAAGGTACCCCGAATAAATTATTGAATTTTAGTGAGATTTCTTTGTGGTATTCACAAAAACCAACATGGCGATTTTACAAGTCTACAGTCCTACAGTACAAGTCTACAGTACGGATTAAAACATTAGTAACACATTTTATTTTCAAATGTTTTTCTATTCTGCGTTTTTTGCTGTGAAATTGAACCGAGTAATGTCAGTATGAATGAAAATACAAATATAATTTTTCTATTATGTTGTGCGTAGCTATATCTCAAAAGACTCCCCCACAAATTAAGCGTAACAATTCATAAAAAATACTAAATAATCTCCCAAACTGTTGCTTTATGTTACATTTGAATAAACCCCTATGCCCAATTTGGCTTCTATTTGAATCAGTGAGTGGCATCACAATCTTACAATCAGGTAGTGTTTTTTTTATTCCAGTATTTCAAATAAACATATTTTCATCCGTCACTGTATTGGATTCACAATCTATTCTGAATAATTTCACTATTGCATGAGGATGTTAAAAACATGTTTAAAATTCATCTTGAATGCAACCTATCAACATATTTACAAACATCTAGCATACACGCTATTTCCAAACAATCCAAAATGAAGTACGTTTGACTCAAATCAGTAAAAAGCATGGATACTCAAAAGTGAGTAAAGATAGTTCGTAGTGGTAAGATGACAAACAGTCACCGATGTTTTCAAGAAGTAAAATTTAAGTTGATCGAACAAAAATAGAACAAAAGTGTGTTCGCTGTTCTGGTTCCACGTTTGAGCCGAATATGTGTGGAAAAACATCCTCAAAACTTTTTCAAGACCAGACATGTTTGGTTTTTCATCCTCATGCCTTTTTTACAACAAACTTCTTATATTCTTGTCAAAGAAGATGTTTCTGGTGTTACTTGGGTAGGTAGCCGTCACGGTATTTCTGCTTTTGAAGAGGCTTAATTTAGTAGCGCAGACTCACAACGTACGAGCCATATGGTATTGCTCGAGATCATGGAATAGGGAAGAGATCAGGAGGAAGAAGAAAGGAGATAAAGCATTAGTAATTGGTAACATGCCTTGCGCATGTGAGATTTCCATGGTGATATTTATCCCCACTTCCGCCGTTCAGAATAGTTCGCCGCATGCATATGAGAGATCATTCCAGAAGAGTTTCCACGCGTTTACTGAATTCCATCACGTATATTTATAGTAGACAAGAGACACTTAACTATGTGCCACATTTGGGAATATCAGGGCAATGATCCGCCGCCGCATCACTCCATTTGGTGCAGGAATTTTTGAACGTTGATGTGGAATCCCATTCACGCGTGAAATCTGCCACGACCAAGTTGGCAGAACTTACCCGTACCCCTTTCTAAACCGAAAGCCAGGGAGGAAAATTGAGGAATTTCTAATGTTCAAACTACTTTTCAAACCTATGTAAAGGGTGTACATAGGGTGAAATTCGCCTGTTCAACCAATCATCCTCAAACTTTCAGTGAGTAAAATAAAACATGTTATGAATATTTTCCCAGGTTTGTTTTATTCAATTTCAATTCCATATCCAAATGCACGAACCTTCTTTTTTACACTACTCATAAGGTCCCGTACAACATTTGGACCAACTTTATTTTGCGTGGCAGTCCATTTTTTCTTTATATGTTCCTACAATTTCACTTCCTTAGGATTGTCGTCTAGGGTGACAATTACACATAAGGATATTCGTTTGTTTTCCATGACGGTGTTCCGTGTCTGTTATGTTTTGTCACGCTCAGCAACATACTGACCACTGTTCAATCTGTAAATATTTTAATTTGCTGTTTTTGTTTTACATTTTATTCAAATCATTATGTTAGTAGGCTTCGAATTTAGGGTTAAAATTACCGTTTTAAATTGTATCGCATTGGTATTAAAGTTAGGTCCTGTTTTCCCTCGTGCCGCAAAATAACGGAGTAAACCTCACGAATAAAGCTATGGCAGTTAAAGGATGGCGGCAAGTCTTTGTAGAATTTTGGATTGTCTTTCGAAAATAAAGAGGAGTAAGTTACGGACTGCGTAAGGGATAAGACGCGTTTTGACCCGGATCGTTTTGTGTGTAGAAGAGTTTTTTGTGCCGTTTCTATGGCGCGCGTTTGCTGGATGAACCATCACCAACACCATTGAGAGTGAACGGAAGTGTTCCCCGAATTAAGCCGGCCGTAGTCCGTGAACTGTGGCACGCTAGCAGGGTGTTGGATCGCCAGCAAAGTGGAGCTAATTATCAAGGATTCTATCGCTCCACTGGCTAAATCCTAAGGATCCGTCAAACACTCACCGTCCTCGCTGTGGTGGCTCAGCCAATAGAGTCCTCTCGCCACCGCAGCTAATCGCCAAGGAGAGACGAAGCAGGCTGAACCGAGGGTGCGTTCGCCTGGGTAGTAATTGTGGTGACTGCCAAGGACCATCTACGGCGAGTAGGTGGTTCGGTGCTCTGTCACCGCCGTCGTCGAGGGGGTTCCGACAAAGGAGCCAGGCTCATCCCCTCTGCTAAACGCCAAGGACCGCTGTGTAGGCAGCAACGTCATCGTGGACAAACCAACCAAGAACGAGACCAGTAAAGCAGCCACCACCATCATCGTCGAAGGGCCCCAACGAGTGACATTAGTTCGTCGGTAAGGGGAGACAGGATAGGTGAATACAAGTTTAAATAGCATACTCTTTTCCTTTATTTTTTTTTAAACCACCAAATCCGAACGTCATTGGGGAAGGAATACTCGCAAACGCCCGCCAGTGTAAATCGGACTAGCAAAATGCTGGCAAGTAAGTCGCTACTTACAGGATACTTCCGAAGTGTCTGCTTCGTGATGGCCCATCGTAGGACCATCGTGTGACCTCTGAAGAGGAAGTAGACGCTTTTGGAGGCATTCCTTTAGGTACACCTGCCCATTGACCGTTCCATTTGCCACGAATGGGGTGCTCCGCTTTCCACACAAGCAAATTGCTTGCCAAATCATATATATTTTGGCAAACTTTGACATCTTCTGCTTTCTAACGTCCTCAGGGACATCAAATTTATGATAAACAGTGAAAAACTGGAGCCCCGGAAGCTGCCGGAAGTCTGCTTTTACATACTTCTCATCATCCATAACGAAGCAATGTGGTTTCGTCAACATCTGGGAGTAGAGCTTCCGTGCACGTGTTCTAACTATCGTATTCTGCCGTTCATGGTGATTAGGCGCCTTTTGGAGTTTGTATGTGTGTAGTCCTTCCCGTTTTTTTGCATTCTGCACGAAAGTTTTGGTTAGATTCCGTTTCTTCGCCACATCTCGAACTGAACTGTTGGGATTCCTCTTGAAAGCTTGAACTACCCGCTTGTGATCCTTAACACTGTACGGAGATCAATGTTAACCACTTTTTTCTTTCCCATCGATGGTCAAACGTTCGTGGTACCGATTTAAAACACGAGACACCATTGAATGTACCATTCCCAGCATCCTGCTGATGGCACGATAAGATTAGATTAGATTAGATTAGATATCTTTATTATTGAGCTTTTCAGCCTCGGCTGGTTCAGCTCATCTGACACGATAAGAATGATCCGGATTATCGAGGTACGTGCGCAAAATTTCTTTGCACCGCTGCTGCTCTTCCGACTCCATCTTCGCAACGATTGCACATCTGCTAGTGAAACTTACACAGCGTAAACAAATACAGATTGAACTAATTCTACCCTAAATTTCAATAGAAAATACTCAATGGGTTAAAAGTTACAGCCATTTAAAAGTGGTGCAAGTTGATTCCTTACAACCTTCATTAAAGACAGATGTAACTGATGTGAAATTATCACTGTGAGCTAGAGCAATAGTTTACTCGTGCAATACGTCATCAGAAAGGGTGGCTCGAAAAATCCGAAAAACCTCTTCATGCTGCACAAGTAAACGATATGAATATGCGCTGACGATAAACAAAAACCAATGTCCACTACGCTCCATAATGAAGCATTAAATTAAGCTTACAGACTAATAGCAAGGTAAAAACTAGTCAAGGGAAGGTCGATACTAATTGTGATTCTAATTGCATGTACCTTAATTCAGTTATGTTTTTTCAGATGTTTTTCAAGCAGCTATACGCATTTCAAGCGATCGCAACAACAACTTCCTGAAAACATGTCCTTCATGGCAAACTTGTTTCGAGGAGAGGTCCAACCAGCTCAAATTTTCCCCTATCCGGAGGCAGCTGACCAAGAACAAAGAGAATACATTCGCTCCTTAGCAGATCCGGTACATCGATTTTTTGCCGTAAGTATAGTATTCCACCTAATTGATCACAGTAGATTGGGAAATAACTAGAAAATTCTCGGATTCAGGAACGTTACGACGCTGTAGAGAGTGAAACATTAGGTGCTCCTACGGAAGCCACCACTGATGCATTGTGGGAAATGGGCTACTATGGATTGATGGGTCCCGAAGAGTACGGTGGTTTGAACCTAAGCAACACTGGTTACGCTACCATGGGTGATGCGGTTGGTGCAGTGGATCTAGGGCTGGCCGTAGTTCTCGGTGCGCACCAAAGTATCGGTTGGAAAGGAATTCTTCTTTACGGGACCGAAGAGCAGAAGGCTAAATATCTACCGATGGTTATGACTGGGAAAACGACCGCTGCTTTTGCACTGACCGAGCCTAGTTCCGGTTCCGATGCCGGTTCTATCAGATCTAAAGCAGTTAAGAGTTCGTGTGGAAAGTATTATACCTTGAACGGATCTAAACTGTGGATCACTGGAGGTGGAATAGCAAACGTTTTCACAGTGTTCGCACAAACTGAAGTTATCGATCCCCGTACTGGACAAAAACGAGACAAAGTGACTGCTTTCATCGTGGAGCGTGGATTCGGTGGTCTGACCAGTGGACCTCCGGAAGACAAAATGGGTATTCGTTGTTCGAACACCACCGAAGTGTACTTTGATGATGTGAAAATTCCGGTAGAAAATGTTCTCGGTGGAGAAGGAAACGGATTCAAGGTGGCGATGAACATTTTGAACAACGGACGATTCGGAATGGCTGCCACTCTTGCGGGAACCATGCGAGCTTGCATAGCGAAAGCGACTGAACATGCTAATAATCGAGTTCAGTTTGGGAAAAAAATCAAAGATTTCGGGAATGTTCAGGAAAAATTGGCTCGAATGGCGATGTTACAATATGTGACTCAAACTATGGCCTATATGATTGCCGGGAATATGGATAAAGGATCGGCTGACTATCATTTGGAAGCTGCGATTTCAAAGGTGTTTGCGTCAGAAGCAGCATGGAATGTTTGCGATGAGGCAATTCAAATACTCGGTGGAAATGGATTCATGAAAGCTGCCGGACTTGAGAAGGTGCTGCGAGATTTGCGAATCTACAGAATCTTCGAAGGAGCGAATGATGTCTTGAGGTTGTTTGTAGCATTGACAGGGATACAATACGGTGGCTCACACTTAAAAGAGCTTCAGAAAGCCTTCAAACATCCGACAGCTAACCTGGGATTAATATTTAGAGAGGGCTCTCGATGGGCTGCTCGAAGCTTCGGAGTTGGGGGAGCTGATTTGGGTCAATTTGTAGCAGAACCGCTAAAAGATTCTGCGAAACACTGCTCCGAGAGTATCGATATGTTTACATTGGCTGTTGAATCCTTGCTGATTAAGTACGGTAAAAAAATTGTCGATGAGCAGTTTTTACTGACAAGATTAGCCGACAGTGCTATCGACATCTATGCAATGGCGAATGTATTATCGCGTGCGACACGGGCTCTGAAAAATGACCTACCATCAGCAGAACATGAGGTTCTTATGACTAAGGCTTGGTGCATCGAGGTAAGAACAAATTATAGTGGAGGAAGATTCATATCCTATGGGGTTGACTTTAAAACATGGTTATTTTGCAGGCAAGTAGCAGGGTCAACAGCAATTTGAAACGAGTTAACAAACGCATGCATTTGGAAAATTTTACCACGATGTCACATATTGCCAGAAATATTTGTGATAATGGAGGCGTTGTGCAGCAACTGCCTTTGGAAATAAACTGAATATACACGGTATTAGATAAAATATACTTGAAGTAATAGCTGATTATGATTTAATACAAATTCTAACTATTTGCTGAAAAGAATGTGTTTTTTTGTTGGGGGATTTAAACATTACTGTGTTCATTGATACGATCTCTTGTAGTAAAAGAGAATTTTGTTATGTGAGATTAAAAGAAAATACTTAATCAATAGGGAAAATGTACTAATATCTTGATTAATAATCATATCAAAAGGATGTTGGTACGTATAAAGTATTAAAGCTATCTAACGATTTATTTTCAGAACTAGACATATCTCTTATTTTTCTCCTCTTTTTGTTGCTTTATTTAAATAACTGTAGCGCCTCTATTTTATTATTTTTTTCAATTTTTTCAAGAAACCAATGGCATACCAAAAAAAATCCGTTCCGAAATACGTCAACATAGTCATGAATTTCGGAAAAAGTATGTTTTTTCCTTTACGAAGCATGATCGCAAAAACCGTGCTTCGAAACTGACGTGTTTTGCTTTTGCTGCGTCGGTTTTGCGAAAGAAAAACAACAAAAATACTTTTTTTCTTGCTAAATCAAAAGTGAAATAATAAAATCTTCGAGTGCTTTTCGTAAGATATAGTGAATGCAATTGATTTCCTTTCAAAATGTGGTATGGTCGTGTTTCTTCAGATGGATTGGGCGTAGGTAGCGTTTTTCCGTTTTTTTTAAATTATAAAGTGCTTCGCTCCCGCACCCGGAAGAGCTTTTCTGCATCAGATAAGGCAGATAGGTGAGGCCGTTATACATCGTTTAATATTTAATAATAGACACGCCTGGATCAGGAATGTCCATTTGTATTCTGGAAGTGTGAATGTTTTGCACATATCCATTTGATATATGAAAATTTTCATGTCGAGCTTACATCTTGTCGAGCGACACATCTAAATACAGATTCAAGAATATTACCTAGCGAATCAATCTTTGAAAAATCTTGTTCCAGCTTGTGAATCTTAATCCATAAACTTGCATGGTGCTTCATCTTTTTGCAGTAAATCTTTAAAATCTTCTTGAATCTTCTTTCTATCTACTAATCGTGCGCACATCGCACAAAAGTGAAACAAAAAAAAATCTTGCATCTGAGATAGGAACTGTCACCTCAGGGGTAAGTTCTAAATGTCAAAAATTTGCGTAAAAAGCCATTTTTGTTATTTTCAGTTAGGCCCCCGAAAACAAAATTCTCATAGATTTACAATTAAAGAATGTATTGTAACCATACAATAGATTCTATAGTATGTACAATTAATAGTATTGTTCATAACGATTTCCACAATAGAATCTAATGTAAATTGAGACATCGACAATAGAAAATAGGGGTTATAGGGACAATAGGGGTTGCTCAGTATCTTAACTATAGAAAAATCATTTTTTTCCGAACAAATTTGAGTAAAACACTATTAATTGTATTGCCTCAAAATTGTTGAAAATCCTAGCATATGGAGTGAATAAGGAGTGTATCGAAAATAAGCTATCCACAAACTTTGTTTCAAATTATGTTGAAAACCGATATTTTATTCATACAAAAAATTAATCCTTTATTGTACGAGGTTAAACTTGAACATAATGAAGACCGGATGAAATTTAAGTTATTCCTTCACGAATTTTCAAACTTTGGATCGAATGCTCCGCATCAAGTTCCGGACAAGTGTTGCATCGCATTTTTTGGACGCTTGAGCACAAATTTTTTTGAACTCCTGCATGTTCCCAGCTGCCTTACCAGTCTTCTTGAAGACCCTCTTCATGATTGCCCAGTAACGTTCGATGGGTCGAAGCTAAGGGCAATTTGGTGGATTGATATTTTTCTCAACGAAATCTATACCCTTTTCCGCAAGCCAATTGAGAGTAGTTTTGGCATAGTGAGCCGACGCTAAATCCGGCCAAAACAGTGGAGGTGTACTATGCTTCTTATATAAAGGCAACAATATCTTCTGGAGGCACTCAGATCGATAGATTTCCGCATTTATAGTTCCGGTAGTGTAAAACATGGTTGACGACTTCAAACCACAGGAACATATTGCTTGCCATACCAGTACCTTTCGACCGAATTTCTCCACTTGAATCGACCTGTCCGCATCGCTTACACCCTCCCCAACGACGTCAGTAAAGTATTGTGAACCTGGAAGGGTTTTTGAGTCCTCCTTTACATAGGTCTCATCGTCCATCAAAACGCATGCATCCGGACAAGACGCGCAAAAGACGCGCAAAACACGCGAATACAATTTCCGGGCCCTTGTTGCTGCTCGCTTCTTCTGTTCTGCACTTTGTTTCGAGATTTTCTGCTTCTTGTAGGTCTTCAGGTGGTTTCGCCTCTTGATACGCTGGATCATTCCGACACTCGTTCCTGCCTTTTTGGCCAAATCACGTATTGACATTGATTTGTTCTTCATGATTTGAGATACCACTTTCTGCTCCAGTTTCGGGTTGGAAGAACCGGGTTTTCTGCCTCTTCCTGGTAGCTCATCCAAAGAATAGTGTTCCCCAAACTTATTAATGATAGTTTTAACACTCGCATGATGAATTCCAAACCGCTTCGCCAATTTTCGCATAGTAATACCCTTCTCACTTAGCCATCTGTCCAGAACCTTAATTTTCACTTCCTTTTCAATACGCGACATTTTGAAAACGCAGAATTTGAACCGCACAAACAAGTAAACAAAAGAAAGCTGACAGTCAAACGCACAGCATGCAGTGTTCAGAGCATAAAAAACCATCACAAATACATGCGTACAACGCAAATGTATGTGGATAGCTTATATTCGATACACTCCTTAGTAGATCTATTGTAATGACAAAATACCTTTTTTAATTTATCTCATTCATGAACAATAAGATTCATGGTTGGAAATAGATTTAAATATTATTTTATATTATTGTATTGTAATTGTATGGTTATTTTTAAAAGATTCTAAAAGATCTCCATCAAATTTGACTTTCGACTAAATGCCTCAAATAATCCAAAATGTAATATGCAATGGTTGTTTAGGTTTAATCATGAAAATTCAACTTAAACACAAACTCTTTGATTGTAGAATTTAATTGGTCATCCTAAAAAGGACGGTGATAATGATACGCAGTTCTGTGCTATGCCAAGCCCGTGGAGAATTCATAGGCAGTCGGTTAACGCAACCACAAGGAACGAAACATGTGTGATCCAGTTGGTAGCCATATGACGATATATGTATGGTATGATATGATAAAAAGATAAAAAAGATGATAAAAAAATAAAAAAAAAACCAACCAGAAAAATTAATTATTATTTATTTTTTAAAGAAAATAATGATGAAATATTTATTTAATAAAAAAAACAACTAAAAATACAAAAAACAAAGAACCAAAAAAAACAAAAAAACCAAAACAAACAACCAACCAAAAAAACCAACAAACAAAAAAAAAAAAAAAAATAAATAAAATAATAAAAAAAAAACAAAAAAAACAACACCAACAAATTTAAAACAAACAATTAATCAGCAATTGTTGTTGTTAGGAGAAAAAAGCGAGGGGTGGGATAAAAAACCCCAATAACAATCTCCATACCAAGGTTTTAAAAAAAAAAAAAAAATTTTTTCGGGGTGGAACCATCTGTGTTTCGTTTACAAAGGCGGCACGTTCCCTAAATTTCAACAGAATGCCAATAACCGTCAAATGATCTATTTCACACAAAAGACCCTTCTTAAGGCTACTGTTGGAGCACCACCCTAGTTTATAAGAGATACTAGTTGTAAAATCAATAGAATGCCAATAGACTACCACACACTACACCATTGTACTCCATACACGATCATCACATCATCACGTTAGGCTAGCGAACACAGAGGACGATCGGAAAGGCCTTTTGCTAATCCGTCTCACATTGTTATTTGGCCAGCAGGGTCAAGATCATTGTAGAATAATATTGATCAGTTGCAAATATATCACCCGTACGTTCACCACGCGTTCTTGGTCCGTTTTTCGCAACACCGATTTTTTTGATACCTATTGCGAAAGATATCGTGTTCGAGTGCCACCGATTCTCGCGCTTGAGGCGACCCCTGAACCCTACATTTTCTGGTCCTTCGAGCCGGATGTGCGCGATTTATCTCGAACAATCGCGGACAGTTTCCGTGGAACTTTTTCGCTGTCGCCAAAAGTGAACTTTTTCATATCGTGTGGCTCTCGAACACTTCGCCGTGAGTGAAGTGTAAAGAACAATTAAAATTATTGAACACTGACCAAATTGCGCTAAGTGAACTGTCGCTGTAAAAAAATTGCGCTTAGAATCATTTCTATGTGCTGTGGTTGCTGAAAGTGAAATTCCATCCGGATTTATAATTTCAATTTCTACTTCTCGTGGTTGCGGCGTGGCATGAGGCTTGGTTTGGCTCTGATACGCATTGTGCTGAGTGGACAAAGGGATCAATACATCGTAGACAAAGGTCATTGGTAGTACTAAGTACTGAAAGAACGTGAGTACTGCATGCGAGTAGAAGTAGGCAAAGTTTGCTGGGCCAGTTAATCATAAGATCGATTTTATTGCACTCGATCTTCAATTTGCTGCCTCTATACCGGATTAGTTGGATTGTTGTTTGAATTGTGTGCTCTGATTTTGGTTGATCACACATTTATCGCAATTTTTAAACATTTGACTGTGTTGGTCGTTGTAAATAATGGCACCCGGTTTGCGGGCATTATGTTATCAAGAGCGGTTTTTTCTGGACACGCTGGCCAACGCGAAGCAATTTGTGAACCAGTACAACGCTGAGTTACACAGTGGACAACTAGAGGGATGGAAGCAACGGATTGATGGACTTGACGATAAATTTCATGCGAATCGTTTGGCCATTGAATTGGCACTCGATGATGTGGAGGATCAGGGCAGTGTAGAGGACGAAGCCAAGGTTGTAGCTGAAGAAGCGGAGCAAGCTGCCACAAACGAAAGCAATCGTCTGATCCGACAAAAATTTGAGCTCGATTACGTTTTTGTGTATAGTTTTTTGGTAACCGAAAGTCGTAAGCAAACCACGTGTCCCCAAGTTAACGTCAACCAAACGATACCTGCTCAAACGCGGGTGAAATTGCCCGATGTTAAGCTCCCATGTTTTTACGGTACTATTTCGGAATGGATCACTTTTCGCGATTCGTTCAAATCTCTCATCGATTCCAACGTCAATTTATCACCATTTGATAAGTTTTCGTACCTCGTGGCATCATTGACTAAGGACGCGAGGAAGGTGGTGGAATCAATCGAGCTTACAGCTGCTAATTATCCTGGCGACTTCTTGAATCAAGGTTTGAGAACAAGAAGCTGATTTTCAAGACCTACGTTGATGCTCTCGTCGCAATCGAACCGATGAAGAAAGAATGCTACGACTCTCTGATGCGGTTGGTCGATGATTTCGAACGGAATCTGAACATGATCGATAAGATTGGAATTCCAACGGACGGTTGGAGTATGTTTTTGGCCCACATGGTCTGCAGTCGTCTCGATGCCTCAACATTGAAGCAGTGGGAATCACACTACCGTTCAACAGATGTTCCAGAGTACCAAGAACTTATGAATTTTCTGCGCAGTCACTTGTCCGTTCTCCAGTCATTACCTTCATCTAAATCATATTCATCGGATTCTCACAAGCCGGAACCGCACCGATTGTTAAAATCGAAGACCGTCAACACCGTCACTACGCCAACAACCAGTCCGTGTCCGTTTTGCTCAAAGTTCGCCCACTCACCGTTCAAGTGCGATGTCTTTCAAGGGTTGTCAGTTTCGATCTTGTGAAGAAAAAAAATCTTTGCATAAATTGCCTGTCGCCGGAGCACATGGTTCGCAAATGTTCGTCTGGTACATGCAGAGTCGACAAATGTCACCAGAAGCATCACACTATGCTTCACCAATCGTTGAACGGTCGGTCTTCCGATCAAATCAAAGCAAATGCTCTTCACTCTAATCCGGCCCAGCCGCAGAATTTTTCGGAACAGTCTTCCTCGCAAAATCCCTCATCGTCGTCGCCATCATCTTCTGGGTCCCAACAGTCTTCTGCCACTAGCCTCGTGTCCACCAATGCCGTCGGAACCCCAAGAGTTCCTGCTACCGTACTACTACAGACAGCGATCATCCAAGTTTTCGCCGCCAACGGGCAAGCCCAGTGGGCAAGAGCCCTGTTAGATCCAGCGTCGCAGTTAAATCTGATCACCGAGAACATCGTACAAAAGCTGAAGTTGCGCCGCTACCAGTGTCATCAAAAAATTGGAGGTGTAGGCAACTCTTTGGTCGTTTCGTCTCACGCTGTTCACGTTCGAATGGGGTCACACTGCACAGATTTCAAGGCTGTCCAATCGTTCCACATCTTGAAAAAGATCACTCAAGATCTTCCTACCAGAACTCTTGATGCGTCTTCATGGAAACTTCCGCCAAATGTCATGTTAGCAGATCCAAAGTTTCATGAGCCGGGTCCCATCGATTTACTCCTCGGCATGGAGCTGTACTACGATCTACTGATAGAAGGTTTTACCAAGCTGGGTCCTGAGAAACCAATACTCCAGAACACCGTCTTTGGATGGGTCGCATCGGGCAAAATTGGTTCCGGACAGTCTATTGGAACTACGAAGCTAGCGCACTTGTGCAGTAATCAGTCACTCGATGAACTTATCACTCGCTTTTGGGAAGTTGAGTCGTGCTGGTCGAACAGTATCCAGTCCGTCGAGGAAGTTGCCTGTGAAGAACATTTCGTCACTCATACGTACCGGGACGATTCGGGTCGGTTCGTAGTCACCTTTCCAAAACACCAATCTATCCTGGCCCAACTCGGAAATTCGAAGCAGATCGCTACCAAGAGATTTCTCGCCTTAGAACGTCGCCTCGACGCAAACCATAAGCAGAAACAATCTTACATCAAGTTCATCGATGAATATCATCAGCTGGGTCACATGAATGAAATCGACGAGTTATCCAGCTCATCAGGCGCCCAATCATTCTATCTGCCACACCATGGCATAGAGAAAGCGGATAGTACGACTACCAAGCTCCGGGTCGTATTTGACGCCTCCTGTCGGACGGACAGTGGAGTTGCGTTGAACCAGGCATTGATGGTAGGGCCAGTTGTCCAGGACGACCTTTTCACCATACACCTTCGCTTCCGCATGAATCGTATTGCCCTCATAGCAGACATCGAAAAGATGTACCGACAGATTCGCATTCATCCATCGGATTACCCACTGCAACGTATCCTTTGGCGCAACACTTCTTCCGAACCGATTCGCACCTTTGAACTCACGACAGTCACCTACGGTACTGCATCTGCCCCATTTTTGGCAACCAGGTGCCTGAAAGAGCTGTCCAAGCAATGTGCTGACAATTTCCCACTCGCGTCGCTAACTTTGGATAAAGATTTTTATGTGGATGATATGTTGATTGGTGTCAACAACGAAGAGGAAGGAGAAGAACTTTGCAGACAACTATTGACAGCGCTGTCGTCCGCCGGTTTCAGTCTGCGCAAGTGGGCATCCAATTCAGCTGAAGTTCTGTTGAAAATTCCCCCAGAACTGCGTGACGAACGATCAGTGTTAGCTCTGAATTTAGAATCCACCCCGGTTAAAACTCTCGGAATCCATTGGCAGCCATTCACGGACACGTACAGCTATGCAATTCCCATATGGTCCGCGGAAGCTGTCATTACTCGTCGCGTTGTCGTCTCCGATCTTGCCAAACTGTTCTTACCTCTTGGATTACTTGGTCCTGTTGTAGTTTTGGCAAAGATCTTCGTCCAATCGCTTTGGCAAACCACTACTTCGTGGGATGAACCACTGACACCTGAACAGCAACAGTATTGGAGAGACTACCGTGACAGCTTGGAAGATATTCCATCGATTTCTATCCCACGATGGGTAACGTTTGGTCATGATCCTGTACTCGTGGAATTGCACGGATTTTGTGACGCGTCTGAACGTGCATACGGTGCCAACATCTACCTACGGACCGTATCCGCCGACGGAACTATCTCCGTCAGACTATTGTGTGCCAAATCAAGAGTGGCACCTACCGGAAAATCGAAGAATTCGATATTGCTCTCTTTGCCGTTACTAGAGCTCTCCTCGGCACTTCTTTTGGCTCACCTGTACGAGAAGGTCAAGTCAAGCATCGATCTGAAAACTAAATCCTTCTTCTGGACGGATTCTATGATAGTGCTGTGTCAGATCCGCTCACCACCAGCTCGTTGGAAGAAGTTTATCGCAAACCGTGTCGCAGAGATCCAGCGCCTTACAGCTGGCGGTATCTGGTCACATGTTCCTGGAATCGAGAATCCAGCGGACATCATTTCGCGCGGGATGAGTCCCGCTGAGTTGAGAGATACGCCAGCTTGGTGGATCTCAAATGTGTGGCTGAATCAATCGTCTCGCTTTTGGCCTCCAATAAATCAGCCGATTCCAGATAACCTCCCGAACATTGCTCAAGCAGAGCGTTCAATAGCGCTTCCAGTTCAAACAGTACCTCCTAACGAAATCTTCGAGATTCGTTCGTCGTTCTCTAGTCTGGTGCGGCTAGTCTCTTACCTACGCCGTTTCCAGCACAATGCTTCGCCTCAAAATCGCAACAACCGGAAGTCTGGACATCTAACTACAATGGAGCTGAGCGACTCCACGAAATTCCTCGTCCGGATTGCTCAGCAAGAGACTTTTGCTCGAGAGCTATCTAATATCAGATCCAGTGGACAAGTTGGCTCACGCTCGATACTCAAAAACCTCTCGCCGATTCTAGTCGACGGAATCTTACGTGTGGGTGGTCGTCTGAGACACGCAGCCATCCCTGACGACCGGAAACACCCGATGATTCTGCCAGCTCGCCACACGCTCACAGAACGTATCTTGGTCCACTACCACGAGAAGAATCTCCATGCCGGACCGCAATTACTGGTAGCATGCACCAGAGAAAAGTTCTGGCCACTTCGAATCCGTAACCTGGCACGGAAAGTGGTGCATTCCTGTGTGAATTGTTACCGCTGCAAACCCACCAATCTCGAGCAGCTAATGGGTGACCTACCTCCAGAGCGAGTTACGCCAACATTGCCTTTCCTCAACACGGGAGTTGACCTTTGTGGACCTTTCCAGTACCGCAAAGCGCCAAGAGCACCACCAACAAAATGCTATGTGGCGATATTTGTGTGCCTCGTCACCAAGGCCGTCCACATAGAACTTGTCTATGACCTCAGCACGGCCGCATTCCTAGCAGCATTGCATCGATTCGTCGCTCGCAGAGGGAAGCCGAAACTTATCCAATGCGACAACGCAACGAACTTTAAAGGAGCAGAAAAGGAATTAGCCAAACTCCTCAAACAATTCTACGACCAGCAATACCAATCTGCAGTAATCAACAACTGTGCAGATGACGGCATCGTGTTTAAGTTTATCCCGCCTCGTAGTCCCAACTTTGGCGGTCTGTGGGAAGCGGCGGTTAAATCCTTTAAGAAGCACCTTCGGGCTACTATCGGAAACTCGGTGCAATCTCAGGACGACTTCGTTACACTGCTGGCTCGTATCGAAGCTTGCCTAAACTCAAGGCCGTTGACTCCACTTTCTGCTGAGCCAAACGACCTGGAAGTCCTAACCCCGGGTCACTTTCTGATCCATCGTCCGCTAACTTCGTCACCTGGGCCCGATCTGTCTGATGTCCCAAGGAATCGACTCGACCGTTGGCAGCAAAACCAAGAGCTGCTCCGACGCATCTGGAAACGTTGGACCGTTGATTACCTCTCTGGCCTTCATCCACGGACGAAGTGGACTCAACAGCGTGACAACGTAGACGTCGGCACTTTGGTGCTGCTCAAGGAGGACAACCTCCCACCTCTGAAGTGGAGGTATGGCCGCATCACCCGTGTCTGCCGTGGCAAGGACAACAACATCCGTGTCGTCGTTGTGCGGACCTTTGACGGAGAGTACACACGGGCTATTTCGAAGATATGCGTCCTGCCGATACGCCAGCCCACAACCAACATCACTGATGCAACTAACCTAAACTCAGAGGACTGAGTCTTCCATCGCAATGCTTCGGCGTTGCGCAACGGGAGGCCTTCGGGCCTCCTACCCTGTAAGTTAATATTTAATTGAATTTGCAAAAAACTCAAGAATTTTTCGTCCTCCGACATGTCCTGGCTCATCGATGGCTACTCCAACCCGTCCACCAACGCTGATGATCATCGAGCTACCAACGTACAACCGTCTGCAACCCGGAAAAAACACTGATGACCAGCAGGGATCCGATGGAGAAAAGCAGTAAACGCGAAGATGACCGATCCCAAGGTCGACCTGTGGTGAAGATCATCGATGCTGGTCACGCACAGCAGCGGAAACGTTCTGTTCATCGGTTGAAAGGCGACCCTTTCAACGGGGGCCGGTATATGTTGGAGCACCACCCTAGTTTATAAGAGATACTAGTTGTAAAATCAATAGAATGCCAATAGACTACCACACACTACACCATTGTACTCCATACACGATCATCACATCATCACGTTAGGCTAGCGAACACAGAGGACGATCGGAAAGGCCTTTTGCTAATCCGTCTCACATTGTTATTTGGCCAGCAGGGTCAAGATCATTGTAGAATAATATTGGTCAGTTGCAAATATATCACCCGTACGTTCACCACGCGTTCTTGGTCCGTTTTTCGCAACACCGATTTTTTTGATACCTATTGCGAAAGATATCGTGTTCGAGTGCCACCGATTCTCGCGCTTGAGGCGACCCCTGAACCCTACAGAAATTTTCCCCCCCCCCCCCCCCCCCCCCCCACCCCAAAAAAAAAACAAAAAAAAAACAAAAAAAAACAAACCCACCAAACCCCACAAAAAACAAAAACCCCCCCCCCCCCCCCACCTTTTTTTTCCCCCTAAAAAAAAAAAAAAAAAAAAAAAATATTTTTCTCATAATTTTCTTCCAATAAAATCTACCTTCTTTTTTCCCTAAAAACCCCAAAAAAAAAATTTTTTTCCCAACACCACCACAAAAAACAACACCAACACACAACACCGTAATAATCATAGCCAACTTTTGCACTATCGAGGCGATCTTGGCGATTCAATCTTGAACAAAATTATGCGTGACCGATATCACATTTTTCTTCTCTTTTTTCTCTCTTCTTCATTCACTCTGGTGTGTTATGATGTCGTCAGATCACTCAGATTGAATTTCTTCCAAGAGCGTGTTCGCAAAAGATTGAAAATTGAACGTTATTCGATGCGATTTTTGCCATCACTGGTCAGGTACCATTTTTGCATTAGTATGATTCTGTGGCAAGTACAATCATACCCTCTACCCAGGGAGTCGAGAAATTTTCCTTAGCGAAAAATGCCTAGACCAGGCTGCGAATCGAACCCAGACACCTCCAGCATGGTGTTGCTTTATAGCTGCGCCTTTACCGACTGATCTAAGGGAGGACCCACAATATCATGTGTGCGTTGAGTAAATTTTGTGCAAAATAGAAAATAGACTACCAATCTCCAGGTGATTAAGCGTGGACAAATGTGCTGTCCATGGGTGTGTTCGTGCGTGTGCTCACTGTTCTGCCGTAGTTGTTTGCTTCGTAATTTCGCAGCAAGTGATTCCGTCCCCTAGTGCAGCCAACATCTTCCCATCGAACGTAAGATTCCCGGTACCAACCAACCGACCGGAAGCGAACAGAAACGCCACCACATCTGTCCGGGGAGAATCAAGGCTTCTTCACGTAGACAGAGTCCACGCGCCGGCCCGTCAACTACGCGACACGGCCCAGTAACCCCCATCGTACCGGCATGAGCAACGCCATTGCGTGAGTCATTCCACATCTCGTCTTTCATCGATTATCAGCATTCGTAGGTGAACAACACCCGCGACACACCTTTTTTTGATTAAAGTGTGGCATCCGGCGAAGGCGTCATGGAGTCGTTATTTCTGCCAGGTTTTACTGAAGAGCGCTATGCGGTAAGTTGCGAGTTTCATGTCACATCCGGACTCGTGATCGGAATACCCGGGAGGATATGGGCGCATAAAAAGTTTCGATACAGTAAATTTTATACGTTGTCAGCAGGAGCGCGGACTCGTTTGGAGCAGAGTTTCCGCATCACTGAACAGAGCACATTAGCTCATGAGACTTTAGATAGGGAGACAGAAAACGCACACATGTAGGAGAGAAGAACGCACACGTCCAGCCATAAAGTTTGCTTTTAAAAAAAGCGACTAAATGTTCCGATTTTTCATGCGATTAGTGCCTCCCAGAAGTTGCCGCTTTCATTAAAAAGTACCTCAAGGATGACGACGTGGTGTTTTGGCCGGATCTAGCGTCGGCCCATTACTCTAATAAATGCAATTTCCGAAAATAGTCGCTCTTTTTTAATGCACACATTAGTTGAAATGAAATTAATTAACAAAGAATTAAAAGATGTTGTTATATTTTTCAATTATTATAATAAATTTGATTCTAATAATAAGTACAATAAGCATAATGATAAGAATAATAGCATAATATTAGTTCGGGAGTAACATCACCCTACCCTCGCTTCGACACTGTCGAACAAGAGGACGTTCTCTCCAACGATCGTTCCACCGAATCGAGACGGTATTTTCCAACCCGGGAACAACTTGACACTTCTAGTACATTGTCACTGAAACTCAAAAATCTGGTCCGGTGGTACCAACAATCAATATGCAACTAGCGATTTGAAATTGGTTCACTGTTGTAGAACCCCTTGGTCCGAAGTACACCCTGAAGCCAGCACCTAACTATACATATTTGCGCCTTTGTTTTGATTTGCTGTGTTATTTTGACAGAATATTTGAGAGTGTGTTCGTGTGAGTTCATTATGAGGGGCGTATTATTAAGCTTGGGACCGAGCTTGGGCCCGATGTGCTAGAACTGACTGAGCCAAGAAAAAAATCGTATTTGTTCGGGACCTACTGGACTTAGAGTTAGTCTATGATGGTACTGTCAAACGTGTCAAACCGTTAAAAAATCTAGTGTATCTTCTAAAAAGGTCGGAATGCGGATATGACATGCGATATTGTTTGCGATAAAAAACTACAAGGTACAGCCCAATGGGGTTGTGCGCAAAGGTGACGTAGGACTACGCAGCAATCTAATTCCCATACACGTCAGGGCCATCCGCTAATTGATTTAAGTCAGTCCTGAAAAGGGCCAAGACAATTCTATTGTACACTCTCTAGAAAGCATTTGGTGGCTCTTAATTATGATACGGCCCCGGTTGTATTTTCTACGATGGTTGAGAGGACCACTATCTCTAACGCGTAGAAGATTGGTTCATTGGTTGTTCAACACGCTTTGCTATTTACTCCGGGACGCGGCGTTTAAAGCAATGCCATGTTCAGCCGGGGCACGGTAATGGAAATTTCAAACAGCGCAAGAGAAAAATTCATCCAAACGAACTCTCCAGTTGGCAAACTAATTTGGTCGTCTTGAAAAGGACGGATTAAGTTGACGGGGGAGAAACAGTTCGCGATTGAACTTGGGCTTTTTCTCTTGGTTCATCTCACGGGATGATTAATTCTTGACTCGTTGTCACGGGCGGCTTTTTCCCGCCTACTTGTAGGCTTCAGCAGCCATGTTTCTCGCAGCGAGGTTGACGGGAGCATCAGCAACAACAGCCAATCGCACCAACGTCTCTCTGGGCAACGACTGTCGTAAGACTGAATCAAAATGTTCTGCTAAAAGCTGTTAGGCGGTACCAACGAAGGCAATGTGTTACAAATAGCATCAAAGGGGACGAACTTCAATTATTGCGCCACAATAATTAGTTTTAATTATTACACGCAAGACGGATGATTTTCTTAACCGAACCTTTCCTAATTTGCTTGCTACCGCCAGCAACTAATCCGCTATGCACAGCTAGGAACTACAACGAACAACCAACGAACGGAATTCGAGCCGAACTGCGTCACTTCAGACCGACCATGTGGTCTGAAGTGACGTAGTTCGGCTCGAATTCCGTTCGTTGGTTGTTCAACCTTCTTTGTCATTTACCACGGGACCCGACGTTTAATGAATGCTATGTTCAGCCGGGACGCGGTAATTGAAATTAATTTCAAACATCACAAGAGAAAATTTCAACCAAATAAACTCTTTAGTTGGCAAACTAATTTGGTCGTCCTGAAAAGGACGGATTTAGTTGACAGGGGAGAAACAGTTCGCGATTGAAATTGGACTTTCTTTCTTGGTTCATCTCCTCTTCATTGCGGGTGGCCATCTGCAGGTGACGTGGGATGATTGATTCTTGTCTCGTTGTCACGGGCGGCTTTTTTCCGCCAACTAGTAGGCTTCAGCAGCCATCTTTCTCGCAGCGAGGTTGACGGGAGCATTGGTAACAACAGCCAACTGCACCAACGCCTCTCTGGGCAGCGACTGCTCGTCCAACTGCAGATCCTACTCTGCACAGCTCCACGACCGCCGGAAAACTAAATCAAAATGCGAAGGTGTACCCGTTATATAACATTCATGGCTGCCTAGGAGACGTTCCTTACTTAAATATGAAGTCTGTGCTAGCAAAGTACTGTGTATTTGGTAAATTTACTATGAAAAATCGATATTATAAGACATCACTTCATATTTG
Organism: Aedes koreicus; assembly: GCA_024533555.2. Classification (NCBI taxonomy): domain Eukaryota; kingdom Metazoa; phylum Arthropoda; class Insecta; order Diptera; family Culicidae; genus Aedes; species Aedes koreicus. The sequence continues at coordinate 1,038,526 of JAHHFK020003102.1, read as the reverse complement.
CGTTAATTTTATTAGTTGCATGTTAAAAATCAATAGTTTGAAATATTTAAATCGAAGCGTAGAAAATGTTCCGATCGATTGGTGCAAACATTTTGGAAATCAATCGTGGAATTACTTAGTTATTAACGTTCAAAACCTATATATTTTTCGTGACGCTCCAAATTTTCGCAATTCGAACGTGTACCCCAGTATTGAAAACACAGACGTAGTCCTACGTCAAAATGTTAATGCAAAGTTCGTTATATTTTACGCTTGCAATGAACACGGAACCAGTGGAAACATGAAAGTGTGTCGTACATAAATTAAGAGTTTCAAGGGACCGTTCAGACATGAAGTCCTGTATTTTGAATATTTGTTTGTTAGCCGTTTGAATATTTCTGAAGTAGCGATGATCACAGTAGCGGATGACTAGTGGAATATCGCAGCAATTGATTGAAAAACTCATCATCCATTTGAGAATTTTTGTCGACCATACACTTAACAAATTATCCGTACGATTTTCATACGATCGTAACTATGAACCAAAAAGCAAGGGTCCAAGACTCATTCCATACGAAATCGTATGAAATGATTACTGTTGCATTAGTCGAAAAAAAACATGCCTCATATACACTTTCAATCGACATCACTTATCAAGCGTGTGTAGTCCCGTGGGATTGTGGCTCGCCTCTGGATCCCGAGGTTCATGGTTCGAATCCCGATTGCAACTTTTTTTTTCTGTGAGGAAAATGTTCATACGATCGTCCTATGAACCTTTTTTTCCATTAGAAAATCGTATGATGTCAGTTCTGTTTCTGCTTTCGTTTGGGACGGTTGAGAGTTTTGTTTTTTTTTTCGCGCGATAGCCTTCTTCTCTACGGCATTGAAATAAATTTGCATTGTTCTTGTTTCATCAACCCGGTCGCTTTTGTTACAGTAGCAATGTGCGAGTTGAAAAATACTGTGCGATTTACCTTCGGCAATGGAGCAGATAAACCAGTCTTAGGCGAAGTGGCAAATTTCGTCAAAGGCTTGGATGTGGAGCTTGATGAAATTGAAGCTGCATATAGGATTGTAGATGAAAACTCCCTTCTCGTCAAGTTCAAGTCTGAGCGGTCGATGTTGCACGCGTTGACCGCCAACTCGGATGAACTGATGTTCCATTATGGAAATGGAAAAAAGGTTAAAGTGCACATGCCGCATGCCCAGGATCACATCTGATATGTGCCACCGGAGGTTCCAGACCAGGAGATCGTTACGGTGGGCAGCATAATTAATCATCAATTAAAAGAAAGAATTGAGCAATAAAAAATGAAAAAAGTGCCACTAAATTATTAAGGCCTGTGCCAACAAATAATGTGTGATCAGCATTAAAAATTAAGGAATGAGCAATAATAGATGAGAATTGATCTTTGGATAATCTAATTGTGACCGGTAAATCTGTCAAATAAAGCAACAGCTATTAGTATATGTGCAAATAAATATGGCTTGATTTCCGCCAAATGATGTTATTTGAGCACTGAACCACTCGCATATGTCTTGGATTTTTATTTGATTTTCTCATAAAAATAGTAAAATGAGCAATAAATAACTGAATAACCACAATAAAAAAAACTCAAATGTCCTAGGTAGTAGATACAGTTACCCATCTTTAAATTCAAAAATAATTTGATATCGTGAAAACTTTCCCATGAAATATTCAAAAACACCATTTGAAAACTGAATGGGTTCCAGAGAGTAGAAAATAAATGCAGGCAAAACATTGGGAATGAGCCATAAAAAGTTGTGATGTGTTTTAGGACAAATTAAAAAATTTCATATGGAAGAGGTAAAATGAGCAATGAATATTCAATAATGCGCAATAGACAATGATATTTTTGCAAATGGACTAATGAACGTATACATTCCAAATAAGAGTTGTTGAGCTTCTACAATTGATATTTTTATCAAATGATATGTTGAGTTTACCAATAACCATAAGACTGTCGCTTGAATGGAAAAAATATTGTTGGTAAAGAAGATCATTTAATATGGTCACTACTTATAAATACGGTTAAAAAATGTATCCATGCCAAGGAAAAGTACAAAAATCAACCTGTGATAATTTTGAAATAGTCATCAAACCATTATCAATGTTCAGGCGCACAAATCAAAACAGCAATCGGAAATAAAAAATATGTGCAATTTTATAATATAAAGCAGCACTTAGAAAAAGACTACTCATTTGAATGGCTTACATTTTTCAAAGCAGATTGGTAGCAACGCCAGTAAATTCTTATTGTTGACGAACATAATTCGTCATTCAAACGTCCTTGTAATAGATCTACTCATCCACCACACACAATGGCTACCAAAAAGAGTGTAGGGGATTCCGCTAAGAGGTTCAACCAAAATAACAAGATCGTTTGCTTTTTCAAAGTCAGATTGCTTCAGTTAATCACACATTTAAGAATATTCGAAAAACATCTTATTCACATTTATCATCCAATTTCCGAGAATCAGCATTGAATCTTATTCTAATGACTTTGTATACTCCGGATCAAGTTTACGCAAAGATTACGTTTATCTTGTAGCGGTTTTTTTTTCTTACCATTTTTTTTCCTTCACCTTAACAGAACGCCAGTTATGATCATTTTTATAAGTTCATAGAGACTCCTTACAACGTTTGTAATGCACCGCAACTATGAAATCGTTAAATGTTGGAAAAATAACCTACACACTTAGAAAATTTTACAGTATTCGGTAATTTTTTACCGAACTTTCAACAGCTGAACGTTCGGTAATCTGTTCGGTAATTAAATCAATTACCGAACGTTCGGTACTCAAATTTTTTGATGAACTGTCAAAAACTACCGTACAGTTCGGTAATGGAAGATTTGATGATCTGTCATAAATTACCGTACAGTTCGGTAATTTGTGTACTCTGGTACCGAACCGTTTCGGTATTTTGTTTTTGTTTTTATCGTTAAACACTAAAATATTCGGATGTTATTGGTTAATTGAATAAACTATATTTGTTGTTATTCCGACCGGGACTGTGGGGTCTTTCCAGCATATGGCGCAGTCAACAAAATACTACGAACGATGAGAGTCGGCTGCATCGGATGCTGGTCAGTGAAGTTGTGTTCTACCTCTAGATGGATACAATGCAGCAAATATATTTTGCATGTGTATCATTTAGAATAATAATCCCTTTTTACATCGAACCTATTGATTGTTTAGAGTGTAATCAGCACATTTGAAATATTTATAGCTAGCCGGATGAAAGCTCTAATTAACGCTGGTTTATTTTCTATATACATACATGGAATAATTAAAATTAATCAATATCCAAACCACCTTCTGGACAACCGATCACTGGAACCACGAGGCTTCATAGAAATGGCTGACAGTTTGACAGTTAATAATACTTTACCGGGCTTCGGTGATTCAGAATCCGTTTTACGTTTTGTTCGGTAAAGTTCTTACCGTATTCAGTAATTGTTTGTTTTTACCGTATGGATTGTATTTTTTTCTACCGTATACGGTAAATAAAATTCAACATTACAGATCGTTCGGTAAAGTGTTACAAAATTACGGTAACATTTTTTATGTTTACCGAAAAATCGGTAATATGTTATGTTTACCGAAATGTTTCGTCAATTTTTTTACCGAACAGCAAAATCGAATTTAAGTGTGTACTAACTAAATAAAATTGATATGTCCTCATTTACAGACTGTCCGATTTGTCATACACTACGGTATACAATAAGTTTGATTTTTTATTTTATTTTTTTATTTGTATCTGGACGATTTGATCTTATCATTTGCTAGGTATTTGTTATTTTTCCCAAAGTTCATTGCACATTTTGAATTTAGAAATGCTCCTTTGCTCTGATTGATTAGAAAATTGCTTGATGTTTCATTGCAAATTTCATGGGAAAGTTTTCACGATATCAAATTATTTTTGAATTTAAAGATGGGTAACTGTATCTACTACCTAGGACATTTGAGTTTTTTTTTATTGTGGTTATTCAGTTATTTATTGCTCATTTTACTATTTTTATGGGAAAATTAAATAAAAATCCAAGACATTTGCGAGTAGTTTAGTGCTCAAATAACATCATTTGGCGGAAATCAAGCCATATTTATTTGCACATTTACTAATACCTGTTGCTTTATTTGACAGATTTACCGGTCACAATTAGATTATCCAAAGATCATTTCTCATGTATTATTGCTCATTCCTAAATTTTTATTGCTGATCACACATTATTTGTTGGCACAGGCCTTAATAATTTAGTGGCACTTCTATCATTTTTTGGTGCTTTTTCTGAATTACTAAGTGCAGGTTAATATTTTAGTCGTTACGGTGTTGTCCAAATATGGACGCGTAAAACGGCGGGGGGAGGGATTTCGGGGGGGGCCGGCCCCCCCCCCCCCCTGGGGTGGGGGCCCCCAGGAAGGGAAGGAAGAAAAAACCGCCCCCCCCCCCCTTTTCCCCCCGCCAGGGAAAAAAACAACACCCACACAACAAGGACAAATGCTTTATCTGCAAGGAAGAGGGACATCTGATGGCTTCTTGTCCCAAGCGGCAGAATCGTATTCAGCCGAAAGTGCAAAGTCAAGAAAAGCAGCAAATCGGTAAGCTGAAGAAAACGTCCGGTGCAGTAACTGGAGGTACAGCCAACAATCAATATGCAACTAGCGATTTGAAATTGGTTCACTGTTGTAGAACCCCTTGGTCAGAAGTACACCCTGAGGCCAGCACCTAACTATACATATTTGCGCCTTTGTTTTGATTTGCTGTGTTATTTTGACAGAATATTTGAGAGTGTGTTCGTGTGAGTTCATTATAAGGGGCGTATTATTAAGCTTGGGACCGAGCTTGGGCCCGATGTGCTAGAACTGACTGAGCCAAGAAAAAAATCGTATTTGTTCGGGACCTACTGGACTTAGAGTTAGTCTATGGTACAGCCACTGGAGGATCAGAAACTGAAGATGAGAGAAAATTGGATACGCTAGAGGTGCTGCAAGATAAAACGGAGGAATTTGTCATCACGCCGGTGGACACAGAAATACGTATTGATGAACCGAAGGAGTTGGATACCCGCGATCGTGCGTTGTTGCAGTTCGCCGCATTCTTGTCAACGGGGATCAGTAAACGAAAAAAGTCGGCTAGAATTGCGACAGAACAAGAAGAAGCTTACGTAAAATCGCTCCCACGAAAGAAGAAGAATCATAATTTGTTTAAAAATAGTTTTTTTTTTTTTGTAACCCACAAACATTAACTTCGGCTCCTTAAAGCTAACGCGATTGAGCCGTATACATAAATAAACTGGTTAAAAAAAATCGTATGAAATTTGCAGTATTATCTTTTGGCAAATTTCCATACGATATTCGAATGAATTCCTCTCGATTTGTTCGCTCAGTGTATCAATAGGAGCAGGATTTTCGTCATCACCTGTATTGTCGTCATCGAATCCAATGGTCAATGAGTTCTTCACTGATACAAGATAGAACGCAGATTTGTCTACACCATGAAACATTTTCATTTAATCTAAGCTCCGGCAATTAGCATATGCCAATGAAGTGACATTGCTATTCACAATCAACCTTTTGTATGCTGCTTAAAACTGCACAGTGGTTGGATTGTTGTTGTTGCCCCCTTTTGCCCTGATAGCAGCAAAAAATGCAAAAACAGCAAAAAAAAAACTGCAAACGAATCTTGCAGCCAGAAACAAGCAGCTACTCGATCAGATTGATGCAAGAACAGTGACAGTTCATTATAGGTGTCAAGAATTTGTTCTAATATTACGTAACGCAATTTTCGGAAATTTTCAACTCCCTCTCTCCCTCATATATCAAGATAGTAAATACATTTATGAATTTTGACATCCGCTTCATCCCGCCTCAAATGTCAATCATTTTCATGAAGTACCTCAGTAAGGAGGCAAAAAAAATAAATCATTGTTCAAACGATTTATACGGCCAATCAATAACCTTCAATTATTCTCAGATTCATTTGATAAGGTCGGTATCGTGTTCGTAAGAAATTTCTTCTTCCATCCCAAACCCATGTTAAATTCCGTTTACTGAAACGGAAAAGTAAAGAATCGAAAAGAAATTTCTGCAGCAGTATCATCCTGAAAAGAACGAAAAATAAAATTGGAATTTGTAAGGTTTCTACGCAAACTAATGAGAGCAGTCACTTTTACTTTCGGAAAAATATTCCGCTCGATATTCCGTAAGTGAAGGTGACATTTCGTTCCATGCAGATCAATTGTCAAAATTCCGCTTGGTAATATTGAACAAAATTCCGTAACCTCTCTACTTTTTAAGTCGAGACTGGCCTATACAATACACCGCGTGACTGTCGTAGTGTTCACAAAATGTAACGCGGTGTAACACTTTCGAAACGAACAACCATGGTTGAGGAAACGCCGCGGTTGTACCTTTACTAGGAGGGAATCCGCGTGAAATCATTTTTTTAAATATTTAAGTTACTTATAACTGAAGTTATACCGTGAATATAAAAATAAACTCTTTTGATATGGTACGCTTGCTTGTTGTTTGCAACCACTCATGACGCAACAATAGCTGTGATGTTAAATTCAACAATTGCGTTAGGTGAGTGAATTTGATGAGTTGCACTGTCAGTTTTTGTATCGTACCGTTCAGCCGTGACATATGATTCATCAGCGTGCTGCAAATTCTTGTTGCACATAATTTTTGAGTGTGTGAGTGCGTTGAGATAAATTCATTTTTTTTCGGAAAACGCACACAAACCCACAAACCCGGCAAACTTATAGAGGTTACGGAATTTTGTTCAATATTAAGGCCAGTATCGACTTAAAAAGTAGAGAGGTTACGGACAGGGGGTAAGCCACTCTGCCACATTGTGTTTGTATTTCAGTGTGTCGGAAGGTGTTCCGGGGTGTCGGAAGGTGTTTATGTGTTTCAACATATCTGTCAATTTTTCTACTCCCTGTTTCTTATATTCTTCCCCCATCCCTATTCTTCACCTCCATCGCACCACCCGAGCCGGGAAGCGCAAGGGGGGAAGAAAGACGAGACACACCTAAGTGTTGCCCCCGATGCGAGTATTTTCTTTACCATCGGGGGCGCGTGTGTCGTGTGGGGGGTGGTGCGGTTGTGGTGTTATGGCTGGGTGGCCGCGGGGCCCCCCCCCCCGGTCCGGGGCTTTGGTCATATCACCCAGCGGAATATTGACACTTGAACCGCGTGGGGCGAAATGTCCCCTTCTCCTTCGGGATTATCCGGCGGGATTTTTTTCCGAAAGTAAAAGTGACAGCTCCCATTAGTTTGCATCAGGGGGCAAGTCACTCGGCCACCATGTGATAACACCCTCAAAAACACAATCCGCCACACTTCAAACACACTCGCCACCCCGTGGAAGATAAATTCAATTCTGGCAACACTTATACGAATCGAATGTTTGTTTTCTCACTGTTTTGTTTCCCTCTCGCTTCCACTGATGCGATTTAGATGATACATAAGTGTGCGTGTATTAAAGTTAAAAAGGTACATGGTTGCCAATAAGCATAAATCTTCGATTATAGAATTGACAGATATGTTGAAACACATAAACACCTTCCGACACCCCGGAACACCTTCCGACACACTGAAATACAAACACAATGTGGCAGAGTGGCTTACCCCCTGGTTTGCATGGAAACCTTACAAATTCCAATTTTATTTTTCGTTCTTTTCAGGTCGGTACTGCTGCAGAAATTTCTTTTCGATTCTTTACTTTTCGGTTTCAGTAAACGGAATTTGACATGGTTTTGAGATAGAAAAAGAAATTTCTTTTGAACACTATACCGTCGTCAGAAAAAAAACCTGCGCAGGTATGTCCGTTCAAAGTTTTTAGTGGCCATGATTAGTTAATTTGTAAAATAATTTGTATCTTTAGAGCAAGTTCTGTCCAACACGAGTGAAGCTTGTAAATAGATGTTAAATAGATTGAGATTGGATTTTTTTGTTTAGTTTCCGTTTTTTATTTATGTTTCGTCCTTTAGCTGGCTCATTCGTCATTTTCAATATTGCGTTCGTCTATTCAAATCAAGCACATTCGTTTGAAAACAGGTTCGTTAGTTGGTTCTGGCTTTAAAGTCTAAAGAGACTACGGAACTTATATAACTTGTATGGATTGGCGGAATTTTCGTTAATGTTATCGGCAAAAGGTGTTCATTTGAGGTTTCAGTGGCATATGTGCGTTTGAAGTAGGGTTTTCCTAAAGTACCGTTCGGGTGGTTCCTCTGAGAAACCAGTTTCAAAATTATTCGGGCATATTCAACACGACCGGTGGTCTCCCTTAATGGGAGTGGCGCTTAAGCCATCGCGTATGACTGAGATTCAGCACCCTTCCCCCGCACGGTTACAAGTTAAACAGCGGCCTGTGTCAAACTGTCATAAAAGATTTTAAATCTTTAGAACATCATCTGATCTTTTTCAAAGATCAGAATCAAAATTGGAGAGATCTGATCAAATGATCAGGAAGTCTGACACCTTGCGTTCATGCCACATACTCATAAATGGGTTAATTGCGTTTTCTCATATAATGGGTTGACTCCCTCTTTCTGACGCGGCTGGGTAGCTCAGTGGTTACCCATTATGCTTACTGAGCAGATGGTCGGGAGTTCAATCCCAGGCCCGTCCCCTTCCTTGCAATTTGTCACTTGTCTATCTATCACCTATCTACCACCTATCTATCTTTCTATCACCACTAGATTTAAAATAATAAGCAGTCTACGGCGTTTTTTTTTTTCATTCATCACAAACAAAAAATAAATCTTGTTTTATTAAAAGTTTTGCACTTTACTTCTGAAAAGTGTTTATTTTTCATTAAATTGAAAGTAAAATTAACTACAACGAAAGTTCTTGATTTGATTTGAATGTGTTTTGTTTCGGTTCAGTGTGTTCATTTAAAAGTGTTTTCTTTTACAATGAAAATGGTAGAACTGTCAAATCCACCAACACATAACAAGTCGTCACCGTCGTCGTTTGCAATTTTTCAATGTTGTTGTCCGCGTACGCATCTACTGCGTTTTTCGTTGCATCCCTCCACTTTCGTAAGCGTTGGGTGAAAATTGCGAGGAAAATGGTTTGTTCGTGTTCGTTTTCTGTACAAAAAAGTACGTCGGCTGTGTTTTCGATTTAAGTAGTTCCAGAAAGTGAGAAATTCTTTTACTTCTATTATTTCCAGGCGAAGGGAGAATGGAATCACATTTGACTGTTAACATTTGACAATTGAAGGAATTCGTTCGGGATTTGGGAGTACCTTCGAGGCACCTTTTAGCCGAGTTGTTGTCAGAACTGCGTGAGGATGGACGAATGTGGATTGCCATTCGAGTGGATGAATGCGGATGACATTCTACGACTTACATATAAGAATCCTTAGCAATTATGTGCTAGGAAGAATTGGTCAGACAGGCAACCTGCAGTTTGTCTAAGGCATGCTGTGGAACTTATAAAGATTCATCTAAAAATCCTTTTTATGTCACAACAATTTTTATTTCCATCCAAACATCGTACTTTTATTTTATTTGCACGAAACTTACAACTTGAAAGTTCGTTTTGGAATAAAAATAATTTGCTTTCATGCAACGCTTTCGGTTTGAACATTTCATAATTTATCTGAAAAATAAACCTTTTAATTTTAAAACTATTTTTTATTTCAATCCAAATGGCATATTTTTATTTTTATTACACGATACTTTCACGTCGAAACTTTATTTTGGAATGAAAATAATTTGTTTTCATTTTCAACTATGCCATGGTTGCAATTTGACAGTTCTACAATTCGTTTTGATACAAAATACAAAAGTTTTGATTTGACAGTTTGAACGTTTTTGTTGAGAAAACAAACCGCTCTCTACGAAAAAGAACCAACGCAACTTTTCAATTTTAGTTATAGATTTTTTAATTCTAACAATTCCGGAGCACTTAGCGATTTGGGCGTCATTGCATTTGTTATCAAACACTTCAATCGCTGGTTCCTCGCGAATATAAGCTCTATCTAGAAAACTAGCATTAGAATCAAGTAGATATCATATATCTCTATGATTTGGTAGATTTTGTTTGCACGATTGAGCTTATACTCGCGTGGAATCGGTGGATGAAGTGTTTGTCTACAAATGCAATTACGCCTAAATCGCAAAGTGCTTCGGAATTATTATTCTTTGTGTGCGCATCACTTACCACAGTGCATCCATGATCTAAAAATAACCTGCCTCACTAACACAACTATTCTTCCCTTGGCAATTGTAGAAACGCAGTGGTGATCACGGTCTCTTATAACAACGAATGTCAAACTAATCATCCTTCCCCCCTCTTCAAAAGACCGTGAGGACGCCCGAATAAAAAAGTATATTAGATTGACAATAAAATGTATTGTAACCATGCAATAGAATCAATAGGACTTACTGTTTCTACAATAGAATCTATTGTAAATTGAGACCTCAACAATAGAATAAGGTGGTTGTTATGTATCTTAACAATAAAAAATATTACTTTTTTCTAAACAAATTTGAGTTAATAACTATTAATTGTATTGTTTCACTATTGTCGAAAATTCTAGCATATGGAGTGTATAGTAGATCTATTGTAGTTACAATGTGCTTTTTTTTTTTTTTTGTATTATTAAAAGAAAGATCGATGGTTGCCAAAAAATTTATTTTTTTTGTGTATTAATAAATTATAATTTTATTTTTTTTTTTTTCCCGGCGGGGCCGGCCCCGGTACTGATCTATAAATAGAATTAGTGATCTTGTACATTGAAGATGTAAAGCTACTGCCAAGCTCCATCTGTGTGGTTTCTTTGTGCAATTACACTCTAGGGGCAAGACACTGAGCAATCCTGAGTAAATCTGAGCAATTATGAGCATCTCTTATTCACTGGGTTCATATTGTGCTGTTCAACATTCCTACCTGTTGTAAAGCTTGGTTTTGACAGTGATATTGCATAATCAAAACAAGAAAGTTTTGTCGTGAAGGGTTACCGTATCAACGTTGTGGTAATCCTCACCGTTAGTCATTAAATTAACATGTAATTAATAATGTTTTGTGTAGATTGGGTTGTTTTTAGCTTGGTTGGAACTTGTGTCAGTCCCCCAGCTCAAGCACAGCTCATTGTCAGCCCCCATCTATTATTCACCTAAGGCTGACCATCCCGTATGAAAATCAATTAGTCGCGCCATCATCAGGCCCAAGCACCCCCCCTAAGTATGCAACTTAAAATGATCCTACAGAACTTTCACTTCTGGACTCCGAATCAGTGTTCGCATACCGACGCAATCTTCATCAAAACGACTCTATCCGATGTTTGTCCTGTTCCCTCAAATTGAAAATGCGTCACTGCATCAGCAATGCTTCCCACCGTCGAAGCCAACGTCGAATTGGTTGAGTCAATAGTAGGAATATGTGGCATTTAATGACTGCTGGACGGATCACCTCCAAAAAGAAACCAACCCGGATCAACCAATCGCAAAACTAGAGTTTTCAATACCGGCTTGTTCTCTTTTTGGAGGTGATTCCATCTGTTTGTTTTTTTGTCCTCCTACCAGAAAAACAATGAAACAATAACAATCTACTTCGGGGCCCAATTCCTCTTCCAAATACTGCGACCAATCTTGCCTGAAATGAGAGCTTCTTACGATGCGATAATAAATAATTTTCCCAAACAGTAAACAAACTGCTGTTATTGGTTGCCAAGGTTACCACCGTCACCACAGTCTTATTCAAGCCAGTGCTGCCAGAATACTTTAGATCGAGTTATAAATTATACAAGTTTATGGAAGCTGATGCATTCTGAGCAAACGTGAGTCTTATGATCAAATATGAGTGAAATTGTTTTTTTCGTTTCCACACACATGTTTTGGCATTCCCACCACTCTATATCTTGGGGGGAGAAGAAAATCATAAAGTGTGCAAACTTGATGAATCCTGAGTAATTTTGACGAAAAAAAGTTACTCACGAGAAAGCTGTCTTGCCCCTTGACAAAACAAAAAAAAAAATTTTTTTTTTTTTTTTTTATATAGTGTGGTCTCTCTCCTTCGTAAAAGGGGAAATTTTTTTCTTTAAAGGGTTTTTTTTTTTTCCCCTCTTTTCCCCTACCCCCAAAAAAATTCAACCTTTACCCACAATAAAAAATTGTCCCGAAAACAATCCCATATAATTTTTTCAAAAACCACAAAAATGGTGGAATTTACCACGTTCGTGGGTTTTTTGACCATGTTTTTGGTAAAAAGGACTATTCCGACATTATGGAAAATGTTGCATCAACTATTTTTAATGGTAGTTTTGACCATGATCATAGTCGGTTCAAAATCACTATACTGCAATAGGGGGTTTTAATTTAAAAAAAAACATGGTTTTTTCCAACCGTATCGATGATGGACATTTTTCCTAGCACAAAAATATTTTTTATGAATCTCAACTATTTTTTCTCGATTTTTAAACAAGAAAAATCTAATCATTTTTATTTTCACAAACTGACTAGCAGTTTCACAAAGTGACATTTATACAAAGTGACAGCACTTAATTTTCAGTAACGTGGGCTCCCATTATGACATATATGTCAACTTATGTATGCTAAAAATCAATGGTTGGTTCGTTGGTTTAGGTAGTCTGTTTTTTTGTAGCGTGTTTCATGGTGAAATAGGATGGTGTTGTCTTGCAATCCTTATATTTTGAAATTGTTTTTTTCAATAGTTTCGCTTGTCAAAATTAAAAAATAAATTAAATGCCGGTATATTATTATATTTATTATCGAACAATGTTATAATCCACATACCCCTATAATACCCTATCCCCCCCCCCCCCCAATAATAAATAAAAAAATAACTCCCTCCTTTTTTTGGGTTTTTGGTTTTTCTTTCTCCTCCCTTTCTTCTTTCCTACCCACAGTGTAAAAAAAAAAAAACCCCCCCCAAAAAAATCTCCAACAACGCTATCATAATAAAAAAAACAAAAAAAAAAAAAATCACAACACAACACCCCAAAAGAAAAAAAACTGCGCCAAAAAAAAGTTTAAAAGCAGGAGAAACTAAGTTGCATTCTGAATTCCACATCGCCTTGCTCATCAGGGACCATCAGGAAGAGGAGCTGGAACTCGATGGAACCACCGGCATTCCATCCGTGTGATGAGGCCGTCATCTCTACCAATGACGATGCCAGCAATTGCAAACGATCGGCCGTCAAGCTCGGCTACTGGAAGGACGAATTTCTGAGCTATTTTGTTCGTAGCCCGGACCGCAAAGCACCGGAAATAAACCGAGGCTACTATGCGCGGGTCAAGGGTATTGAGATGTGCATCGAGAAATTTTTCAAGGTAAGACTCAGACTTGTGTTGCGATGCTACCCCAGGGATGGTGGGATGTTGTGGAAAGTGAGGAGGTTGATACCACCCTGATGGGAGGAAACTTTTAGAATACCTATCATAGGCTGGGACATACTTGCCCTCTTAGTTTAACTTGATACATTTCGGTGAAATTTCTGTAAGAATGTTAATTAATCCTTGTAGATACAATTGTCGCATAAGAACTAATAAAATGTTAGGGCTCTACAAATTAATCATAACTAAAATCAACATTCAGTTTCTCTTTAAATCACCGGGCATAGAACTGGAAGAAATTTCATCACTGTTTAATGAAATGAGGATATATTGTGTAATTATAGCTTAGTTCAGTTATGTTTCACATCATCATTAAAAGTCTAATGAAACAAGAAATCGGTTTTTAAAAAAAAAAAATCATAATTTTATAGCAAATTGTATGACTACTTAATTATTTCGTGATTGCTTCAAATCAAATCAAAATTACATGCAAATCCAAAGAAAAGTATAACTTTTAATAAGTGAAATTACGTTTCTCTACTCTTATGCATGATTTGCAAGATTTTAACTTGATTTTGTCAAAGAGTTAATTACCTCCATCAAGCACATTAAATTGTTTGGATGTGCTGAAAAGGAATCTTATTAGGGAACGTCCATTAATTATGTCACGCAAAAAGTGACTTTTTTACCCCCCCCCCCCCCATTGTCACGTTTTTTTTATGGACCTTCAACATTTTTTGTATGGGTTGTCACGTTTACCTACCCCTACCACCCCCCCACCCCCATCACCCCTTACTGCGTGACATAATTAATGGACCTTCCCTTATGATGATTGCATAAAGGATATTGCTGCTGGCGCCCACATTTGGCACTATTTGAATGGCACTAACTCTACCTCTAACGTTATTGTCTCAACAATATCAAATCATAAATTACAATTGTAATAGTTAACTGTCGATTAATAACAAAATAATACGACGTCTTCTGTCAAAGCAATAAAAAAAACAAAAATGTGAATTATTACATAGGACTTCTTCGATTTCTTCGACTTTATACGAATAAACTCCACCAAACACACACATTTCATTTCAAAAAGTGTAATATATTGTAAAAATACCAATTGCATTTTGACAAGAAGTGAAATTACCCTAAATAGTCTCACAAAAAATCTAAAATTCTGTATGGAACTATCTGAACTGTTGAGCGAGAATTGTTTGAATCCAGTTTATAATTGTCAATAGTATTCATTTATTTTATCGCAGCCGGTGACTGGTTCGTCTCTTCCCAACAAAAATTATATCTTATTAAAAAAATGTGATATCAAATTATAAGTTCAGGCCAAACTAAAAACCGTTGCCTTCACTTCTCAGAAAACTGGTGACAAGTGCCAAATCATAAATTTAGGCTGTGGCTTCGACACCCTGTACTGGAGACTGCGTGAATCCGGTCACATGATTTCCAATTTCGTTGAACTGGATTTTCCCTCGGTTACCGCAAAGAAGTGCTACATGATCAAGCGAAACAAAATCCTGCTGGAAAAAATTCACGTTGAAGGTTTGTTAATGCGCTCTCGCTGCGTACAGCATAACTGATTTCAATCTATATTTGCAGATGGCGAAGTCCGCTTGAGTCCAACCGATTTACACTCCACCAATTATCACATAGCCGGAGTTGATTTGCGCAACATTGATGAAGTGGCCATAAAGCTTCAACAATCTGAGGTTGACTTCAGTATTCCAACAATCTTCTTGGCCGAATGTGTGTTGGTGTACATAGAATTACAGAACAGCAGTAATCTGCTAAAGTGGTTCGCATCTAATTTCAAATCGGCTGTGTTTGTAAACTACGAACAAGTCAACATGAATGACCGCTTTGGAGAAGTAATGTTGAACAATCTGAGACAGCGTGGCTGTAGCCTTGCCGGCGTAGAGGCTTGTGTATCGTTGGAAACGCAGATTTCAAGGTGATTCCCTTTGAGCATACACATTTAATGGAATAATTTACCATTGAAATCGTTTGAGTTAGGTTTTTGAACTGCAACTGGCACGGTGCGCGTGCGTGGGATATGGTACAAATCTACCACAGCATACCGGCGGCTGATCGAGCCCGTATTGAACGTATCGAAATGCTAGACGAAGCGGAACTGTTGATGCAACTTTTCCAGCACTACTGTATCTCGGTGGCCTGGATTGGCGAACTGTTTCAGGATATCGAAATCACGTAAGTACTGTGAAATTTGCCCTAAAAGCTACAACAGCGAATTCTTCAATCCTGCCGTCCATTGCAGTGTGGAAAAACGGCTGTCATCATTGAACATTGACTAATTCAAACGAGTGGGCATCTTTTGCTGCCACTGTTTCTCGCGTTAGCAGACTTTTAATTTTTTTTATTTATGTTTTTCATGGCACTACTTAGTTTATTTTAGTAATAATTGTTTAAGGCGAAAATGTTCTGTAAGGTTCTTCTGTGTGGTTTTTGAAATCTAAGAAGCGTATCTTTAAGATTTAGTTTTCTTGTGCGTTGCAGGCTTGTTTAGCAATACATCCTAATTTTTATACCTTTGCATACAAAACAAATGAAAAGTGTCTGCTTTCTAAATGTAAGACAACATCGAAAACTAAATCTTTCTAGTGTTTCATTCATATCTATTTATTGGTGTGGTGTGATGTTCTTACAACAACAAACAAAATCAAATAATATATTTACGGATAAAACATTCAAAACATACACAGCTAAAAAGACGATAATATGAAAACATACAATTTCAAATAAGCATATTAGCTCTCGAAGTTCGGAAAATCGTCGTCGTGCTGGGAACTGTCTTATTTTAGATAGATTTTAACAAATTTTATTGAATTGGAAGTTCTTCATAGTCAGCGGATATACGCGTTAGTCATATTCACCGTCTCGGGTGTTGCTCCGAAGTAGTCATATAGATAATTATTTTTGGTTTTCACATTTCCATAAAAATATCATCCAATGCCAACGCTCGAATAGCGGACACGGTATGGAGAGAACATTTCATCATATTTCGGTGTATCGTTTCCCATAGATTTTCAAACAGAAACTTGTTGCTCTAATCGTAAGTACTGAAAAATAAAATCGTGTATCAAATAAACGAATGGCGTTTCGCTAGCCGAAGACACATATCACAGCCATTACCATGTTGGGTTTCATGCAGGTTTTTTCGGCGGATTCTTGTCTTTCGGCACGAAACATACATTTTGAATTTTGTTTCATTCTAAAGTGTCCTTTGCGTAATGACATGACGCCAAATCAGGCCAAAACACTACTTGACCTTTGTGCTGCCTGATCATCGGCAATAATCGCTTCTGGAGACATTCCTTAACGTATTTCTGAGTGTTCATCGTCTCCGTTGTGATGTACGGACTAGATGTTTTACCACACTCGTATATTGCCTGCCAAACCATAACCTTCTTACCGAATTTTTCGGTAAAAATTGCCTTCTCCGTTTCGGGGATGTCTTTGTCTTCGCTTACAGTATAGAATTGTGGTCCGGGAAGCGTTTTGTAATCTAGTTTCACATACGTTTCATCGTCCATTATTATACACCCAGAATTTCTACGCAATAACGAATCGTAGAGTTTGCGGGCCCGTGGTTTCACGGACGCGGCCTGTTTTGGGTTCCTTTTGGGTTTTTTCTGCTTCCGACTAGGGACGAGGTCCCTAGTTTTTTCGCAACATCCCGAACGGAAGTCGCTGGTTTTCGCTTTTAGGCATCCCTGATCTTTTTATCGATATCCAGACTAACAGGACCGGATTTCCGACCACTCTTCAGCACATCTTCAAACGTACACTGTTCTCTATATTTTCGAATCGCAGATCGTACCGCTCCGATGCTTACACCCTCTTCCTTGGCCAATTTTCTCAAGGAGAGTCTGCTCACAGTGCACCATTTGTGCACGATACTTTTTCGTTGTTCCGGAGTAAGACCGCGCATTTTGATAGGTAACACAAAACTGAGCACTCTTTTGATGCTATGTCATTCAGAAATGTGCAAACAAAAGGACGCAGCCAAAACATGTTGAAATGTTTCATTATATTCAAAGTGACCGCTAAAATAAGGTGTGCTTATACTTTCTGGAACACTCGTTAGTCTAAGTTAATTCACTTGTAAATTCAAATAGAAGGCTCTTGGACTTAGCCTTTACCACCGAACCAGATGCTATCAAGCTACTTGAGCCTCCTGTTCCTCTCTTGGACATCGATCAGCATCACAATCCATCGATCTTGAAACTAGACGCTCACTGAAATTCGCCCATTAAAAACAATCGTACAGAATTAACTACTTAATACTAGTTTTCAATAACTTAAAATCTAAACAATTCTCGATTTTAGAACAATTCGATTTAAAAAAAAACCTCGTGAGTGATGACTGCTTGCTGCACTGCGGTCGCATCGGAAAAACGTGTAGTCGGGAGGCCAGGTTTCGGTGATAACGAGCAAATCGTAGTCGCAACTGGACATCAGCATACGAAGGCGAGCAATTTTGGTGCGCATACCTCGCACATTCTAGTAGTATACTGATAAACTGGATCTTGGCCTGGAATCGGCGAGTGATTTATGTCTTGTTGTGCAATTAGCGCATACATACTTGCCTGAATTCACGTTTATACCTGATTATGATTCGCATCCACCTGAATTGAACTTCAGGCTCTGCGGCTTCGACTCCATGAATAATGTATTGGCTACTATTAATTAGCAACAGAAGTTTGGAAGTTTGTGAAGTCACAACGATCTTGTGATAGTATTCCTAACACAGTTGAATTCCACGGGGTCACCTCTGTATTCAAATAGCTTCGACAACATACGGGAGTTCAATATAAAGTTCCCAGCGCTTTGCTTCTCGTCGGATGACGTCATGAATGCCTTGAACGACCTTGATGTTTCAAAAGGCCCTGGCGTAGATGGAATTCCTCCATCTCTTCTTAAGTTATGCTCACGCTCTCTTGCTTCTCCGATATGCAGCATATTTAACCGTTCGTTAAGAGAGAGACAGTTTCCTGGAATTTTGAAGGCTGTGTCAATAGTGACAATCCATAAATCGGAACCTTGTTGAAAACTATCGTGGGATATCGCTTCTCTGTTGCATCAGCAAGGTCTTTGAAACGTTACGCTGTGTACTATGTTGTTCATCCTTTAATATCGGAGTTCCAGCATGGATTCGTTCAGCATCGCTGTTCAACTACGAATTTGCGGTGCTATACCAATACGTTGTTTCGAGAGGTTGAATCTCGAAGGCAGGTCGACTCTATCTAAGATGATTTTTCTAAAGATTTCGACACAGTACCACACCTGTACGCAGCCGAAAAGCTAAAAGCTGTAGGATTCCCAATTTGGTTCGTTGAGTGGATTCTCTCTTACTTGACCGACCGCCAGTCCTTCGTTACGGTACTTTCCGCACGCTCGAGAACTTTCGCAATTACTTCAGGAGTACCGCAAGGAAGTGTGCTCCGCCCAATGCTCTTTGTTCTTTTCATCGTTCAAGCAAATGTTTGCCGATGACCTGAAGATTTTTAGAGTCATTATGTCCGCACTTGACTGTCTTGTCCTTAAAAACTACATTAACGAGCTACTGCTGTGGAGTAACGATAACGGCATGAGGGTCAACATAGCCAAATGTAAGGTGATTTCGTTCTCCCGTCGTACAGAGACCATCGCGCATCAAAACATAGTTGGTGCGGTTCCACTAGAGCGAGTCACATCTATTTGTGATCTAGGTGTTACAATTGACTCCAAGTTAAAATTTAACAAACACGTCGCGCTGGTTACGGCTAAAGCCTCCACGGTTCTTGGATTCATTCGACGTCACACCTGGAATATTACAGATATCTGTATGTATGTATGTATGTATGTATGGTAGCCACCATCCCTTCATGCCCTTGGCTTGGATGCAGCTCCACTTAATAGCAAGATCAAATTGAGCCACCGATCTGAATTCACAATATCGCTGTATGAAGGGCCAAAAACGGAGGGGTGGACCCGTAAGCAGAGACACTCACGCGAAATCTTACGCGGTGTTCCCCTTCACGTCCCACCCCGACAATTGAGAAGCGCACAACTAGTCGCTGTACCTATTCACCGGACCAGTTATGGCTTCAACAATCCACTCGACGCCTGCCTGCGAGCCTTCAATGATACCAATGAATATTTTGACTGTAACATTAGCAAAAACGTTTTTAAAAATAGGATTAAGAATAGTAGGTAGAGTAGTCTGTACGATTTTTAGTCGAAGACGAATAACAATCATAAATAAATACATATTTCGAGATGCTGTATCAGATAATCGGTTGTAAGTGGGTCTGACAAATGTGTACAAAACTAACGTAAAAGTTCAAGCAGCTTTTAGGTAAACTGAATCATTAGCCTTCTTGGTCAGAGGAGGTTGCTGAAGGTTTAACAGCCATCCGAGCTCGGCACTACAAAACGTCGTAGGCCAAGATTTAACCCCATGTTCTGGTCCATTCAACAGAGTGCTTTGAATTATATACCACGAACATCAAATGGCATACCACAATAAGAATACCAGGCTTACTGGCAATGAATCCTGGTGAGTGTGAGGTTTTTAGTGGAACATCTGTAACTAGAAAATGAGAAGAAAGATCAGTAGTTTCCATTTAATTCCAACTACCTTTATTGCTTATCTTGACAGATTCGCGTATTTCGTCCACAATATGCAGACTTCTTCAGTGTCGTATACTAATACTTCTTGATCTCTCGGATAATTTTGCGATCCTCTCGGTGATCCGTTTTACCTTTTTGTCCACGTCCCGGCCGATCAGCAACATTTTCAAGCTTCTGGTGCTTCAGAAAAATCTTCTGAACTGCACCACGGCTCACTCCATATCTCTTGGCAACTGCGTGCTGGGTATGGTTCCGATTGCAATCACGCACGATCAGGTTTCGGACCTGTAGCGATTTGTTTTGCCACCCATGTTATTTGCTTTAAAATAACTTCCGGTGAACTCAATACATCTATTTTTTCGACTTGCGGCAGAGCTTTGAGACGGATGTAAACAATGAAACGTCAAACGGAAAATTATTTTTCCGTTGAATGATATTTCTTTTTTTTGTCATACCTCAAACGGAAGATAATTAAGTGTTCTGTCAGCGGTAAATTGAAATTAACGAGTATATTGGAACATAAAAAATCTGGACGGATTAAATTTTGAATAAAACAAATTTGCTGTTATTTCTATCCAAGATGCATTTTTGTTCATTTAATTGTGCACTGTTAGTCATCATAAAACTAATTATAGTTACTTAATTTGCGCTGCATGAAGAAACTACGAACTTTTGAGTTTACTCCAGCCATAAGGTTCTGTGCAGACTTCTCTGCAACCGATTCAGCTGCTTTTGTCCAAGATTTTCCTAATTTTTCTATAGTTGTAGCACAGAGAACAGACTTTCTATAGTTGTAGCACAGAGAATTGGCTCATACGAATATAACAAAAAATCATATGTATGCTAACGTTTGCTTTTAAAAAAAATGGACAAAAATTGCCGATTTTTCATGGGTTTACCTTCACCCGCACTGACGCAACTACCCATGCAGCATCAACCATAGTAACCCATGAGTCAGGAGACAAAATTTGACAGCTCTATCGGTCGAACTCTAACCGTGATGGCAAAAACAGAGGAGCAACTCCGTTCAGAAGTGTGCGCGTTCAAAGAACGGCACCCCGCCGCGTCGAAAACGGACATCGTGCGGCACTTTGTGGACGCCGAATACGCCCGTTCCAGCATCTACAACATTTTGGCACTATTAGACAACAATCAGAGCATCGGAAGAAAGCCCGGTTCCGGACGGCCGACGACCCTGAGCGACAAGAAGCTCCAAAGGATGCTGAAGAGGAAGACCGAGGAAAAAGTGGCTACATCGCTGCGTGCGCTTGGCCGGGAGGTCGGTTCAACCGGCCAAACAGTGAAAAAGTACCTGGCGACATTAACATGCATATCAGGAAGCGGAAGTCACGTCCACTGGTTTCGGAGCTGCAGACAATGACGCAGCGGCAGCGGCTGAATAAGATGGTTAACTCGATTTTACCGGCGAATCGCGACGTGGCGGTGGTGATGGACGACGAGACCTATCTCACCCTGGATGACAATGACTGGCAGGGCACTTCGTATTTTACTTCCCCCTCGAAGGAAGTGAGCTCCGAGGTGAAGTTCATTTCACAAACCAAGTTCCCCAAGAAGGTGCTGCTGTGGCTGACAATCAGCGAGAAGGGGATGTCAAAGCCGCTCTTCTTTCGCTCCGGACTGGCCGTGAACGGGGAAATTTATAGTACGAAATGCCTGCCGGAAGTCTCGTTGTTCATCAAGAAATACCACAAGAGCGAAGACGCGGTGTTCTGACCTGATCTGGCGTCGGCCCACTGCTCGAAGCGATCGTTGGAGGAGATGGAGCGGCTGAATATCGTTGTGGTACCCAAGCCCAACGTAACCCAGCTTCGTTCCATCGAGAATTTCTGGGCCAACCTGAAGCGTAAGATGTACTCCAACAATTTTGTCGCGAAAACTGAGGAGGAATTGATAAATAAAACGAAGAAAGAACTCAAATCATGCCTACACGCATGTTTTCGTCCGCCATTGCGAATGTTCCGGTTAACTGGAAGGCCGCTCGCAAGGGCATAGATTTTTTTGCAAGTAAGCTTAAATAATGACCTTCCATGGGAAATTTATCTAAAGCAATTATCTGTCTTAGCGTTTCTTTTATCACCATCCGAAAAAAGTCCATTTTTTTAATGCAGACGTTAATATAGTGGCGCCGTAGTTCGGCGACATTCCATACTAATTACTGCCATCAGGGTGAAAGCAATCCACCCATGGGAAGAGTTATTTTTCTCCATGTCATTCGAAAATCTAGGAAGAACCGACGTTTACTGTCCATCGAGCTGTACAACATGCAACGGCAGCGAGAGGTATCCGGATCGCAAACAAAACTGCTCCTCTGGAAAAATAGAAAAACCAATAATTGCTGGAAGTTAGTAATCGAGTAAAGCATGGTGCCGGCACGGTAATGTGCTTCAAATTCACCGTATGTGAGGTGTCAGTTTCCTCACGAATACAACACAAAAAGAATCACCCGATCGTGAACAACGACAAATCGGCAGCGGCATAACTCCTATAAATACAGTGTGGCTTCCAACTGCCGACAATAAGGAGTGTATCGAAAAGTAGTTATAAACTTCCAAATAATAAAATAGGCATGAAAACATGGTTAAAACTAACATACTATTTCAGTTTATTATAGCTTAACATGTTTACAAAAGATCCAAACGGAAAAACTAGTCATCATGTTCATTTCTGTAGAATGCCCGTACCTTTGATTTGACACTTGCCATCAAATTCTGCACAGTGACCTTTGTGCACTTCCTGGATGCCGCTGCCCAATTTTTCTTAAAATCGGTCATGTTTTGGGACACTGTACCATCCTTCTTAAATATACGCTTGACTATTGCCCAATAGCGTTCGATCGGTCGCAACTGGGGACAGTTTGGTGGGTTGATGTCTTTTTCTACGAACTTGATGTTATTCTCCGTCAGCCACTGTAGAGTGGATTTGGCGTAATGTGCCGATGCCAAATCTGGCCAGAAGAGAGGAGGGGACTGGTGCTTTCTATACAATGGTAGCAACCTGTTCTTCAAACATTCCTTTTGATAAATCTCAGCATTTATAGTTCCTTTTGTATAGAAAATTGAAGAACGCAAGCCACATGTGCAAATAGCTTGCCAAATGAGCACCTTCTGACCGAATTTCTCCATCGCAACAGTCGTATCTGCGGTTGGCACACGTTCCCCAACAGATTTAGTATAAAACTGCGGCCCCGGTAGCGTTCTTGAATCTTCTTTAACGTATGTTTCGTCATCCATCAAAATGCACTGGTCGACATTGTCCAAAATGCAGCTGTACAGCTTTCGAGCCCTGGTTTTGGCACGAGACTTTTGTTCCGGAGTTTGTTTGGGCACTTTCTGCTTTTTGTACGTCTTCAAGTCATTCCTGCGCTTGATTCGTTGAATCATTCCGATGCTGGTCCTGAACTTCTTGGCTAGATCGCGAGTAGAGGCAGATTTGTTCCGTTGAATATAATCCACAACTTTTTGGTCCAAATCGGGGTTGCAGGAGCCGGGTTTCCGGCCACTTCTTGGTAAATCCTTGAGGGAGCACTCCTTACCAAACTTTTCGATGATGCGTTTTACACTTGCCGGGTGAACATTTACTCTTTTCGCAATCTGGTTGTAAGTAACACCCTTTTCGGTGCACCAAGTGTGCAGAATTTTCTTTTTAGTCTCAAATTCAATTCGCGACATTTTGAATACAACTTTATCAACGGAAATGAATGAACCGAATAATCATTTTTGACATGTTAACAAAACAAATGGCGCTTACACGCTAAAAATATATACAGTAGTTTATGCGTAATAACGCATCGAATGTTTATAACTACTTTTCGATACACTCCTTACTGGTGGAAATCATTCCTATCACATCACGTTTTGTGTTAAACTAATTTGAATAAAATAATATTTACTCTTTCAATAACTGAATCAGATGTTTCTTTTATTGAGTTAACTTTGATGGTTAATGATTTGCGTTATCTGCTGGAAAATTCTTGCTATGCTCTTTTCCAATCAAGCTACCAGCATTTGATTGCTCATCGGAATCCTCACCGGAACCTTCGCTGGAACCACAAAGAGAATCCACGCATGGACCAGCATTAGGTAGTAGCCTATAAAGTATATGAAAGCATATTTTTTTTTTTTTTTATGAATTCATTTATTTGTACAGGCTCAATCGAATCAACTTTACAGAGCCAAGTTTATGAAAGCATAATTGTGACTCACGATATTGCGATGATTTTTTTCCGCACCCGAGTTCTCTCCTGTGCATATCCCGGTATCTCTCTGGCGGGAAGAGGTCAGAACATAGTTTTCTTTGTTCGAAGGCTTTCGCACCATTACGTTCGAATATTTCTGCTGCCTCTGTTGACCTGCAACATGCCACCCAGCTACTGCATCTAAATTATACAAAGAGGGTTGCTCTTTTCTCAAATGTTTGCATAGTTAACTTACAAATCATTGTTTTTAGGAAATGCATGGAATGTATTTCCTTACTGATTTGTGCACCAATATCATCACCCCCCCCAGCTAAAATTGAAGAAAATTTGGGTAAAAACAACAAAAACACTGGGAAAATCGGTTGTACAAAATTTGATGGGTGGAGTGAAAAGGAAGGTGCGGGCATTCGGGATGGGAGACGAAATTGAATAAAACAAATGTTGTAAATCAAAACTCATTAGTAGTTCTTCATTCCCTGAAAATTTCAAGAAAATCCGATAATCAGTTTAATTTAGATCAGTATATATGTGTGTGCCATTTTTATCGAATACACCCTTTAGTATTTACATTTTAGGCCAATTTCAATCTTTCACCATCACTTTGTTTACCAACATTGATGACGTTACATAACAACTCTGTCAATGTCCTTGTGTCAAAATTGAAACACTAGCGCCACCCCATTAGACATTCCATACTTATTTGATTTGACAGTTTCGTTTCTGATCACAAGCGGTCGTTTGAGCCTGGACGTCTGTTCTCTGTGGTTGTAGCTTATGTTTATAATGGGAGAGTTCACGAGAGCCCAATACCGCTCGATAGGTTGTAACTCCGGCAGTTAGGAGGACTCGCCTCTTTCGGTACAACATGGACTCCATTCGATTTATACCATTTCAAAACATCTCTGGCGTAGTGACAAGATGTCAAATCAGGCCCGAATAACGAGGGAGCGTCATGGCTGCGTAGGAATGGTAACAATCGCTTCTTTAGGCATTCTTCACGGCATATTTCCTTGTTCACCGTTCCGGTAGTGATGAAGCTTTGGCTTGCTCGACCACAGCTGCATATTGCCTGCCAAACCAAATCTATTTTTGAAAACTTGGTCTTTTTCTTCGTCCTGAAATGCTCCTCTACGCCGTTCCGTTGCATGGCAGTATAATACAACATTCCCGGAAAGCTACTTGAAGTCTTCCAGCACATAAGTTTCATCGTCCATTATCACGCAGGAAAACTTCGTCAAATATTCGCGATACAACTTGCGAGCCCGGGTTTTAGCAGTTACATTCTGTTTATCATTACGGTTCCGTACAGTTTTCACCTTGAACGACTTTATACCTTGTCGGTGCTTGGAAGTATACACGAAAGTTGAGGACATTTTTATTTTTCTTACCACAGTACGTACCGAAAGATCTGGCCTTTCTGCAATATTTGCTTCACCTTAGCGTTAATCTGGTGGTTCCTGAAATCCGTTTTTGTTCCGCTCCCAGCCTTCCTGGCTGTTGTCAAACGTGTATCGAAAGACTTAAGAACGTTATGGACAGTGCTTGCAGGAAAACCAAGCTTTTTTGCAAGTTTTCGTACTGACAGATCTGGATTTTCATTGCGACCGCACACAATTGCTTTTCGCACTTGCTCTTCTTTCGACGCCATTTTTGATCTAAAAGCTTGTAGTATCACCAAACATTGATTTTTTAACATAAGGAACAGACATACGTTCATCAGTCTGCGAAATATTTCACGCGTTGATGAAGTATTTCAAGAGATATACGAATTTAGGGGTATTCAGATTTTGTCGCGAACAAGCCTCAAGTGTGAGACTTGTCAAATGGGTCCAAAAGAAACTTAGCATGTGTAAATAGAATGGTTCTGATATGTACAGGACTTATAAAAAGGGATTTTCTTACATACGGCTCTATTGATCTTATTTTTCTGTTTCTGTTTCTCACCACTCTTCAGCCAGTCCCCTGGGAATTATCGCCGTGAGAATCCAGTTGGTCAAATCCGATATCTTCGGGATGGTCCAAGTGTTTCCTTTGCGGTGTTTAGGATTATTTATCATTCCATTTTTGTAAGGGTAAGGAAATTCTTCATTGGCATAGTGCAAATCTATTTTAATATATAGTTTTTCAAAGGTTACTGCTTTATTATTATCATTCATTTCATATGTTTCTATTTATCTACTTTAGTATATACAATGCTCTAAAATACAACAGTCCTAACGAAACTTTTGTTGTTATGGTAAATGATTGCTATCGAAGATTTTAAATATATAGGCAAGTTATGCCTGTGAATAGCCGTGATCGATTGTTGTATGATTGTACGCATTTGATCAGTCCTAGCTACTTTAGATAACATTCTAAACAGTTATTTACATTTGTACTAAGTATTACATTTGTAATTCAAAACGAATTAATTACATTTTTCGTGTGCTTAGATTTGATAACCGCTTGATAATGTCGATGGTGTTCAGTACAGAGAGAGCGGATTTTTATTTCACGTTGAAACCCTTCATCCGAAAACTTCAACATCCAATCTATCAACAACTGTATAATAAATCTACAACTTACAAAAGTGGTTATCATCAGTCTCAAAATTCAATAACTTGCAACGTTATGCTGATTTTAATTCAATTCGTCTGTTATTACAATGTGTTTCGATGAATCAGTGGTCTTAAAATTAATCTGTAGAGGAAGAATGGTAATAAATAAAATCTCTAGAATATGGCTTAACTGGCAAAAATGGACTAACTATTCGTTTTAAAATCTGATCTTAACTAATAAACAAGAAAACCACACATTTTTACACATTCTAGCTCTGGCAGAAGGCACTACTGCCATGCGGTTCTAGTTCTGTCGCACCGGATGCTGCATAGGATATCCAACGGGATGATTCTGAAGTTGTGGTGGAGGAGGTGGAAGGTTACTATTCTGTATGCTAGAGGAAGTTCGCTGGACCATGGTTTGTTGTTGATGATGCTGTTGGGATTGTTGTTGTGAAGAGGAAGTAGATGCTTTGCGCTCCGATTGCATCTGAGTCATTCCGGGTACAGGACCTGGACCGTAATTCGGCATCATCATGGCACCGTTATAGTTACTGCTACCGTTGCTGGCATTTCTTGTTGGTGGAGTTATGGCAGGGCCTGGTCCGTGGTACGACCCGTAGGAACTGTCATCCGATTGAGCCGATTGCACTCGACGTTGGCCATACATGGATTCTGGACGAGCGGAGCGGGAAAATTTGGATGATAGCGAATCATCGCGGCTAGAATTTTAGAGAAGTGACCTGTTATTATAGATATTGTTAATATCTCCGTTGAACATGAAGGGTAAATGTGTTCAAGCTTACCTATTTTCTCGGGGCTCTCGATCAAATTTGAGAGCGTCGGTCGAACAGTTTGGATTGTTCCGGGTACCGTAGATAGGCTGAAAGCCCTGTGGATCACCGGATTGAGGGTGTGGAGGTAGCTGTTGGGGCATACGCTCTGGAGGTCCTTGCTGACGCATGGAGCTTCGAATTCCGTAGATGCTGTCCGACCGCTGTTGCAGTTGATTCTGAACGTTTTGGTTTTGAAGATGGGAGCTTTGGGGTTGTGTGACTCGCAGCGGGTACAAACTCTGAGCGGGTACGAGAGGTCCTGGTCGAATGTTCATGTCACGGTTGAGAGCGGTGTTACTCTTAGTGTAAACGGACTGCGACCGGTTCAAGTTGGCACGGGTTAACGGGGGTGATTTGCAGTACATGGATTTGGTACCACCGTAGATGGATTCGACTCGATCTGTCTTTGAGGTCGGTTCGGCAGTGTAGATGCTCTGGCAGAAGCGCTGCTGGCTTACCAAGGTTCCGCTGGCAGGTCGGTAGGTATGATATTTTCCAGTTTGCTGCGGTTTGTCCATGTCCATATCGTAGTTTATGTCTTCGTCGGAGTTTACGCTGGAATCAACGTCCTCTTTGGGTTTCTTGGTGGTCCGCTTGGTGCTGAAGATGAATTCATGTAGCAATCCTGACACTATACCTCCTATTAGTGGACCGACCCAGTAGACCCAGTGGTTGTCCCATTTGTTCAAAACGAAAGATGGCCCCAGTGAACGGGCTGGGTTTAGATAAGGCATCTGGAATATGACAAGAAAGAAATAAACATGTTAATGTAACGTGGTTTTTACCTCAGCAATGGGCTTATCTAAAAATTTCGATCTGAAAAGTGGAAATTATACGGGACCTAAATTAGAAATTGGCCTGCATGGATTTTCAAGCAGAAAGCGATAGACGCTATGTGCTATGTGTAAATACCGATGCAACCAATGCCTACAGTTTGTTGTGTGTGCATTAAGTTTGCCCCGCAAGCATGTCCTCGACTAGCTGGATGAACGAAGGAAGAAGAAATAAGGAAACCGACAAATACACTTATTGTAAAAAAGTGGGTCATCAAGAGACACAAAACCATAATGTATGGCTGTTTAAGGATGCACATGCACAACGGAGCAAAAGAAACAGGGGAGTTTTTTTTGACAATGGCATCATCAGGAGGAATTCTACCTGTGAACCGTAAAATTTGGGTTGCAAAGGGCGAGAAAGGATATAGTTTTCCTGGATGCCTTTATTAATGGAATTATGTTTGGTATGAAAAGAAATATAACGCAATGCGGGGATGGACTTGAATTGGACGGTTTTAACTATTTAACTTTGAATGTTCTGGAATCGATGTTCTACTTTAAGAAAATAACGAATAGATTGTAAATTCCGTAACCATATAGAAAAGAAGTTGAGCTCTGTTTCGTTGTTAAATTTTAGCGAGTTTGAACACTAAGCATTGAATATAATAAAAAGTTCATGAAATTCCGATTCTTTCAACGTGAATACTCAGGGGAGTTCATTTTCTAATTTCGCATCGGATCACTCACAAACTGACACGAAAGCAAATCAAAATTATCATTTATTTTCTGGCCAAAGCATACTTCTGATAACTGTCTCCAAGTTACCCTATTCACGAGAACGCAGGCAAAATTTCTGAGTTGGTTCATGTCTTATCTACTGTGGAAAAATTAAATCTATCTAGATGACACTATCCTAGGTTTGGCAGTTCGGATCGCTGCGTATAAACTTTATAGATTTTCGAGCAAAAGCGTAATATAAAGTTTAGCTCGTTTTTTTGTTCAGTGGCAGGACCAGCATGATCAACACAGCGCTATTGCTTTTTAAATTTCGAGTATGCCGAGTGTTAACTCACAGTATTTTAACCATACTTAAGTATGCAAATCAAATAATCTGACAGCATCTTTCAACTTTCAATCGTCACAGTCCTTATGAACAACCCCGCGTGAATTCAATAAAGTTGGTTTTGATGAGTACTGTATGCATTCAAAAAATGGACTGACTTTAGCGATTTTTCATGTGATTATCGCAAACGTAGAAAGCCTGTTGTGTACAGAACAAAAATTGACAGCGTTATCAGTTGATTTGCAGCAGCCATGGCGAAAACAGTCAAGCAACTACACTTGATTATTTGTTCGTACTGCCAGTTCCATCCTGGAGCGCTGAAAATAGACATCTTAAGACCTTTCGTGTCCGCCGGATATAGCCAGTCTGGCATTTAAAATATCCTCTCTCTTTTGGAGAAAGGCGAGTGCGAAGAGTCGGCGCCTAGTTTCGGCCGTCCGACAGTGCTGCTTGACCTTAAAGTGCTGGAGCTGAGAAGAAAAACCGAAGGCAAGGTGGCAGCATCATTCCACGTCATTGGCCGAAGGGTTGGTAGAACCGATCAAACGGTAAAGAAGTACCTGGACAAGATGGAGAATATTATGCGGAAGCGTGAGTCGACTGACTGAATGAGCCGTGACTGACCAGTAGCAAATCATTCCGAAACCTTTCTTTTGAGTACTCAAGTTTATTTCTATGTGAGACCAATCCCGAGATGCAATTGATTTTTCGCGGACAGATTATATGCGCTGCATACTTTATGTACATGAAGGTTATTTCAAACTTTTTTTAAGGTCAACAAACCCTCAAAACTAAATTTGCAAAAAACAAGCTTTCTTTAAGGGAATACATAACATGACATAATTCGTCTTTACAAACAATTCAAAAAGACCGATCTGCTTTGCCCGATTTTCTCAATTGACTGCTCTTTCTGATTATCACAGGTTACCGAAAAGATTTTGCTTTATTGTTGTTAAACTGGATCTTAAATAAAAATAAAATTTCCCGTGAATTTATGCCCAATTAAGCATACCATGTGCACTGCTGGTCATTAAAATTGATGTGCGACTGCAAGTATTCGATTTGCATGACCAACGCACACTATTGCATTTATAGCGTAACCAAACCGTTCTATTCTATATGTGACATCTTTCTCTGGTTGTTTTCGGCGATGGTAATGTAAACAAGGCAACTTTTGATTTCGCCATTGGAAAGTATGATAAGTGTGTTGAAAATATCACTTGTTTTTTACTAAAATACTGCAATCAATTACTGTACACTCCTACACTGAAAATAAATCAATAATTTTTATTATTAAAATTGGCAATTTTTGCTTCGAATTGAAATCATGTGAGCCAGTATGATTTTCATTTGCCGCACATAATTTTTAACACCCGTCACTTAATACACAGGTTCGTTTCCAATGAGACTGATATGGTCCGCACATAATTTTCAATGAAGCCAGAAATAATAATAATAATTTTTTGAAGGTAATAAATTACTATAGATGTTCTTCTTTGCCGGTGTTTATTGTGAATATTTCAGATCTGCCGAGTATTTTTGCCATTCCCGCAGAAGAGCTGCTGAACGCGATAGCTTCAAAAAGTGATGAAGTTTTTATGATGATACAAATAAAACCTCTTTTATTCACATATTTCGTTTTATTACATGAAAAGTAAAAAAAATACAATACTAAACATTTTATGAAAAAATAAAATCCATGCTCCTTTTCACATAAAACGTATTAAAACATTCATTTGATTTTTGATAGGACAAGTTAATGCAATCCATGTACTCTATAATTAATATCTATTCAGCTCTTGCACTTAAAGACTATATATTTATTGCACATATGGTTAAATGACCACATTTAATAAAAAATAATTGCCGCACCAATACAGAGCAATAACTTTGCACTTTGCCCAAATCTATAGGTGATTGCACTTAAATATA
Organism: Aedes koreicus; assembly: GCA_024533555.2. Taxonomy (NCBI): domain Eukaryota; kingdom Metazoa; phylum Arthropoda; class Insecta; order Diptera; family Culicidae; genus Aedes; species Aedes koreicus. The sequence goes on along the minus strand of JAHHFK020003102.1, from coordinate 1,007,205 downwards.
AGGTGCATTGTTTTTTGAGTATAGAGCCTCTCATGTTGATGGGAAATTAGCTGCTTCTGACCAATTTCATCATTAAAATACTTGTGTTTACAAGTAATATTGTGAATGGTTTGTATGCAGTCGCTAGTCTCAAACAATTGAGATGTTTAATAGAAATGTTTTTCTCTTAGAATGGGTCACTCGCGCCATTGCACATCTCACGAAAGATTCCTGGTTCAGAAATTGCGTAAAGAAGGTAAAACTTATAAAATAATGGCAAATACTCTAGGAAGATCTGAAAATTTCGCAACAAATGCCCTAAAGCCGTTAAAAAAGGAAGAAACTCGTAGAAAATCAAGAAAAACATCATCAACAACTGATCATCGTATTATATTATTGGAAAAGTCAGATCCTCTCGCGTCATTCCGAAGAATTGCAGCGCAAATTGACAATACGTACCGTTCGAACGAGACTACAGAAAGCTAATATTCCCGAAAGGATAGTAAGAAAGGAACCACTATTACGGAAAAAGAATCTTCAGGCACGAAAGGAAATTGCTTTGAAACTTCGCCTACAAGCTGGTCTGGAAGTTGCAAGGAAATGGCGGAATATCCTTTGAAGCGATGAAACGAAAATACATTTGTTTCCCTCTGATGCTCAACGAAATGGTCGTAGACCATCCGGCAAAGAGTTCGATCCGCGATACACGGTGAAAACCGTAAAACATGGAGGCGGTAACATCATGGTTTGGGGCTTTGTGTTTGGTACGGAGTAGGTCACATTTTTCGTATAAATTCCACCACGATCAGATTGGCTTCATATGGTGAGTTGACAACTTCGAAGGAGGGTGCGACCGACCTCTCGTCCTCACAAGTTCCTACCTCACGCCTCCGCGAGTCATATGATCACAAAAGACTGCCAGCTGAAACCAGGAGACGCTGGTTGGCGTAGCCTGGGCAATGTTGTCAATCTGACCAAAGCGAAGTGAGGGGGTGCGACTAAAGATCGTGTACCTTTAAATCATATTGTATATTTTCCATTCTCATTTTATTCATAATTTCAGCATGCTTTCGAATCATCTTTGCATTCCAAAACCATGTAAGAGCCTAGAGCAACTTGACAGGCATCAAAGGCTCAATTTGTATTTCAGCATTTCAGCATAACATTTTATTTAAAACTGCACTTCTGAACTTCAACCACTATATTCATAAAAGACTGGCATGTGCTTATAAGCAATGTAGGATTATATTTTATTATTGTGTTTTGTGGTATTATGGTAAGACAAACCATTTATTTCAGACATCATCTAGCCGGACTCTTAGTTCACTTCAATTTCTATCTTTGAAATGTTACTTAAACAGTATAAAGAAAAAATATTACAACATGTTTTATAAAATAATGTCTTATATTGAAATTTTATCTTTGATATTTGGAATGATTTATTCTGTTTTCAGCTTTCCCAGGACTAGTAGGATATTAATACATATCTAATTTTTATTTATTTTTCAGTAACAATCCATTCAAGTTGAAAATTTGAATCAATCAGCGTTTTTGTCTATAATGCTATCTGATTTTCTGTGTACAAAATATACTAAATATTAAATAACATGTAACGGGGAAAGGGAGGGACCATCAGGCCACCCAAGTAAAACGATTTGGATAGGGAGCATGGGACTGCCTCCTCCCTATTGTTAACATTTCGCGGAACGAGGGCGGGCTCTTCGACCCCATCTATTGGGTTTATTCTGTCAATCGAGGGCTCGATTCTAGTGCTTTGAGTGTGAACTTGCTTTTGGAAGGAGATTCTCTTCCCTATATTCGCGGGTTTCGCGTAAGTGTCTCTGCTTACGGGCACGCCCAAACGTATTTGGCCCTTCATACAGGAGCTTGATGATCACAGACAACTATAGAATCCTGATCAAATCGTTTTTCAGATTATTCCACTGCTATGGAAAGTATCCTTGCTACAATAGATGGTAGTATTACAAAATCATCACATAATCATAAATTCCATCACGACCAGATTTAAATTCAAAGACATCATGAAAACGTTATGCTCCCTTATGCAGAAGAGCTCTTAAATGGCGTTATCAGCAGGAAAACGATCCGAAACACACTTCTAACTATGTAAAGGATACCACGTGCAAACAAAGTGGCGGTTATGTCATGGCCAAGCCAGTCTCCTGTCATCAACCCCATAGCAAAATTAGGGAACGAGCTCAAAAGAAAGTTATCTGGTCAAGCATTTTCAAACAAGGATCAACTATGGACCGCAGTTCAAAGAAATTTGTATGCTATACCAAATGAAACTTGTCGGCGCTTGATTGAGTCAGTGCCAAGAATATTGGTCAAAGTTCTACTGAATAATTGGAAACTTTCACAGGCGGCACGTACTGATTCCATATCCTCCCAAATAGTCTAGATAACTACCTTGAACTGGTCCAAATTCGAGATTTTTTAGTCCTTCAGCTTGAATACAATGTAGGACCATGTAGGAGATCCGGAGAGCTGCGAGGATATTCATTCTTCGTCAGGAAATTCGTCAAATTATCCCTACACCAGGCCTGAACAATATTCGCCATGTGAGCTGGCGCGCAATCTTGCTGAAATAAACAATGATCATCTCCATATAGCTGGCGTAGGTTGCGAGGAAATTTTTTCTCCAAAACTTCCGTTTTAAAATACACGGCGTTAATGTTCACCCCTTTATCGATGCAAATCAACAGTAGTTTACCTCGCTTGTAAATTACGCCCCAAACCATCACTGAAGCTGCACTTTGAAATCGAGGTACGTTTAACTGAGGTGCAGGAACATTTTCCTTAGCTGCTGCCCAGACCCGATCATTTTGTGCGTTGTGAGGCTGCTCCAGGACAAACAGTTTCTCATCAGAAAAAAAAATGAACTCATGACCAGCGTGCCGCGATAGTTTCACTTTTGCTCTATCCAACCTCTTCCGCTGGTGAACCTTACGTTTTTAAAAGCCTTGAATCCAATATCACTTCGTACAATATTGTGAGCCGATCCATAGGAAATGTCCAGGTCTGACAACATTTTCTGTTATGAACGTTGTCCTTTGCGTCGGATTCGCTCGCTTACGATTTTGATGTTTCGCTGGACGACCAGACCTTTTCATGTGCTCCAAAGAGAACGTCTCCTGATACCTTTTGATGGTCTTGTATATAAAGTTACGCTTAGCATCAACAGATTTCAGGCTTTTGAAAATCGCACCGGGACATCGCGCGTAACAAGCAAACAACAACTGACCGAAAATGAACATCACGTGCATGTGTCACTTTATACATGGAAGTAAAATGATCACAAACACATATACTGGAATGGAGAATATGCTATGCGCAATTTCTACCATTTCACAAACACATATACAAAATATGCTATGCGCGTGCAAGAAAAAGTGAATCCGAATCACTAAATCACGGTGTAAAGTTGAATAAAATGAAAATGAATGAAAATAACTTGAAATGTCGCATTTCTTGTGCCTACACATATTCCAATGACCAGCAGTTTATGTGCGTTAGATACCGCAGGAAATTACATGTTTCTTTCAACTGATTTTTTAGAGAATCTCTAGAAAAATTCTCTGTTTTCTTTTCTTTTTCTTTTAGAACTGTTCAATCATTTCTCTCTACAAATTGAAACTTGATGGTTCCGGGCAGCATATACTGCGAAACTTAGAGCCTTTCGAAAAATTTAGACAATTAGTGATTGTAAAACTCTGCATATTATATACCGATGTTTTTACCAATATTTCGATTTGTGAACCATTCATCCTTAAGCCCAACAAACACAAATTGCATTGGATTCGTCCCATAAAGATTCAAAAGTCCCTTAAGTACCTGTGACGGCAATATAACTTGGGTACAAAAATCGTTTTCAGTTATTTTTTTAGTATAGAATAGAACTGTTTATTAAAAATATCTGGAAATGCCTTTGCAATGCCGATCCGAAGAGCACGAAGATCGGTGAAGAGAATCGATCAATTGATCCTTCTAAATTGCAGAGCGAGAATTCACAACTCCATCTCTCCAGCGTCCCGTTTTAAACCCTCGACTCGAGCCAGATCAAATCAGCTGGGTGGCCTGCAGCTGCAACTGCACCATGACAAAGCAACAGCGCAAAACGAAATACCAGAACGGCAGGTGTTTTCGCACTTGGCTTTGAACTGGTCATTCCGTTTTGGAAGCACACCACGTTGCCTTGTGGCGGAATGTGTGTGTTTGGTGCCAATATTTTTTCGCACTCTCGAATTATTCTTTTCGCTGCCACCTCGCAGAAAGTTGCTCCCGATGGTTGTTGAGGACATCATGCAAACGATTTGAGTTAGGATTAAATGAATAAATTCGACTTTGAATTCAAAATGAATTCAACAGGAAGCCGATCATTCAGGTTTCGGCAGCTTTGTTTTATGTAACCAGTTTTGGAAAGGTAGTTATAGCACCGACAATTTTACATGCTACTCAATTTACAGTTTTAGTCAATACAATTATCGATGGTTATACCGTTTCAAAAATGTTGATGAAATTAATCATAGCTCAAATGCTCAGCTATGCAATCGATCCAACGATTGTTAAGCACAATTTTCCCAAAATTTGAAAGGTGGCCGGTTGAACCGGATGAAAGAGAGAGAAAAAAAGAACCTTACCGAGACGAAACTGCATGCACTGTAGGCCGCTCCGATGGCGATCGCCGACGAGCCAAAATACTTCTTGTACGAATTGGTCGAGATCAGGTAGGACAGCACGACAACGAAGGTCAGGATAAACTCGACCCCGAACCGTTCCCAGGCCGCTAGGTTTGAGGTGTGCGATACCGCTGCTTGCAGGTTGCCTTGATAGCCAGGGACAGTAACGCTGTAAAGGAAAAGAGGGGCTGTGGTTAGAATTTTTTTATGCTTCAGATGCACGATGCACAAAAAGCTAAATTTGAAAAGGATAATTAGAGGGTTCGAGAATTGAAAGACAAGGAGTTATGTGATATGCTGAAGAAAAAATAGTTGAACTGTAATGTTGATTTTGGAAGATCAGTTTGTGTGGTTATAACACTTTAAACGAAGGCAGAGCGTTTGTTTAAATGCAGGATTTATTCCGGATTTAATTGTCAGAAAGTGGTTCCTTTTTTCTAATTAGGCCTGATGTATTCTTTGGTTTCATAATGTTGATAATGTCTCAAATGTCTCTTAAATGTATGGTTTTGATATTTCTCCCCCTGATGATGCTACATCAGGACGTAACTATAGTGATCGACTTGTCTACTTTGATGCAAAACGCTTGCCCACTATTAGTTCTGTCCAACTCCGTGCGGCTTTTTATCCACAAAAAATGCTAAAGAGGGTAAAAATTGCTTGTCACTACAGAAACAACTGTGTGTAATTTGATTAGACTTTTGACTGATGGTCGTTTTCCCTCTGATGTTGGTTTTTTATAGGTGATGTTTTTCTAGTCATGTATTGATGGCAGCGAGGGTAGTGATTTGCATGTCCAAAATCGAATCGAAACCGATAGGTCAATGGTTTTATTAACCGCATCAATAGATCGGAAATTGGGTGAAGTGATGGGCATATTTTATATCCTTTATGCTCGAATAAAAAAGAAGCTAATGAGCTGTTAGAGACATTTGGTACGACCCTTCGAATTAGTCAAATAGGGATGGAACATGTCGCTTGCGGCGAATGCACATGTTGCTTTTATATTTCCTAAATCCATCATGAAAAAGATTTGAAATGAAGCACTGATATTATACATTAGGATCTAAGCTACGTAACTTTTTGCACACAGTTTGAAAGAATCATGTAGTTTTCTAGGTTTTCCTCTGCACATATAAAGAATGCCAGATTTGATTCATTGTTTGTTTCAGGTACATTTTGGCCAAATATCACCTAAACTAGGTCTGCTGTATGAAAATGGTTAACAATGTCCTTGTTTACGCTTGCAATTGAACGAGGGAAAATTTTACGCGTCTGTTAAAATTCATCATTTTCTTTTGTGTACAAAACTTTACGTTAAACACGTCACCACTTAAAAAACAATGAATTTTAACTTTGCCTTTGCCTCAATTATATGCAAAAGCTGACGAAAATGACGAAATAGTTATAGGGGATACGGGACGGTTCTCAACATAACACGTTTTTTGTCGAATCTAGCATTCTTTATATGCGCATTAGATGTCGTAGAAAATTCCATTTTTCTTTCAATCTGTGTAGATATCGATATTGATAAGAGATGCATATCCATACGTTTGCACACTTGCGGTAAGCGTTCGATTACATTTCAACTATGTCAATCCACCAAAAACCAAGATTGGTTTCTGAGTAATCGCGTTGTGGAATAATTAGAGAAAGAAATAAAGGAAAAAAATGTTCTTTTGTATCACCTCAAGCCATGTATACAAACGAGACCTAACTCTTATTCTTTATATTTTTCTTTGCAATAAACTTCTTATAACGTTGACGTTTTTAACTTTTTTTTTCTATGCTCTCCTCATTTTGTTACAAATTGTTGAAAGCTCCTTTTTTCCACATGTTATGGTGAATATAACTATGTAGAAAAAATATGAGGTGTTTTGGCAACTGTGTAAAGAGATGAGGCTTAAAGTTACTTAAGTAAAGAAATTTAAAAAAAAATGCTTTTTGAAGCTCCGTTCTTGAGTTATAAATAAGGGGATGTCTTCAATACATCAAGTAATGTTCGAGAAAATCGGAAAATATCAACTGGGGTCTTCCGGGAAAACTGACAATCCCGTTTTTTTTTCGATCATATATAAACTCTATGCGAGGTAAAAGTTTCATAAAAATCTTAATCGCTTCGGCCGAATCGGTTGATTTTTTAATATAAATCCCCTTTTGAAAGCACTGCCGGTGTACTAATGGAAGGTGGATTTTAATTTGAAATAACTTGAGCGTTTCTTGTCTTACCGATTTGATATGTTCAGATGAACTTTTCATAAACATTTGCTCCATTTCATAGGCGTAATTGTATAGGGTTACATATTACCCCTTCCCCATCTCACTGAAATCTTATCAAAGAAAATAAAGATTCAAATTTTAATAACTTCAGTGTTTCTTATCATTGCGTTAAAATCAAAATACACGAGGGAAAGAGGCTCACGAAATGACTGTGTTAGTCAAATTGTGGCCGTAGAAGAATTCGTGTATCTGGGCTCATTGATGACTTCCGATAGTGACACCAGCAGAGAGATACAAAGGCGCATTTTGGCTGGTAATCGTGCCTACTTTGGACTGCAGAGGACGCTCATATAGAACAAATTTCACCGAACTACATTGTTGACTAACTACAAGACATTAATTAGACCGGTAATCCTTCGCGGCCTCGAAGCGTGGACATTGCTCGTGGAAGACCAACGCGCCTGTTGTCTTTGAACGGAAGGTGTTGCGTACGATCTCCGGGGAGGTAAAGATGATACGCATGGCATAAGTTGCTCGGAGAACCTCCCATCGTTCACACTGCAAAATGAGTTCGACTATGGTGGGCTGGGCATGTCGTTAGAATGTTGGACGACATCCCAGTTAAAATGATTATCCATAACGATCCACTGGTACAAGAAGAAGAGGCGTACAACGAGCAAGGTGGATCTATCAAGTAGTAGACGACCTACGGACCCGTCGCAGACTGCGAACCTGGCGAAGTGCAGCCATGGACCGAATAGAATAGAGACTACTTTTGTGTACATCAGAGACCACCGGTCCTTGGCCTGTTTGGCATGGCATGTATGTCGGTATTTCTTATCTTGTCGAGTCGGTATGTTGAGATATGGCAATCGAAAACTTTTGCACGATATCATATGCCTAGTTGTAAAAATGTCAAAGTTCACAACTTTAAATGTTTTTGATAAATTAAATCATCCCTCACAACTAAAATACTTTTATGCTAAATTTTACTTGATCACGCAGTAAGTTGATTCCATGTCCATGTCCACGTGGTGAATACAATTTTTTTTTCGGCTATCGAACAGCGATAGCTAAACTGCGTGTGAAAACAATTGTTTTATTATAGGCAACCATAACAGCAGCATTTTCCAGTGCATGTGGTTCATCTGACGAAGAAATATGATGTTAGAAATTGGAAATATCCTTCTTATCAACATGCAACCCTAGGAGTGGACAGCAATTTCGGCTAGAACCATAGATGTGAAGAAAAAGTATTGATAGGCCCGCAAGAGCACGACAAGTTGTGAAATTGAATAGAAGTTGTTGAAATTGAGCGTAGGCATGTTTGAAAGGCGGCATCCGATCAAGCAGCTAATTTCTTGCCTAGTTACCCCTGTGCGGGGTAGGCAAGGAGAAGGGGACCCCCTTGACAAGCAAAGGAGTGCCCTGTCCACTCCTTGGGTTCAAGTTATCACATGAATATATTCAGTGAAATACTTTGGTGGAAGAATATATTGAATTAGAGGATTGGAAATTGGCTACCGAGAAAAGTCAACATTGTCGAAGCCAGCATTTCCCCTAAAACATTGTAAAGATAATGCCGTTGAGCTGCGATTTATAATCAATAATAAGAGTGAAACCACGACTTCAATTTGTATATGTTTCGTGTATGTGTGTTAATATGGCTGGCTAATAGCAATGGAAGTCGGGAGTTGGTCCGCTGCCGAAGTACTGCTCTACTCTAATTCTTTATGATTCAACTTAACATTTCCATAAAAAAGGTCCGAAGCATGCTTCTTCTTCTAGCTGGCTCTTGCGCCACACACAATGAGCTTTCGTCTACTCTCAACATAGTATTCCAGAAGCTCTTTCTCAGTTATTATTAACAGCTTTTTGTATATTGTGTGGAAAGCACAATGAAACTCATACCCAGGAAAGTTGAGAAAATTTCCAACCCGGAAGATTCCCTCGTCCGGACCGGGAATCGTATCCACCGCCTCTGGTTTGGTTAACCGTGCGCTTACCGACTGAACTATGTATATGAGGCCCCTCCCAAAAATGTAGAAAACTAACGAAAAATCATTTTGACATTGCATGGCAACCTTGGATAGAAACAGTTGAAACAATAGTGCTTTATGGCTCACTTGGAGACAACGTACGCGAATGAACTGAACTCCTGTGGGTTGATCAAAAATTATCAACTTTCCTGAGAAACTCTCAACTGTCATACGGATTTTTGATTTATGAAATCTTGCATTCAACAAATTTGTCATATTCATGCAATCAACAGATTGCATGCGAAACTTTCAACCTGAATTTCTAAAGAACTGATTAGTACTTTCTATTCATATCTTTCTCGAGTGAACATGCTTCCACTTTCCAGGCATCATTATGAAAGAATGCCTTCGAAAAATTGTAATTTTCAACTCAACGCAGGGGGTAGCAAAAAAAATATGAATGACTTCAAGCAGTTTATTATTTTCTTGCTAGGCTCACCAACTATCAAATTTGAATAACACAAAGCCCATCAATATTTGCTGTATGTTAACAACGTTAGTGTACTGATATGTTGTGTTTAGAGGCTTTATACACAACTATTGGTACACTAATCCTCCTAACGTACCGCAAACTATGGAGCGTTTACCTCACTACATAGAGAAAAGTTTGATAGTCAATTTTATCCAAATAGGATGACCATGGTAGTATAGTTAATTTGAAGTATTCAATCTAAAAATAAATAAATAAATAAAAATATAGTTAATTTGAACCGACTATGATCATGGTCATTTTGAATTAAAATAGTTTAATATTTGCTTCAATGTCGGAATAGTCCTTGTTACCATGACCAAAAATCAAGAATACCATGAGCGTGGTGAATTCGATCATTTTCATGGTTATTGTAACTTAGGATGGTTCCAATCGTATTATAAATCATTCGTTGCACGCTATTTTTTGAATCAAGAAACACACACAATCAGAAGTTCTGCTGAAAACTGATGGGGCAAGGTAAACATTGAATGAACATAGCATGAACTTCGTCGCCTGTCAATTGTATGCGTGTTCATCACTGCTTGCTTCTAAAATTGATTGATTCGTTCATAGGATTCTGTAGGTGATTCATTTTTGTTTCCTGATTCGATTGAGTGCTAGTGCTCGAAGCGTCCGATCGGATCACTTGATTATTGTGTGGTGTCCCGTTCAAAGCAAGAATGAATGGGAAGCCGAGCACTAAAAAGGAAAAAAAATCTACATGCAGTGGAGCAAGTAAAGAACGGTGGAAGTGTAATTTTGCATAGTGCCCGGAAGTGAGGTTATGACCAGAAATAGACGTTTGTCGCAAGCAACTTTAAGCGACACTTCCAGAGTAGCCACCCAGGCGTCATGAAGGAATTGGCTTGGATGGCAAAATTGATGAAGAACTTGTGCAGAAGAAACAAGAGAAAGAGCCTGTGTAGAAGAAGCAGAAGCAACAAGTACCCAAGTTGCTAGTGGACATGGAAAAACGAAATGCACTTCTTGAACTGCTTCAGTTGGTTCAGGCGAATGCTTGTTCAACGAACGATAAATCCACGATTTTGATATTTAACCCTCTTCACTTGAAATCTCGATAACGATTTTTCTCGCATGTTATGTGATATAAAATTCACAAGCTGTGCCTTACACATTGTGTGAATAGTCCTGAATAGTGTAACAGGAAAATAAAAAACAAATGAGTGGGCTTATTTTTTCCCAGCCGCCACATACTTAACCAAACTTCCAATACTGTCATTCCAACTAAAAGACAATGAATGATTCTGTGCAAATGAATGCTATCATCTCTCGTCTCCGAACATTATCATCTGACGATCCTTCTGGGTCGTATTTCCACAGCCTCGCAGTCAATGAAGAGTGACTCACAGGTAGGCAAAGCTGTTGTCCATTCGATTTGCGTGGTGGAATGAAGTAATCTACAAAACGACAAATCTTGTTCACACAGTAAGTTCCAGCGTATGATGCCTTTAACAATACATTTATCGATGTGGTTGTTTCAAACACTGATAAAAATAAATAATTCTCACCGATTTTTTCGGCCGTCACCAACACTGATTGTAACCATTATATGCAATGGTCATCTTGACCATGTTTTAATTGTCGGTACAACCATGGAAAAATTCTCAGCGTAATAGAACATCCACTGTTCAGTTTACTTCGTATCGTTTAAAAGTCGCGAAGTTTACTGCAACCACGGAGATATCCTACATGGAATATATAGTCATCGTCAGTTTTGCAACCGCAGAAAAATTAAAGTGATCTAAACGAATTCCATGAACCATACCAGCTGTTTTCTTCAACGCCAGTGAAGCAAATCCAATTTTCCAGATTACTACTCCCACACATGACAGCTACTGGTTTTGATGCTATGGTGATGAACATGTTTCCAAACGAGTATAGATGGCCTGCTACTTTTTCCAGCATAGCTTTTTAGCTGTACCATGCCAACAGACATACATACATATACTAAGAATCAATTACTCCGATATGTCGAAGATGGCTTCCTCCAATTTACCAGGATTCTAGATATCTTCCTTCAGAAAATAAATTACTGTGCTAGACAAGAGCACGACGACTGCTCAGATAAAAAATTAAGGGATCAAAATTGAGAACACGGAACATTCATCAAACAGGAAATATGAATTCTTTTCGTACTGACGCGCTCCAGGTGCTGCGGCATCAAAAATAGGACAAGTTGCTCCGAGATGTGTGTGGATGTTTTATTTCGAACAGGGCAATAAAGGTAACCTAACACCTTTCATTCACTCCTACTGAGTGTGCACCAAGTAATAAGTCCCGGAAAAGGATCAAACAGACGGAATGAAGTTTTTGGTTGTTGGTTTTTTGTTCGCTCTTCCGTTTCCATTATTCGGGGCATCAGGATTTTTTTTTCATTCAACCCAACAGGAAAGTGAAATGGGAATTAAACGCAGCAGCAGAAAAGCTGGTGCCAAACAGGAAAAACTTGCTCGCTTTCTGTAAACTTGTAAAATCACCTGCTTTATTGTGCATCTTTCCATCCCTGTGTCCTTCCATTCGTTGACTAAAATTGATGTCTGTTGAAGGCGAAACATTGTTGTGAAAGTAATTACACGCTGATGGCTGATGAGGGGAAATTTCGATGCCGTAAATTTTCGAGTTTGGTTCAATCAATGTTCAAAGTTGATTGAGAAAGGTGTACGCGTGGAGAAAACGACCCCAAGGATGATCGGAAGGACAGTTATTCCCAGATCTTATACTTTTATTCAATGATTTAATCTGTCAGCCCATTTTTTAGATTACAATCGCCTCCCTCTTTTTTGTGTTTATTTGCATACTTTCTGTGCTCTCGTGAACAAGGGTTTCTCCCTTCAATCCTATCCTTTACTATCCCGTGGTTGCAATATGGTGTAATTACACTTGACAGCCAACCACAAAAAAACTGGTTGGTTTCACTTAGCCATATTCATTATGGGATCACGCAAAGTGCCACACTATTATGTTGATTTTTATTAACACGCAGATCACGAATCCACTTGTTTTCGATAAAATTTATGGCTACCCTTAATCAAATCACTTTTGTATTGAACCCTTGTTCTATATGAAGCAACTCTCTGCCACGTACAGGAAATTGCTATTTTGTGATCGTCATGTTGTTTTTATTTTTTTTTCCGGGAAAATTCAAACCATCATTGTCACTGGAATTTGTCGATGCTTTCCCCTCTCGACCCACACACGTTCGGCGGGTGCATTGTTTTCGAACGACAATAGTACGCCTTTTCCTTTTATGTTTGTGAATGGAAGAACCCAGATTGGAACGAGTACATAAGTTATGGTTTGATCCCCTTCGTTTGCAGGAAGATCATTGAACGAGTATCTTCAGTTCGATGACTACAGTGCTGGTGGCACGAAGACTATATCAAATCAAAGGCAACACAGCACATCGTTGCACGATTGAAGAAGCGCCGGCTTACATTTTTTGATGTCAGTCACGTGTAGTGATTCTTCATGAACCATAGCTCACTTTCAACCACCTGTCTGAGCGAACAGAAATATTCTGGCACGATTCGGTTGTCAATTAAATGCAGTCGGAAGAGTTGGATCGACCTACCGGAAAACGGCTGCACGACATAAATTTAATATAGAATCAGCGTTATAGTTTTTTCTTCGTATAAAGAAAACTCAACAACTTTCATTTTCATTATTTGTCCTACTATACACACAGCGTTGAGCGTGCATAAATTAGCTATAAACCTTTTTCCAGACCATCATCTCTCAATCATGCGAAAATTTTGTCGTCCTATGCGTAAGGGATGGAGTCTGTTTCCCTTGCTTTACCACAATTCAAGCCTTGCTTGCCGTTGCAAAACTTAAATGGGAATTTGCATGCAAATTGAATGTGGCTTTAGCAAAATTTACATTCGCGCCGATATTGCTAGGCAAGCAAAACGTATACACTGCACAATACAGACCCTATGAGAGGATGAGGAAAATTAATTCTCCATTATCAACACTCAATAACAATTACTCTTCGAACGGGCGTAGAGATTCGGTTAATTAACCCCATCTGTACGAAGTCTACCCTAGCGTTTGTCAACCATTCATTCCACAATATGTCAAACTCTCACATCGAATTCCTAGGAAACTTTCACTCACTAGAACATGCGGCACAGAAGTACAATGGATGTCTTTGATGTTCCTGAGAAGTGTTCAGTCAAATGCCATCCACCCCCATCTTGAGATCATACCACGCATGTTTCAAACGTACGGAGTCGTTGATATCAGTTTCAGTTGAGAGATCCCGGTTGATACAATTTTTATGGTGGAATTTTCTTAAGCTAGCTGAGAAAAACACTAGTTTTTGTGGCTTTATACGCGACAAACGGTTACAAATAAACTTGACCTACACCAAAATTATTCATTGCTGATAAAAATTTGAACAAACAACAACAACAAACTAGAAATGAAATTTTTTTTTGAAGCATCTTCGGAGCTTTTCAAGTAACTAAATTCCAAGGGAAAACTGTAATTTCAAAGATCATGAGATTCGTGCCAATGTTTTGAGACAGAAGAATAAATGGGAAACTGAAATACTACACCGTGTACAATATATTCTCAACCAAATTGAAACTAACTTAATTCTTTATTGACAATTCAGATTTTATTATTGATTACATTGATTGAGCAGTAATGTCAGACAGATACAATACAACATGCGTTTTGAAATAAAGGAGGGTTAACCCTTTTGAACAGCTTTCACCGTTTTCTCAAATGGCATATCGACCCATATTTGCTGGATTACGGACTTGAATTGTGCCAAAATTGATGCCTTTTCATCGTTCGTATCCGAAAACATGTATGCAAAAAAAAAGAAGCATTACCCAGTGAATTTTGATCCGATGAACTTGGCAGCCATTCGTATGTGACCAAAAAGTCCCCCAAATTATCTCTGCGTAAGATCTGGACGAGATTTAACGTCTGGAAAGGTCCTCCATTTTGCATGACCACGTAATGATTATCTCCAAACTTGACCGGACACTTGGTATAATAACATTCTCCAAAGCTTCCGTTTGATAATAAATGGCGTTTTTTAAAATAAACTTCCGTTTTAATAATAAAACCCTAAAGCGTTTTTTTATGAAAATAAGCGATAATTTGCCGCGCTTGTAAATTTCACCCCAAACTATAGCCGACGCCGCACGTAGAAACCATGGAATGTTCCTGTCACTATCTGGTACATTTTTGAAGTGAAAGCCCACAATCTGTTGTTCTGCACGTTGTGAGACTGCTACACTACCGTTATACGCATAATTGTCCCATGTTCTATGGGACAAATATTTTTTTGTTAGAAAAGACGAACTCCTCCCCAGCGTGCCGCGATAGAATAAGACTCGCTCTTTCGAGCCTTTTTTCTTCCAAGGCTCGGAAATTCTGTGGAGTCCCAGATCGTGTATCAAAATGTTTTGTATGGACGATTTCGAATCATTCAGATCATCTGCCATTTTTCGTGCCGTCCGCTGAGATTTTCGCCGGATCCGTTCGCTGATGATTTAAATCGTTTGCGTATCTCGCACTAAGCGAGGTCGACCAAGTCTCTTGCGGTCATCCAATGAGGAAGTGTCACAGCACCTTCTGAAGGTTCGATCAACGAAATCGCGCTCCACACGAAGGTTTTTCAGCTTTCTGAAAATAGCGACCGGGCGCTCACGTTTCAAAAACTTTTAAATAATTGCGTTATGAAATAGCTCCATAGTCCGCGAAGAAAGACACTGAATGAAAACAAGCAATCGAGCAAACAAGACCGATCGTTTTGAAAGGCAACTCGCATATTTGTCGTCAACTGTAGCTTCTTCAAATATCACGACAAATACGAAAGTTTAAGGCAAGCGTGGATTTTATCCGCTGATTTCATTGTGTGCGTAGAAAAATAGTGCAAAATGACCGAAGTACATATTCGGATTGTTTTGATTTTTCGACAGTTCAGACATATCACGGCTACCAAATTGAATGCAGTGCCTCACTGATTGCACAAATATGTCAGAAATTATTGAATTCACGCTGAGGTTCTCTTGAGTGATCGTTCACGAATAATACACTTTATTCTAAGTCTAATAATTAATGATCAAAAAGTAATTAGAATGCAGCATCAACTGTACCAACAGCAGAACAATAAGGACACCTGTGAAATTGCGCAATGTCAGGTGGACTATCAACGTCATCTACGATCCATGTCAAGGATAACTCGATCAAAAACCATACATAATGTATTGAAAATCTATCATTTTCGAAGTTTTTATTTTTCCCATAAATTTGTCCAATTTTCTCTTTATATAAGTGTTCCTTGGGCGTAACCGACCAAAAAAAAGGCAAATTAAATCGGACAATCCGTTCTCGAGCTATGCGCGGTCTTACGTATGCCACTCTGTTTTATATATACCGATTGTAGCAGGAGTCGCAGTTTTTCACCTGTTGACAGAGGCAGTAATGGTTAATGTACCATATTTTGATATAATTTTCATAACATTTAACGTTTTTCATTACGACTGAATTGAATACATGCAAAAGTAAACTGTCATGGGAGAACAGTTGCGCATACTTTAATGTCGCTCAGAATTTCGTTGATTTCTGGCTTCTTACTGCATATATATAGTAACCAGTTTCATCAATTTTTACCCATGCAATAAAAAGTTATACACAAAAGAATGTGTTGCATGTTTTTCGAGTACAATCCTTTACCAAATGCTTTCTTTCACGGTTGCATGGTGAGCGATAAATGAGTGTCTTCGTGGAGATTAGTGTGTAGAGAAACATATCGACACCTGGTTTCGTTTTATAATAATTGAAAACTTTTTGTTTTTAAGAGACATACAACGAAAAGGGGTGCAAAATGTGAAAATAGCGATCTTGATAATCGATCTCTATAGACAACCACTTTTGAAACCTATATGGCCACCTACAGAAGGACACACAGTTCTTTATTATTTCAGCATTCTAAACACTCGCCAGCCAGCCACATTAGTTACATTGAATTCGGTTTGCGGTTTCATAAATTTGAATCCGATTTCCGAAAGTTGGACCGTGTGGGAGTGTGAAATAGAACGGCCATCTTTCCTTCCAGTTCAAATGAAAACCAAAACAGTCCTGCTGAGTGTTGAGGAACGTCGATGTCGTTGTGAAAATCGTCCACTTGTTGTAACACAAAGAGGCAAGTGCATCCGAGAACCATGAACCACCACAATTTATTGGCCGTAAATTTTGTCGAAATTCTAGAGTGAAAATGACATTCACACCCCTCCGGCTAGGCGCGTTCCACAGTCCATTGGCTGGACCTAGTACCTACAGTTGGTGGGTTATGTGTAGGACTACTGTTTTCAACAAACGACATGCAACTTGACATCAGTTCGGCTTGCCGGTTGT
Source organism: Aedes koreicus (assembly GCA_024533555.2). Taxonomy (NCBI): domain Eukaryota; kingdom Metazoa; phylum Arthropoda; class Insecta; order Diptera; family Culicidae; genus Aedes; species Aedes koreicus. Next base: position 990,397 of record JAHHFK020003102.1, on the reverse strand, counting down.
GATCTTGGAATGCATCCATGCTGCTTATCTGTGCCACTCGGAAACAATCTTTCAACGGTAATAATTAATATTTGTTGCAAGGCGTGACAGAAGCCCGAGCGAACAGAAAAAAAATGAAGTTACTTAACCTCATCAACAATAAATACACGCATGTAGCATGACAGCCCCTTCTCGCGGCGCTGTGTTTCTCTCACACGACAACATACAACAAGCAGTTTATAAACCACCCGAATATGTCACTTCGCCGCCGAACAGTTTATGGAATTAGCTCCCACAATTTGTTCTAACCATTCGATGGGGAGAGTTCGGAACCATATTCTTGAGCATTAATTCTGAACCGGAAAGAACCGCTATCGCCTCCTTGGACGGTGGTATTTTGTCTTCTAGTAACAAGAGAAACTCATCACCAGACCCCAACAACGAACAGAGCAGGCGAAAATGTTTGAAGACAGCAACAGTATGGTGTGGAAAATAAGAAAAATTCCCAGAATGGGATATCAAACATCAAGACGCATGTGATGGATACCGACCCGACACAACCTTTGGAGTATGAAACGGTTTGACATGTTTCAGAGTCGTTATGAGTTAGCTTCAATTCTTTCACGGAGGGAAGAATCATTGGAAAATACTGAATGACACGGACGAAGATTGGCTTTTACTAACTGTACTCAGATGACTGGAAACAATTCAAATAATTTAAGAGGCATTTGCCTGAGCATTCTTTGACTGGGGAAGTTGTGTCTTAGTATTAGTGTTTCCTAATTAAGGAACAATATGTTATCTTGATTGGAGTCATACGCGAGAGATATTGATTACATGTGTCTGTAAATTAGAGGGCTACCTGTCAGGAAGATGAGACCACATCATTTTTAGCCGTGTAGATCATAGCGCTAGTATCAATATTTGTAATCCGGATTTAATATTAATTTGAAATTCAAAGTTTAATCAATTTCAGTGCAGAGGAACATTTATTAAATGAGTAAGTAATAGTACGAATACATTAGCAAAAGAACTACCGCTTGTAAAGGGACGGAAGGGAGCCGTCAATTAGTAAGTGAAGTGTAGTGATGTGGACAAAAAAGCTGTAAAATTGAGTCCCTAAAGAGGGACCCTGGACCGAAACGTTGGCCAATTATGCATTGAATTGATTTTGTCAAGACTTTTTTTATTCGTTCATATACATAACTAAAGAAACGTTTTTATGAAAATATCCACATAATGGACGTTATGTTTGAAGTTGGGTGTGCATTAGAATGATGCCAATTTTGACAATGTCTCCCCGCAGTCATAAGCGTGAGAGAAAAGTGTTGACATTTTCTTTTAAGATTATTTTACCTTGGTTATTTTTTTAAAATAATTTACTAGCTGAATCCGGTACGCCCGCTGCTACGCTTGCAGCTAGATGAATACAAATTTAATAGAACTGAAACTTTTATGGTTGGTTTTCGGAATGAGTTTTTTGTCTTGACTAAGAAGGGGTTCAAACTTCTATCAGAACATGCTTCTTACCCGAGAAATACACATTTTGTGTTTTAGTTATCTGGATAATTCTCATTTTTGGTTGAAATTTGTGTTTCATTTGTATGATAGCACCCTCTTCCAGATGGGGGAGGGGTCTCAAATAACCATACAATCATTGCTTTCAAACACCTCAAATGCCAAATTTTTTGTTCCATTTACGTGATTAGTTCTCGAGTAATGCCGAAATTTGTGTTTCATTTGTATGAAACACCAGAGAAGAAGGGGGCTCAAACAATCATAAGAACTTCCCCAGCCCCAAAAACTCCTGCATACACATTTTCACGCCGATCGGTTCTGTAGCTACCGAGTCTATAAGAGTCAGACAGACAGGCGGACAGACAGAAATTCATTTTTTTTTATATATAGAATTCCTGCCTCTTAAAACCCCCACATGCCGAATGTAGTTTGATTTGCTTTAATAGTTCTCGAGTTCTGCAGAAATTTCTGTTTCATTTGTCTGAGAGAGGGGAAGGGATCTTGAACTACCATAGAATTATTTCTCGCCTCCAAAAACCTACACATGCCAAACTTGGTTCCATTTGCTTGATTTGTTCTTGAGTTATGCACAAAATTGTGATTCATTTGTATGGGAGCCCCCCTTCCAGAGGGCGGAGGGGTCTCAATCCAACAATGAAACATATCTTGCCTTCAAAAACCTCCACATGCCATATTTGGGAGCCCCCCTTTTGAGGGTCTCAAACTACCACTGAAACATTTCTTGTCTTTGAAAACTCCTACATGCCAAATTTCATATCTTTTGTTTGATTAGTTCTCGAGTTATACAGAAATATGTGTTTCATTTGTATGGGAGCCCCTCCTTCCACAGAAGGGAGGGGTCTTTAACAACCTTGAGAACCTTTTCCGGTCCCAAAAACTCCTTCATACAAAATTTCACGCCGATCGGACAGACAGACAGACAGACAGACAGACAGACAGACAGACAGACAGACAGACAGACAGACAGACAGACAGACAGACAGACAGACAGACAGACAGACAGACAGACAGACAGACAGACAGACAGACAGACAGACAGACAGACAGACAGACAGACAGACAGACAGACAGACAGACAGACAGACAGACAGACAGACAGACAGACAGACAGACAGACAGACAGACAGACAGACAGACAGACAGACAGACAGACAGACAGACAGACAGACAGACAGACAGACAGACAGACAGACAGACAGACAGACAGACAGACAGACAGACAGACAGACAGACAGACAGACAGACAGACAGACAGACAGACAGACAGACAGACAGACAGACAGACAGACAGACAGACAGACAGACAGACAGACAGACAGACAGACAGACAGACAGACAGACAGACAGACAGACAGACAGACAGACAGACAGACAGACAGACAGACAGACAGACAGACAGACAGACAGACAGACAGACAGACAGACAGACAGACAGACAGACAGACAGACAGACAGACAGACAGACAGACAGACAGACAGACAGACAGACAGACAGACAGACAGACAGACAGACAGACAGACAGACAGACAGACAGACAGACAGACAGACAGACAGACAGACAGACAGACAGACAGACAGACAGACAGACAGACAGACAGACAGACAGACAGACAGACAGACAGACAGACAGACAGACAGACAGACAGACAGACAGACAGACAGACAGACAGACAGACAGACAGACAGATATATCAATTCTCAATTCCAAACTTTTCAGGTACCACTTACTTTGTTTTCAAGTGATTTAAGGATAGTTTACCAACATTTAAGTGATATAATAATGTTTGGGGTCGATACACTTCGTTTTTAAATCTTTCCACACTTTTCAGGACTGACTTACGTTATATTCAAGTGATTTCAAACTCTCGAGAGTCGATTCTAAGTTTATCAGACTCACTAACTCTATATCAAGTTATTCAGTACTGACTCGTACTTCAGTACTGACTTTGTATTAAAATGAATCCAATCTTTTCAGGAATGATTCATTGCATTTTCAGGTGATTCCAATGTTTTCAGGACTAACTCACCGCACTGAATGTTTCTATAGTGGTTCACGTTTTATCCCAGTGATTCTAAATTTTGAAGAATTGATTTGAACAAATTTTAAGTGATTTAAATCTTTTCAGGATGATAAGACGCCTCTCGCCAACGACAAGGGGGAGTTACGCAGAAGCATGGTCTAACATTTGTTCTTCTAAAATAGCATCTGTTTACAACCAGATGAATATTCTGTTGATCTCTGAATCGTTTCGAATAATCCCGAATTGAAAGTAATTGCGGAATATAAATACAAAGGCTAAAACAGTTTTCGAGGTGGTCGGTATCTATATAAACTCACTAAAAAAATCTGTCTTTTCCACGCCCACTAGCGCCACGCAGTGACCACATTCTGAACCATAATCTCCACCTCCCGAATGTCCTAGCACCACGTTGTGACCGAATTCCGAAACATATTTTTTCAACCTTCCAGAAGGCCTTGATTTTGTTAACAACTTTGCGTGAGGTTCGAACATTCTAGGTCTGGATCACTGTATAAACTCTTTTTAAAAAATACTCCTTCCAATGGCCACTAGTGCCACGTAGTCCCTTCTGAACAACTGTGCTCAAGGTTGGAACTTTCTAGTTGGCCGGGATCATTATATGAACTCGATCAAAAGTTCTCTCTTTTCCATGCCTATTAGCGCTATGACCGAATTCCGAACAATAATTTCCACCTAATGAAAGTTCTTGACCTTATGAACAATTTTACTGAAGGTACGATCTTTCTAGGTCGTCGGGATCACGATAAAAATTGAAAAAAACTCTGTTTTTTCATGCGCACTAACACTACGTAGTGACAGAATTTCGAAACGTCCGAAAGTCCTTCACCTCTTAAAAATTTTTGCTTAAGGTTTTAACTTTCTAGGTAGTCGGTCTGGATCAATATATCAGGGTGGCCACTCAATTTGCATTTGAAAATTCCCGGTTTTATCCTGGTTTTCTCGAACCAAATGTTAAAAATTTCCCTGTTTAAGACTGGTTTACAGGTCAGGAAAAGCGTCTTTGTGTTTTAAATGGAACCCGAGATTTGAATTTTCAAGGCGGGAATTAAGTCTACACAAAAATTACGGTTTTTTTTAAAGTGTAAACTCAACCGCGGAATTTACTCTGAGAAATAAAATTCATCTCTACACACAACTTCTTTGGCGGGAATAAAACATTTCGATTTGTTGTCGAGCGGATTTTGCAAGTTTGAATTCGAATAAAAAAAAAAAATGGTCAAGAGGAGAGCCGAGTTCCGAAACTGTTTTTTTCGACTTTGATGTGCTCGAAGATTTGATGGTTTTGGCAGTCAGTATGAACAGCTAACACAGGTAGAAATATTGGACGAAGAAAATATAGAGCTCATGCTCACAAAAAATAAACGTCAGAACACACGTTGCTACACACTACACGAATGAGCCAAGATATTTATAGAAGGTAAATCAATTTACACACTTTAAAATTTCACAGATCGTTATGGCTAAGATAGGAATAACTAGAGGTCAATGATAGTCACACACAATCTAAATTATGAATTATCATGTGAACATAAATTGCCGGTTTTTTCTCGGTTTCTCCAGGTTTTTTAGAATTCCCGGTTTTCCCGGTTTTCCCGGTTCTTTGGCCAACCAGATATACAAACTCGTTCAAAAATACTACCTTTTCCATGCACGTTAGCACTATCTATTGACAGAATTCCGAACCATTATCTCCACTTTCGGAAAGTTCATGACCTTATGAACAACTTTCCTGAAGGTTCGAACTTTCTAAGTGGTCGCGATTACTGTATAAAATCTTCAAAAATGCTCTCTTTTGCATCATGATATAAAATCTTTAAAAAAAACTTTGTTTTACATGTCCACTAGCGCCTCGTAGTGATTGAATTCTAAACAACACTTTCCACCTTCCGAAAGTGCTTAACCTTATAAACAACTTTACTGCAAGTTTGAACTTACTAGGTGGTCGGGATTGCGATATAAACTCGTTAAAATGCGATCTTTTCCATGGCACCTAGCGCCACGAAGTGACTGAATTCCGAACCATGCTTCCACCTTTCGAAAGTCTTTGACATTCTGAACAAATTTGCTGAAGGTTCGAACTATCCGCATTTAGAGATTAATAATTTTAAGGTGACTCGATATTTTTTGGGTGTGATGCAATATTCAAGTGTGTGTTGCAATACTTTTCGATGTGAGTCGATACTTACGACTGGTAGCGTAAATATTCTTCAGACGTCTTTTAAGTGCATGATTAAAATTTAGACTTTTTCATAAAGCTGAATATGATCTGGATCCACTCGGTCACTTGAGATTTGTGTTGCTCGTGTTGATTTGATTATCTGGGCATCAAATTCACCATAATCGGAGACGATTTGGAGGTGTTTCAAACAGTGGGGGTAAGTGTACTGTATTTTGATAATATTTCCAAAACATTTTCCATTACTACCAAACTGAACACACGCAAAAGTGAACCGCCATCGGAGAAAATGTCATGACATACTTGTAGTGTTTTCTAATTTTGTTCTAATTGCCACTGGTTTAAAAAAAGGTTGCGACATAGATTTATATCGCTCAGAATTTCGTTGATTGCTGGCTTATTACTGCATCCAGATTATGTTTATTCTACGGCATCAAATTATAAGAATGTATACTGATAACTCTTAACCAAAGATTACCAAACAAGTGTTTTTTTGATCAAGCTATCAAATACAGTCAAACGCAATTTCTAAACTGTTTGACTCTGCCGGCAAAAATAGGGCGAACATTTTCTGTTTCTGTTTGGATCCTTCACGTTCGCTTGAACTGTACCTGTAAACTGATGGTGGAGCACCGTCCTCCACATTTCGCACCAGGCAATTATTTTGCGAACAATGTTCATTTATCACCACTGGTTTCAAATCGATTTTCTGGTTTTCTAGAGGTAGTCTTTAGTTTAATTTTGTTTAAGTCATTAATGAATCTATACTGGCTGTAATAGTTTACAAAGTAAAGCTAATTTTTGTTACAAGAGTATTGTATTGAGGTCGATTAAGTTGAATTTTGTTGGCTTATTTTTATACTTTGAAGTCAGTTATTGATAACCCGGAAACTAGTATCCGAACATTGAAAAATAATGTTCGAAAATTTGAACACATGTTTATGAGCTTAACTGTTCTGTTGGGCAAAAGTAGTTGGAAGACCAATTTAAATTGGCAAAGAATTTTTATCTTGGCATGCCTGTTAGTATGAATAGAATATTGTCATTCAAATATAGAATCAGTTCCAAAAACCATTTGACCTTGCGCGATACGCGAACTATGCACCAAATCCATCAGGACTGATGAAGCCATCACCCAGTGACCGCATTACAACGAATCCATTATAACGTTGGCTCTAAGGGCAGCAAACGAAAAATAATAATTCAATACTTTCAGTAATCCTTGCAACTCACGAAGAACCGGCAGTTGACGCATCCAAACGAAAACAAACTGCTGCTGGCGCTTGAGATTGGTCCTATATGTATACGGTTACAATGGAGTGCTTGACGCGGATTGCATTTCAATGAGTCTAAATGGACGTCGAACCGGTATGGCAGGTGGTTGTCGCTCGGCAAAACACGTGGTGTCCACCAACATCATCATCAGCAGCAGCAGTGGTTTTGCTCTGCTGAGCATAAAAAGTGCAACTCGGCATTCAACTCAAGCTGCTCGACAACAATAGCCGGGAAAAGGAGATGTTTACAAATATCAACATTTAGTGGGCAGACCTCACGCCGTGAAGACGGCTGTAAATTGTTGATTGTTTTGATCTGGTTGGTGCATGCATCTGATCTACACTGGCACCTAAAGTGGTGTGTTGTCCCGAGCAATTATCCAAAGTTCAGAACTTAATGAAGATAGATAGATCCGTTTCTCGACGCGCAGAGTAAGGCAAGCACATTCTCAAGTATAGAGGTGAAGTCATCGTCGCATGAAGTTGCTCGGTCTTTGCAGTGATCTTAATGGCTTATTTTAGAGAAAATTAACGTCGGCGCTTGTTTGGATTGGCTAGAATTTGTGGGACTTTAAATTTTTGTGTTTTTGAGATTTTGAATGGAAGAGAGTGGATCTACAGTTTGTGACGAAATGGTCGTTAATCACGAGGTTGCATTGGGCGGTTATACGCAGCGACAACATTAAGTGGCATTGCTAATGATTTTGATCCCGTCTGAAAAAACTGATCGCACGAATTTGTCAAGTTCAGCTCGATCATCAAGCATGCCAGAGAACTGTACTTTTCCAACCAGCTTAGAGTCAGGCAAAATTTTCAAATATGCCTGTTGCTTCTGATGCTGCACCCTCGAAAGCAACAGTTGTCGTTTATCTTCCTAGCAGCAGACCCACGCAGATGTATTTTTTGCTCTCTCTATGTCTCGCTATGGGTTTAGAAATCAGAACAAATCTTTTACGCAGTCTCCTTTTCGTCGATCCTACGAGAAGCAGGTCAATTTTTCTTCGATCCCAAGATTGAAAAAAAAAAACCAAAACAGCTTGCACTAGATCGGTTGTTTTTTTTTGTAGTTTAGCTTTTTGAATAAGCCATACCCAGGAGTACGACTTTGTTGCCGTCTGCTTGGAATTTGACGCCAGCTGTTGAACGCGCGCGTTTCGAATCACGCTACGTAAAAAAGGAAGGATTTTCCACCGCGGGGCGCGATGAGCCAAGCTGATGACTGCCACCCGGCAATTATGATCTGGAGTTTTTTTTTTTGGTTTTTGATGAGGTTTCCTGAATGACGACGAGCAACACACGTAAGTGCGATGGTCAGTGCTGTGCAAAGTGTGGGGTCAAAATGGGCTTTTGGTTTAGAGTTAAGAATTGTCATTTGCATCACTAAACAAAACATATTACTTTTGTCATATCATTTGAATTTAAAGCCGATTGCAAGAGCCAGGAGTTTTCGTTTGGTTTGTTTAACAAATATATTTTTCTTAACAATGGTTAACTTTGCAGATGAGATAACAATGTTGACATTAATCAACTCGATACACATCTAGAATATGTTCGAATTCGACCTTATCGGTTTCTCTTCGTCGGCCTCAGGACCGTCTACCTCAGGACGAAAGTATTGCTTATTTGCTACGTCTTATAAGATGATGAAAACATGCAATCAAAGCTTCTCTTTCTCATCTTAATTTTCAAATTTTAAAAACGATGAAGAGAAATCATCCAGCTAACATCAGATATGATATTTTCAATGGAAATAATGTGAATTCTTATTAACTAGTTTTATCGGAAAGCAGAATTGAATTCATATGTTGGCCTCATCGCCAATTGTTAGCCCATCGTTTGGAAAAAGTGAAATTTATCTATGATCTATGATTTATGTAGCTCATCGAATCTTCCGGTCCGCTTCTTAGCATCTTGCTATAAAAAACTATGTGGTTACCCATCGATTGCCTGTCTATCAGCCAAATTTTGAAGACGTCTGCATTAAGTTACCTCAAATTGTAATATCGTGCCCACTATAATACATCACAAAAAGAAGTTGATTTGGAGATGAACTTATTGGGTATAGGACCAAGCCCCCTTAGTTGGTACAAAACAGATGAGCTTGGGCATAGTAGCATGATACGGGCAGAAAACACGAGATGCTTTTAGAGATTCTAATTTAACTAAATCTGTAATCTCGCTTGTAGTTTTGTTTTGTAGTAGTTTTGTTTTCATTGTATTGACAGATCATCAAGTGGAATACTCATTTTGCTTTCAACGGGAAGAAATGTACAGCACATTGAAATTTCAATTTGTTCTCACTGATAGCAGGATTAGTTTTAAATTTAAGGAATAAACGTTTGCTATCAAGTTTAAACCACCAAAACCGACTGCAACCTGAGTAATCATTATCGGCAACATCACAACATCATATTTAGTTTTCTATTTGATCTCATATTCTACTCGGGTTCCTTCTGCATTCCGAAGGCAGACGTGAGAAGAGATTTTTTCACCTCAGAAGAATCCCACCGACCTCTACTGGGATTCAACTCAGACCCACTGGGGTGCTAAGTAGCATTCACGCTTACCACTACACGACCGGCGCTGGCACAAAAACGGTCCTGAAGCGTTAGTTTAAATTTACCCTGTTTTGTCAAGGTAAAACCATCATGACATTTTGTGAGTCACACCAACAGCATCCTTACTATTGGTTAAAATCGGTCCAAATCGGCTTTCAAGCGTTGCTTAAAGTTGACCTTGCCCTCAAAAAAAAAAAAAAAAGGATTCCTATTGTTGGTTTAAATCGGCACTTGCTCAAGAGCGATGCTGTATGAGCTCGGTGTTATCGGTCAAAGCATAAATTCGCTTGAGGTAATGCATGATCATCCGACGGTTGGGATGCTGAAGAGGTAGGACACTCGAATAGCCGCGAGTCGAGCAGCCTGCCAAATTTGGGCGCGGCGCCATCAGCTCTTTCTGCTTACACCAGAAATTCACACATTTTTGACATGATCAAGCAACTGATTTATCAGCAATATTGTTTAGTAGCCGATTTGCTCTCTTTTCCTACTACCACTAATGTGGCATGGTGAAAAGTTGATTATTGTTCTAGTTATGAGACATTAGCTATACAAACCTTTATTTCAGATGCACCAGGAGCACAATGTGACATTGAACTATACAGGGTGAGTGCTAATTCCTGTTATTTTTTTTTCAACATGTGTTACTTTGGATGAGCTAATCATAGACATGTTTGCACATTATACTTTTAAAGTGCATTCAAATGTCAACACGGCATGCAAGTTTTTGAAGATGATTTTTTTGGCTTTCAGTCTTTTTAATAATTGGAAATAGATACTTTTCTATTTTCCGACGTTTCGGAGTATTGTATTTCGCCTAGGGATAATATAATATAATCTAATATAATAGGGAAATATAATACGCCGAAACGTCTGAAAATAAAAAAAGTATCTGTTTCCAATTATTAAAAAGATTGAAAGCCAAAGAAATCATCCAAACATTACAAAGTCACAGTCGATAATTAGTTACCATGCAAGTTTGTTTTGAATTATCAGTCGTTTGACCGTGCACTATTTGGAAGAAATTAAAACCGCTCGGAATAAACGAAAAATTCATCTTTCGAACCATCAAATGCTACAAAAAAACAGCTTCTTGGAAAACACCTCCCAGACCTGGCCGTAAACGGACTGTCCGGTGTCCGAAAACCATCAAACGAGTGAGAGAGCAGATTTGGCGGAATCCTGGTCTACCCGAAAGATGGCCAAAGAACTGGGAATGTCGCAGTCAACGATCAGAAGTATTTTGAAAGACGACCTTGGACTGAATCCATACAAAAAAACTATGGGTGCATGGCTTGACTGAAGATTGCAAGAGTCGAAAGATGTCGAAAGCTGCTGAAGCGGCACGGAGATTGTGAAATTCTGTTTTCGAACGAAAAAATGTTCCTGCTACAGGATCACCACAACCGTAAAAATGATCGGGTGTATGCTGCACATCTTCCTGATATTCCTCGTGATAAACTAGTTGTTCAAAGGTTCCAGAATGTTTCAATGGTGATGGTTTGGGAATGTTTCTAAAAAAAAATGATGGTTCCATTGCTGTTCAATAAAGCTGGTGTGAAAATCAACAGTAAATATTACATTGAAAATGTTTTGAAGAATCATTTGCTAACCCTTCGTCAAGAAACACTTTAAGAATGCACCATACTGCTTCCAACAAAACATCCCACCAGGCGAAAGCTACACAGGCTTGGTGTGAGGACAATTTTTGACGAATTTGATTTCGCCGAAAGAATGGCCTTCCTCTTCACCTGATTTAAGTCCTCTCGAGTTCTATGCATGGGGCTACATGCTGGACAAACTAGGTAATACGAAAGGACTAACTGTGGAAACTTTTAAGAAACGTTTGGTGAAAATATGGAATGACGTGCATCAAAACATCGTGCGTACCAGCTTTGACGCTTTCCAACAACGCACGCGGCTGGCAATTTACGCAAAAAGAGAAAGACTTGAACTGAACTAATTAAGATAAATGTTAAACATATACCAAACAGAATATACGTTGAAAATTAAAATTCATGCAAGCTTCTCATTTTTATGACCATATACTAAACTGACAGGAATTCCCACTCACCCTGTTAACACAAAAAATTAAGGTTTCGTATCTAGTTTCCATAACCAAAAAATATTTCAAGATTCGATTCACGGGATGGTAGGTGGTGTGATCATTTCGAGGGCAGTCGTTATCAAAATTGTCCACCTTCCGAAAGCAAATAGAAATAGGCAAGCGTCCCCAAAAAGATAAACTACCACAGCAGACCGGATTTCCTCAATAGTTCTAAACTTAATTGAACCCCCCGAGCACACCTCTGTTCGACGAAGAAAACTTCATCCTTCAGAACACAGTTGCTGTCGATGTTAAGTTTTTTTTTTCACGATATGATAATTTATCCTTTTCTTTTTTTGACTTAATGGCCCGCTGTTGTTGTACGGGTTGACGTCGGATTGAGCGGACACCAGGTGCAAACTGAGACTCTTGTCGTAACTACTGACATGATGCTCTCCGATCATCGAAACGATCGCGGTGAGGATCGCCTTCAAGGGGTTTCATATAATAAGAAATTAATCAGTTGCAGTTGGCCGGCAGCAAGAAGGCCGGAATCAAGCGTGACTTGAGGATGGATGGATGGAGCACAAAGCGGTCCGAGGGAAGTGATTAAATCCCTCAGCCCAGCTGCAACGTTCGGTTGGCGAGCACGTTCGAATATGTCGTGCCGTAATCGAGTGACATGACAGATTTCACTTTCCACACTTTCCTTTCGGCAGAATCCTTCCCAAATTGCTTTTGTGTGTTTTCTATTTGTTTATCAAAACGGCGACTAGGCTATTCATTCTCGTCATTGCTACGGCCTGATGTAATTCCGATTCTATAATTTCTCATACTGCGCAAATAATACCGATTCCGTTCTGGGTTACCTAGAAACGCTATTGTATTCTTCAAATCCGATTCTCCGGAACGTGGGACAAAAAAAGGAATAATACATGGAACCCAGGAACATCTGCGCGCGGGGTCCATCAGGCATAAAGCTACCAAACGAAGCTTTCAGAATCCTCTTTCTGCTGCGGTTTCTGCCGATAGAAGATTCGGGAGCGGGAAAGAACCATAAGTGCCAACTGAGGAGGAAGATCCATCCGATTTCAATCTTTTCCATTCCTTCCCTCTTCGGCCCACCGATCTTGAAATTAAAAAGAACATTTCCTTGCACGCTAGTAGCATCCTTCTCGTTTGTGCGTCTTTCAAATGGTTTCTTGTAAGCAATGCATCAAACACGCTCTGACTGCAGCGAACAATGCGAGTCTGTGAAGAGATCACATTTGCTGCTGCCCGTGGACGTGTGGAGAGTTATTGCACTGCCTATACCGGGCAATACGCAGATGGTACGCGTAAAAACTATCACGCTGGATGCTGCCGTTCTGCGAAGATTTCACCACAAGGGCTTTGTTTCCTGTTGCTTCTATGTTTGATTAAAAGTGAAATGAGTGATGGGTTTTTTTCCGGAGATATGTGGGAATGTTTTTTTTACTATGGTCTTCAAGTTGTGTTGAGAAGTCGAACAGATGACCCGCTACACTGACGTAATGGAAAGGTACAATATGATAGAAGATGTGTACTACAAATCGGCAGAAGTCTGTAGTTGTTAACCTCAATATGTATTTAAGAAATTTATGTCACTGGAGTATGTCCCATAATCAAAGAATGTAGGCATGGAGATTCTATTTCACCTATTTCTTTAGGTAAAACATTATTTTTTAACAATGAATTGAGAATGTCAAGAAAAACGATAAAAAATAGAACAAACATGGGCTTCGAAATTTTACCGAACGATTGTGCCTTAAACTCCTCAAGGCCGCGCTGCGGGAAACGACTCATGCGGAGCTAAAATTGGCTATCACCTGCCTGTGCATTTTATGTTTACTGTCTGAGTTTTGGTTTTCAATGCTCTGAGTCTTGCATTTTATTTCACTCTGAGTTTTGTTTTTTTTGCCTTTTTCTTTTTGTTGGCTTAACACCCGGGGCTTAAGTTTTGGTTGCATTTAAAAAGTCACTGTTGTGTAATGAAAATTTTCGAGAAAACTTACCCATAAAGCAGAGCTGCACCGGCTATCGAACCTCCACACTGTGCTATCATATAGAGGATAGCTCGCAGGGGAGATATCATGCGGGTTATCGCCAGTGCGATCGTCACAGCCGGGTTGATGTGGGCTCCTGAAAAGAGATACAAACCAAGTGAGAGTGATGTTTGATAAACTTATAAGCCACAGGCGTCTCCCAGAAGTTTCATTTCAATTTTCCGTAAACTCTCAGTTGTAAATCCCTTGGTCTCAAAGCTTAGTTGCGTTCAACATTAGAAGCCCCATCCTTCAAGATATCAATCAACTTGGTGTTAAACCCCCTCTCGTCGCTAATCTACGACAACTCACCTGCTGCACCACAAGCTAATCCCCTCTATTCACCATCGTTTTCAGAAAACTCGTGCACAAACAGACAAGAAAATTGAAGATTTATCTTTGCCTCGTAAAGTTTTCCTTTAGAAACTTCTGATTCCTCAGTTGATGGTGAAGGCTACAGTTTGCATCTTCTTTATTGCCATCATGATGAATCAAGGAATGAGCCAGCTTCAAAGATTCAAAGCAGCTGTCTTCCATTTTCGGGAGGATTATTTTGCGCTCTAATCCTTGGACGTGTTTCTGTTTCTGGTGCATTTCACCTTCGCGTACTTACGCTCCAAGGGTGAAAAAATAAGCGAAATTAAGAGAGTAATGCTTATGATAATGACTCTGATAAGTTTCTTCACCCGAAACGGTCCTCAAAGGCTGGAAAAAGGGGAAAGCGACTGACGCCGCCTTTTTGCTCTGCAGCAGCACCAGCACCAGCCAAGGCTCTCTTTAAGTTCAGCGATCTTCGAGCAAGAAGAGTACTGAATATAATTGCAGGGTCGTACGGCAGTCAAACGGGAACGGCATTGAAGTTTGTTCCTTTCCTCGTCATAAGGCGGAATGAAGGCGATGGAGGGACTGGCCAGAGGGAAACATGTTAAAAGGTGGTTGACCTGGTTTTTGGAAAGTTTTTCATCATTGTTTTACGGTTTCGGTCTATCATTATGTGCATGACTCTTTTTTTCATCACGAAAGAATATTGCCAGGGATGAAGGTGGATCAGTTTGGCATGATGGCGTTGGCGTATTCTTTTTTGTATACTATGTATCCCAAGAAACACACAAAACATCTCTTTAGAATAATTTATGATTGTTTGTATTATAAATGTATTTTAAACGTATTGCAAAACATGTCAAGTTTGGTGCGGTTCGTATCTCTCGTATTCTATATCATTCAGACGAACGGTCGAGCTAAAAATACATTTTTCACTGCTGCAAGTGATTAATACTTTATTATTGTTATAATAAACATGGTTCTATACATAAATAAAACATAAACAGGACAAGATTTTATGGGTAGTTCTGTATAATGTTGAAATAACATTACACCAACCATGTTTTGCAAAACGTGTTTTTTCCATAACGATGAATTTGTTGTACAAGATTGTGGTTTCAATGCCAACGGGAAGAACATCGTAGGTACTCAGAGTTGACTTATCAACAATCGGAATTGGCTTAGCAAAGAAGCTACAAACATATCACGCCACGGACTAGTGTTCAAATCCCACGCTTGGCGATATTTTATTTTTGTATGACGATTATTTTTTTTCATTTTATGTTTTATAAGGCTCATTTTTTGCGCTTTTTACGTCATGTTAAAGTATGAAATGATGTATTATACACCTAAATTTATAACCTGTTTTTGTCATTTAACAGTATTTTCAACTTGTCTAATACAAGCTGTGTTGCTTGGGATGTATGTGTATAATAGCAGAATGGTTTGGCAGCATGATTATGTATGCAATAGACAAATCCAAGTTGAAAAAAGAAGAAGACACCGAGTGGTAATGAATCTGACAGCTCCCATGTTAAATTATAGCATAGCATAGCATAGCATAGCATAGAATAAACCAGGTTGCACAATATCGTAGGTGGTACAAGTTCTGAACTGTTGTTAAGAGAGAGACGCACCTTCATCGGTTGCTGTTAGATAGTGATTTGGGAGCAATCCCTACCTCTTAGATAAAAGGTGTGTCGCCTTCCAACAGCCCAGAGCTGTCCTGGCCACGTCCTTGCAACTGGTGGGAATAAGGAAGGAATGTTAGTCCGACACTTACTTAAGAGAGATGCGGAAAACTCCACGACCACTCATAAGTGTCCCGGGAAATGTGGAATTATGTTAGTTGGGAGCGTAAGTTTCAGGATACGCTCAGCAAGCTGTATGGCAATCTACATATTTGAATATTTAAGAAATTAAGTTGGTGATTAGATTATCCGCTGTTGGGTGTCACCGTCCGTTACCCAAACATATTGTACGAAAATCTCATCAAAATCAGCGCTCATGTTAAACCTTCTTCACAAAAAAATGTCCGTCACTCCTGAATGTTTTCTTGATAGTTCCAATGTTAAAAAGACAGCTCCCATGTTGAAGTATAGGACGAAAATTCTAAAATGCTTCTAAAAAATTCAAATGAAATTTTAACTAAAAGCGGTTTGTTGTATGGTGGATGAAACATCCAAAACTGCACAACAGGGATTATTTTTATTTTGCTGAAAATGTCTTTATTGCGTAGTTTTGGATGTTTCATCCGTCATACAACAAACTGCTTATAATTAGAATTTCATTTGAATTTTTTAGAAGCATTTTAAAATTTTCGTCCTATACTTTGACATGGGAGCTGTCAGATTTATCACCACTCTATGTCTTCTTCTTTTTTCAACTTTGATTATAATTTTGTTGTGTGACCGATAATTATGATTTCGATACAGATAATAAGAGTGCATTTAATTATTATCATCAATCAAGACAACACAATACTGGATTAAATTTTTGTGTTTCTAACGCTTGGGAAAATATTCATATTTTTTCTAACCATAAAGAAAAAAATCTCAATCTTATTCATAATGAAAAATCATCCCTTATTTCAAAATCAAACTTGATAATAAACTTAAAAAAAGCATTTTAAAATCAATTTTTGAGATAAAGTCTGCTTACGTTAAATTTCGGACACTTTTCTTCCAGTGTAGCATTTGAATTATTTCACGGATCGCTGAAACGTTTCAATTATATGACAGCTGAAACTCTCCGCTTATATCGTTTACAATATGTTTACATTCTTGTTGCATTTGTTAGAATGGAATTGGAAGCGTGCAAACGTACGAGCGGCAGCATAATCCGACGTTGTCAATACGCGATATTGCTAAAGAACTAAAACTACCAAAACGTGCCGTAATTAGTGTATGCCAGAATGTTTGCCCAGAGCATGTCCTTGGATTGAAAGGTTGGAAGCGGAACAAACCGAAGAGCATACTTTTGCCAAATATGGAAGAAGATGGTAGCCATCAAAGGGCCAATACGAAATTATTGCAACACCGAAAATGTCATGCCAATTTTCTTATAATGTTTAGAATCAAACCAAAATTTTAGGGTAGTTTTATACATATATTTACTTCAAAAATCAAAAGAAAAGTTAATCGATGGAGCCTTGAGTGTAAAATTGAACGCATTTTCGCTTGATGCCCTCCATCAAAGTCTTTACAGTGTCATCCGGTACCAGTTTCTCAGTTTTTTTTTCCATTTTCTTAACATGTCCTTCTCGTCTTTGACTGTCTTCTTGCTCTTCCGAAGTTCCCGCTTGCCCAGTACTGCTCCACCGGGCGCAGCTCCGGACAGTTTGGCGGATTCATGTCCTTTGGAACAAAATGGACAGAATTGGCCGCATACCACTCCTGGACACTTTAAGAATAGTGGCATGATGCCAAATCTGGCCAAAATAGCGGAGCTTCGTCGTGCTGCTGCAAGAACGGCAAAAGGCGCTTCTCGAGGCACTCAGATTTGTAGATCTCGCCATTTACTGTGCCCTTTGTCTAGAAAGGCTCACTCCTCAGTCCGCAAGAGCAGATGGCCTGCCAAATGAGATATTTGGAGGCGAACTTCGACATTTTCTTCTTCTTAAATTTGTCGTCCACATAGAACTTGCTCTTGCCGGTGAAAAACTCCAACCCCGGAATTTGCTTAAAATCGGCTTTTATATACGTTTCGTCGTCCATCACACAGCAGCCATATTTTGTCAGCATCTTCTCGTAAAGCTTCCGTGCCCGAGTTTTAGCCGTCGATTGTTGCCGCTCATCGCGGTTTGGGAAGTTCTGTACCTTGTATCTATGTAGTCCAGCTCTCTTCTTTGCATTCTGGACGTAGCTCTGCGACATGCCGATCTTTTTAGTCAAATCACGGCTTGAGACGTTGGGATTTGCTTTAATCATCCGCTTCACCTTTCCCTCCGTCTTTTTGTTCTCCGGTCCCGGTTTTCTTCCAGCTCCTTTGCCGTGGTCCAACGTCAACCGCTCCTGGAACCGCTTCAACACTCTGGAGACGGTTGAATGGTGAATGTTCAGCATTTTTCCCACCTGCTGGTGCGACACGTCAGGAAATTCCAGGTGTTTGGAAAGAATTTGTTCTCTCGACTCGCGTTGGATCGTTGAATCGAAAAACACGACTTCGAGTTTGACAGCATGTAAACAATACACATCAATGAGAAAGTGTGCAAAATTTGGTTGATTTTTACCCAATGGTAAAAAAGTTATGCCCTGTTGAATGTGTCGCAATAATTTCGTGTTCGCCCTTTATTGAGAAAAATCCCAACCTTTCTGTGCGCAATGTTGGAAAATCAAAATCATAAGCGCAAAAAAAAAAATAGAGCAGGGGCATAGAATGAAGGCGTACAAAGTGAAGAAGGTGTTCATCCTTGACGACAAGTAAAATTGCAAGTGCAAGGATCATGTCGTCCATAGAGACGCTGTTGACACGGCCTCAAAAGCTGTTACATTTCCAAGTTCGCTTCCCCTTTCTCTCAGTTATGTTCATGTTCACTGTTTTGTATGGTGTCCTTTCGTCTTTTTGTTATTTAGTTTGTTAGTGTGTTTTATTCAGTCTTTTGTAGTTTAGTTCGTCATTTATGTTCTGTGAAAGTCTTTTTGAGCAGTTTTCTCGGTAGTCCCAACAGTATAATTTTTATGATTTAGAGAGAGAAGTTTCCTTTAAAAGAGTTTGGGAGGTCGTTGCGTCTCTTAATGTTATTAAATTAGTCAGTCAGTGTTACGTTTATAAGTTCAAGAGAGAAGCTGTTCTTGTCGTTTATAATTTAGTTAATTGATGTTTAGTTTTTATTTGCTCTGAAAGTCATCGATGCATACCTCGTCTTACCACGTTTAATTCACCTATCACTTTGTTCGCCTTTGTCAGTTCTTGTCTTCTGCGTTATCCAGTTAAATTCTATAGTTTTATTCTTGAACAGTTTATATTTACTTTTACGTTCATTGCCTCCTTTTATTTCTCTTATAATAATCTCTATGTCATTTATTCGCTACAAAATCTGACATGCATTTACAGCCTAACAATAATTATTTGAGTCTTGGTCAACTATAAGATTCACTTTTCGGTGGCAAAGCAAGGCTTCATTATGCCTATTCCCTATCTATTATTATAAAATTATCGAGAATGAAGCCGATACAAGAATGGTTATATACCATTGTTATAATGTGTGTATTTTTATTATGGCTCTATGAAATGAAAAATAAGATTTAAAAAAATTGGCGCCACGTTCCTACTCAGTGAATCCAACAGTCGATTCCTTAGGAATGTCAATAATCTTGTACACATTGTCTATCATTATAGAACTGTCTAGCTAGCTTTATATTTAAACGTGGCTACGGCTCATAATTTCAGGGAACGCATAAGAAAGGTGTTGCAGCCAAGAAGAAATCCCACATCATTATTACTAAGGAAAGAGCCCTACCAGACTGCATCAGCATTCAAGGCTCCTAGACAGGATGTCCGTTGGATCACTTCTGTAAAATCAGTGCATCAATGCCAGGTATGTGATGCGGTATTAAATTGCCATCTCAGTGCCGATGGTGTAGGCCCACCCATCGCGACCAGATCACATATCCGAGGATAATGGAAAATGTTAAATGTCTCAAAATATCAAAATACAGTACATTTACCATCATTGGCCACGACCAACTTGGCTTAACAGCGCCCTTACGCTCATTGACGCATTGATCACAATCGAAGGTATGCTAATCCAAAAATAATAAACATTTTCACCTATTATTTTTTGCTGGGATCACGTGTTCATTGAGAAATGGGCTGTAGGTTATGATATTAAAAAGATAAAAAACATAAATTGAGTCATGTGTTGGTCGTACTTCTCAAATGTGTCTTTGAAACTCATTTCAAACTATTTTAAATATTTCATGTACAAAGTTTCATAAAAAAGTTTGATAATTATCGGTTTTTACATCTATGATCAATGAATACTTTGAGTTACCTTTATTGATATTACAGCTATTTATGCGGATCCGATAGAATCAAAATCCATACTTCGTGTACTAATACTTCAAAACAATTATTTTCTACAAATTAGCTATGTGACCAAACCACGGTTTTAGACAACTTCAAATAACGTTCGGAATACAGCCCTGTATGTCAAAAAAAAAAAACATGCAGTAATAATTCACTATAGCTCAAAGTTTCTGCACAATTTTGATGAAAGTAGCATCGGCTATTCTTTCTTGTGTAACTTAATGGACCTTGTACATGCATCGTAAATTCATGCAATCCATTAATTTCGCAGCTGTCCGATGGTTCGGGTGAGCCTCCCATCTCCAGTCAGTAGAAGTTAACCGGTCGTTTCCGTTGTCGCTGTGGATTCGGCAATTATACGAAGCTTGCTTTCCACGCACGCTAGAAGGCAAAGAACGGGCCACGTTTTAGCCCAAAACCATCCGAAACACTTAATATAGTTGCCCAAGCCTAATTATTCGCAACTGCCGAGTTGGCCTCCGAATACGAGTGCATGAATAATTAAGCAAATTCCTTAAACTTTCTTCCCTTAGGATGGATCATTTGAACCGGTGGCGGGCAAATTATTTACTGCCCACGTTAAATCCTTCGAATAAGGTTAAACCTAAGAAAATTTTCCAAACCGGGTCTGAACTAACGAAGGTAGCGCAATAAAACCAAATAGGCTTATACACCGGAATTTCCCACCCGGACTAGTGTCCTCCCCAAAGCCCAATTATCTATAAACAAATACAACACCAGAGCAACGAAGCATTTGGAAGGATTTTCCAAAACCCATGTACACCGTTCGCATCTTACCTGAAACATGCAAAAAGCACTGGGTCAGCGCTGTCACGGCAAATCCGGACGAGAGAGCGGTCGCAAGCAGCACCGAGGATACGCTGGCTCCGACACCGGCACCGGCCGCGGCTCCGCACACGATGAATACGTAGAAGAAGGATGCTAAACACTCGGAGGTTATTGATCTGGAAAATAAAAACAGATGAACGGCAACATCAGTCTATGAAGCGATGCTATAAAAAGAAGGACGGTAGGTGTAGGTGGTAAAATGAAAGGAATTTATGAGATTTAACTCAAGGTATGGTGAGCGAATGTTAATCAATTTTGACTCAGTCAGTCGGAGTTTATTTCATGTTTGCTGAAATCTTCGAAAAATTTAACTTTAATGATGATTCGGCGTTCGAAGCAGAGGATCCATTTGTAAGATAGATCTAGTCTTAGTTGCATACTTAATGTTCCATATGGGTCCAAACCATGTCAGCATTGTATGAGTAAAAAAGCACTATTAAAAATATATTAAAACACAACCTGCCTGTAAAAACGCGTGAATAAGACAATTTGAGAAGGTTTAGATTTCATTTACATATATGTCTTGCACAAAAACGTATATGGCTCTATAATTTCGCTTTACTAGGATTGAGTTTAAACCAAACATTGTTTGGAGATTTTCACGAAACGACGTCGCAGAAGCAAAACGTGTCACATCCGAGGGAAATCCTGCTTCAATTTCTTAAAATGTTAGAAAGTTACAACTGTTCAAAATTTGACTGATCAAATTAAATGCTGATAATAATGTTTTCTACCAATTTTGGAATTCAGATTTTTAGCTGAAATAACATCAAAGTTTGATGTCATTACATTAAGCAAGTGTTTGTGAAACATTCTCTGGAGCATACCAAATCATCATGATGATCAACTTTGAAGTTATTTTAGTATGAAATCTGGCTTCCATTAGCACATTGCCAGTGTTGACCGGAAGTAAAATTTTTAGCATTTAACGAAGCATTCACTATAAGCATTTTCAGTGACATTTTAACACTATGATTCTTTCGGTAGAATTTTGAAAGTACATTGTGCTTTAACATAATCAAGATTTGGACGAATCATTTAGTATGAGTTTGACACATTTGCCGACAGCACAAACGAGTAAAACTCATACTATATGAGCCACCCCATGCTTGAACATAATTAGTTGCATAGTTTAACTAAAAATGTTAAAAAATACTTAAGGTTCAATTGTAATACGGAATGTACGTGGTGACAGATTCTTATGTGGATGATGACACATCCTAATATGGATTCCAGGATGGTTTAAACTACCAATTCGACTCAATCCAAGATCAAGTTGCTTAGAAAAAAGACACAACGTTTAATAGCATATAGTTGAGTGTGTTTCACAACTATGGAACATTGTGGCACACTTTTGACTATTGAAGTCCCAGAAGTAAGATCTAAGCAACCTTACTTATAAATATTATTGATGACGTTTGCTTTATTGTACTGAAACACAAAAAAAAATGTGTTTGGCACAATTGGCGACCTTTCTGCGTAGAGTATAGCATAACCAAAAAGAGTGTCACACACAGGTTTTAAAAAAAAATTGGAGTTGAACATAATTCATAATTTGAACAACTTTTGTACTTACATCCATCCAAATATTGTGTTTTTCACTGAAGTTCAAGAAAATAAGTCACAACATTTTCATACCCCTGGTACCTTGGGGATTCTCTTAACCGAGTGGGTGTATTCGAATTTATAATAAGTTCTATTATCAGATTATAAAAAGAGATAACAAATAAATATTCGTTAGATCATAATGCTTGAAATAGTTTCAAATTATGTTATCAATATGATATCAAAATAAAAACATTAATAACTGAAGTAGGATTTCTAGTGAAGAGCCCCATTCCATATTCATGATATGCTG
This sequence comes from Aedes koreicus, assembly GCA_024533555.2. Lineage (NCBI taxonomy): Eukaryota > Metazoa > Arthropoda > Insecta > Diptera > Culicidae > Aedes > Aedes koreicus. The sequence goes on along the minus strand of JAHHFK020003102.1, from coordinate 967,660 downwards.
GAAATATTTATAGTTTCACATATAACTGGTAAAGTTCGTAGAAAATTGTCTTTAATAAATAATAATAGATGAGAACGAAGATAGTCAATTTTGACGACTAAATTTGTTATGTAGTAACAGCTGGGTCCAAATTGATGAACTTGTTACCTATTTGATACCATTGTGTTATTTTACTTTGCTAGGGCTATACATCAAGATTACGGTGGTCTAGAATTACTTTGGATTGAAAAGTTCCGTTCATTTCGTGAGCTCATGTGACACCCATAATAAGATCCTTCTTCTGGGTCCCTTTCCGGGATATGTGCATAAATTTATCAAGTGCCAAGACGACTGGATACACAATCATGTGCTCGGAAATGCCAGTGATTTGTTGCTTGAGGAATCCCACGCTATCGACCATGGGTAGTTGCCAGTCAGTAGAGATCTAAGCTAGCTTCTTAGCTCCGATGACGTTTATCGTAACGAAAACAGACCACAGACTAAAAGGTCACAAGCTTGATGATATTCCTCTTCGTTTGACATCTTGGTATCCAAGCGCTTTATGCAGATAATATACTTATAGAGAAGTGGGCATTAGATCCTGGAAAATGGCTTTGAATTCAATCCACCCAGAGTATTTTCCGTTCAATTTGTGAATCGAAGATCGAGGGCGCTCCTTCTGGGCGATTACTTTCGCTGCAGGAAAGTTTGAGGCGTTGCTCCTGCTCGACATTGGACACATAGGAATCTGGCATTTTTTCTGCCCTCCAGTGGATCTGGAAGATTGCTGTGGGCTCCGTTGCACATGTTTGCTTTTCCAATCATGGATGTGTCAATACGTTTCAATACATTTTACTCTGTTCGCAATCGTAGCAGCGGAGGCAATTCGACATGGAGCTTTCATAAGGGCCAATGTCGCAAACGTAAACAATGGCTTCTTCCGCAAATTTCTCGAGAATGCTGAATTAATCATAGTGAATTTCCACGATGATTGTACAGAAGGGGAGTTCCTCTTTACAATAGAAGTGGTAGTTTACTTTAGCGATTTTGTATTTTCAAGAAATTTGCGGAAGAAGCCGGGAGAGTTTGCTCATTTACACTTCCGGTCCGCTTCCTAGCATCTTGCTTTGAAGTATTCGGTGGTCAGTAGCCTACCGATTACCTGTCGATCTGCCAAATTTTGGTAAACCCACTGCTTAGAATTATCTCAAATTGTAATATTCCGCCCACTATATCACAAAATATTGCGATTAGTTGAACGGATTGGAAATATGGATAGCATTGGGTATAGGACCAAGTCTTCTCCGGTTGGTACCAAATTAATGAGCGTAGGAATCAATATAATCAATATCAGTTACTAATGCTATGATGGGCCACCAATCGGAGGGGCGGCCCAACTTGTCTTATTTCTATTTACAGGATATCCCCAGAAAAGAGGGCGTGCCGCTGCTCATGCCTAACTATTACCTACACTGGCAGAAAAAACGATCACCATTATTTACGAGTTTACGGTGATTAGGTCATGCCGGACTATTCGGGGTGCGATGCAACTGGCGTTCGATGTTCTGTTGCTTGAAGGAGCGTTCCCATGCTTTTGGCGGATAGTGCTAGTTACATACTTTCAGCGTATCGTTAACCAAAACGAACCCTGCTGCTGACCTTTTTCCAACTATCCAACATTCCAGTGATTTCTCGTGGAAGTGAAGAGGATTTCTCGGCTTCCTTCAAAGCGAGTATCAAGTCAACACGTTTCTTCCCATTCCCTACTTGCCCAGCATTCGGGCACGGCCGGCGTCGGTATTGCTTCATAATGGGTCACCAGTTTTTACACATTGAAGATGTATGTTAGTCCCAAACATCATCTATTGGTTCTTTGTGTAAATACAGCTGATCTGGCAATAAGGAGTAGCACCCGTGGGCGGTCAATCATGCTCATGCTCATGCTCAAATGAAATAATCTTACGCCATAACAGTTTGAAAAATCAGCCTATATCGTTCATTTTGTTTGCACAAAAAAAAAAACCAAGCGTATAGCCACATTTAACTATCTTTGGCTATATCCTCTATGGCGTACCACCTTGATCAAAAAGTTCCCGAAATCGACACTGTGCCACCGTGGCAATCGTGCCTGCTTAAGACTCCAAAAGACGCTAAGATCAATCAAAGTTTGCGGAAATACAAAGTTGACCATCTTTAAGACATTAATTAGGCTGGTAGTCCTTTATGGCCACGAAACGTGGACATTGCTCGTGGAGGATTAATGCGCCCATGGTGTCTTTGAATGGATGGTGTGCGTACGGTGGAGTGCAGATGCAAGACGGAACGGGGAGGAGGCGAATGAACCACGAATTGCATCAGTCGCTGCGAGAACCTCCCATCGAACACACCGCAAACATCGATCGACTACGGTTGGTTCGGCATGTCGTAAGAATCTCGGACGACAGCCCAGTTAATATGAGTCAAAAGAAGAGGCGCGCAACGAGCAAGGCGGATCGATCAAGTAGCTGGCGATTTGCAGACTTTTCGTTGACTGCAAACCTGGCGAAATGCAGCCATGGACCGAATAGAATGTAGACAACTTTTGTGTACAGCAGAGGCCACCCCGGCATTGGTAAGGTAAGGTAAGGTCAAGTCATACGCGCATTTCTACACTCATATTTACGACTTGACGATGACTCCCCAGCCAGGTGAGATAAGAGAAACGTAGAATTCCTATCCTGTAGATGAACAACATCGATCCATGCTGCAAAACAATCCGATGGCTTCAGAACCAACTTTACCGCTTGAGTGTACAACAATCAATGAAAGTAAGGAAATTACCACTTATTGTTAAAATTTCAATAGAATGAAGGTGAAGATAAACGAAATTTATAAACGGGTTGCCGCTTCCAGCTTTTCTGTTATTTAAGCTACGGAAACGAGTTGGGTCGGAAGTATAAAAAATTAAGAAGTGTTCGGTGATTGCTTTAATGTCTTTAGGGATGATCGCGACAAATCGTTATCCAATAAGAAGTCTGGTGGTGGAGTGTGCAAGGTATTTTACCATGTTTGGTTCAAATCTTTTATTGGAAATCAAGTGCATTTTTTGCGGCTGTGTCTTTTCCTCCAGAATTTGCCAAAACTAAATCAAGAATATACCCTTCGTTCAATTTTAAGCTAAATCAAGTGTAAATAACGAAATTGTTTGCAATATTTCACAGATCAGACCTAACTTAGGCGATGTATGGCTTTAATTTACTTGAAATATCCCACGAATAAATGCCAAATCTAGTATTCCATACGCGTGCATAAGAGAACGCAAAAAATTACATACATTTTTCAAACTGTTTGTGTCCTAAATTACTGAACAAGAGACGAACTCCAATTTGAATGCTTTTCTTTTCTGGATGGATGTTCGAAAATATTCTTGATTGACGAAACGAATAGCAACTGAAATCTCAGTCGATTGTACCAGTAACCTGAAGTAACCTGAAATTTCCATCAGTGGTTGCCTTATCGTACTTTTGTACGTAGTTATTACATCTAAGAAGATATCTAGCATTTGAATCATATCACAACAGCGACCAACCAAAAAAACCTATACTTTAAATTTATGTGCATTCATCACATATTTTTTATAAGTGTAAACATATTTTCAATATTTGTTGCCAAGGAAATTTTGTGGGACTATTTATAATATTATGAGTTTTCACACTCACAGTTTTACCTTTCATTTTAATCGGAATAAAAAAAAGACTGAACAACAAGATTGGGTTATAAGTTGTTATCTTCGTTTGATTTCGATTGATATGAATAATATAAACAGATCAATAGACCGTTCGTTGAAAAATAATAAATACATCCAAGTAAATCAAGTACATTACAAACATTTAATTTCTTAACCCTTGTTAGGTCTTGCGTATCTAATGCTATTGGTTGTGAGGGTCTTGTGATTGGCTATGAAAAGTATAAAAATAATAACTAAAATAAAAAAAAAATCGATAGGCATTGTTTTTTGGTTACCAATATCGGTTTTTTCCCTTAAAGCTGCTTCAATTGACTGTTTTAATTACCAATTGAAACTAAATCCTGGTAGGTGCGAATTTTTTAGTGAAGTACCTGTAACTAGAAATGGAGAAGAAAAATTAGTAATTTCCATTTAATTCCAACTATCTTTATTGCTAATCTTGACAGATATGCGTATTGCGTCTACAATGTGCATACTTCTTCAGTGTCCTGCACGACGCTGCAGAAATCTGCACATTTTAAACGAAATACGCGTATCAGTCAAGATAAGCAATAAAGGTAGTTGTTGGAATTAAATGGAAATTACTAATTTTACCTCTCATTTTCTAGGTCTAGTTGGAATTAAATGGAAATTCTTAATTTTCTTCTCATTTTCTAGTTAATTGAAACTAGTCTCGTGAGAATCATTGGTTAAGAGGTTTCCTTTGATTTCTACACTTATTGTTCATGTGGAACCGAGAAGTAAATTTTATTCACACATAAATTTCATTTGGTCAATCCAATAATTTGTATGTTGCTTATGCATTAATTCTATTTGAAGAATCATATTGCAAAGAACTATGTGCTTTCGCACGTAAAGTGAATTCGTTTCGATGTATGCTTACCACCCGCGTATTTGTGGATGTACATCGCAATATGTTTTTGCGCGGGAAATCCGTATCAAACAAAAAAAAGTTTGACGATTGCACGAGAGAATCTACTTAATTATATGCGTCATACGGAAATTTACTTACTCGATTGTCCCAACAGAATTCACCCTTTTATAAGTAAGTTTATTTTTGTTTATAATTATTTATAAACACTCCCAAGTGACTATTACTGAAGCACATTTTAAATCAATTATGTTGATCAAGTATCGAAGCAACTTTAAAACTTCCCAAGGTATCAGAATATAAAATTGAATCAAAACGTCAAACTCTATAGAATTCAAAATATCGAAATGACATGCTGGAGTCACACGCAATGTATCTCTCTGTGTCTACTAAGTACAATCGATAGAATTTGAAAATATTTTTCTCAAATGAACGTTTGTATTGTTGGCAACCTGAGCTACGATATGTTTTTCTTCGATCGCCTTTCCATTCGAACTGCTTGGTAAACAGTTGTTCTATTGTAGACAATGTGAAATCAGTTGCATTTTTCGAGTGCGTGTGCTTTGATTGACGACAAATATGGTATAACGGCATAGCTTTGATCAATACTAAAAAAAACAAGTCATCATAAGAATACCAGAGCTTAGCAGCATCTCGATCGTGTACAGTGATATTGACAAAACATCCTCAATCATTAATTTGAACTGAAGTCCATAGCCAAAGCAAATCATGTCAATGGTTATTGACTTTGTTGTCAGTGTCTTACATGTGCATAGGTTTTCAAATGACATAATGTATCGCCAAATTAAATGAATAAAGCAAAATCAAGGGTTGAATAGATATTTGGACAACAAACATCTACTCTAGCAACTGTTTGCTGAGAAAATAGCAACGTTTTTTTGAGTATCGATACGTTTTTTGAGCATCTTATTAGGACTGTGTAGAAATGTAAAAAAAATAAATAAAATGGCGTGCGTTCTCGTCAATGCCAATGACATATTTAAGAAATGATGGATACATTTAGTGATGTGTTTTGGTGGAAACATATATTGAATCATACGTTTAGTAATTAGTTTCTGCGAATAATCATGAGTGTGGAAATAGATATTTCCTCGAAAAGAAATCTAAGAAGACTTGATTGAGTACAGTTAAGTATGATATAGTTCGGTGAGTGGTACCGTCCAACCACTTTAGTTTCTCGGTCTTGCAGCCGATTACGCGTTTTTTGGTAAGTAACAAGTTTGTCGTAAACCCTAACTGCATACAAAAATCAGCTCGATTAGTAACAGGATAGCGTACAATAGGAGACCTGACTGTACTACTATCCAAGCCACGTGTTGCGTGATGTTCAAATGAATGACCCAATTTTAAAAGCCGTGTTTGGGAAAATCTGTAGGATTTAGAGCGAGTCTCATTGCAATACATAAAGATTATGTTAAATCATTGAAACAAAACAGTCTAACGCGTGGAAGGGTTGACAAAATCGGATACTCATGTATCGATTCGTTTGCTTGAATCAACTAACCGTGCCATCCAATCCTAAGGGGGAGTCCTATTTCAGAATTCCAAACATTCCGCCTCGCTTATTTGCGCTCTACATTTTGTTGACATTATGATTTCAATTTGATACACTAAAAGAGCGCAACTCGGTTCCTGCCATACTCGCGACAGCGGCGAATACTTAGAAAAAAAAAAATTGCGCTGGCCCTTGAGTAAATATTTAAACCTTCCATATAATCTTACACAAACAGTTATCGCTTCCAATGCATTCCTGGTGACGAATAGTTCGCCTTGATCCTCGGGCCTTTCTCACATCTGCCTTGCCGAGGGCTGAATCGACTTTTAATATTGAAATTTATCATGCAAGTCCATCTCACCTCCAAAACTCCAAACTACGCAGCTCGTTGTGCATATTGGTGGAACGACCCTGCAGGGAGCTGGAGAGCTTGGCTCCTCCCGGCTCCCGGCGAAGGTTCTCCAACCGTTCGAACAGCTGCACGATGTGGAAGTCGATGTTCGAATCCGGAACGTGAAGGCTTTCTTCGGCCATTCTGCTGCTATAACTTATATCCTCCCCGGCTGTATCACAAAACTATATCACTACTTCACTTCGGCTCGATTGGGTCAATTAAGTTCAATTAATGCTTCGATCTCAATTAGCACTAAGCTTGCGGCGATCGGTCAGTAATTGGTCAGTAATTTAAATGTACAACTGAAACACACTTTTTATTTTTCAAAATTTCAAACACTGAATCCTTCCACATGCTTGAATCAGATCCCACTGGATTTATAGGAGCACTTTTCGCAATTGCACACCGTTCATTCAAAACTAACAATAACCGCTTAACTACATACGCATGCCGGGAAACCGCAAACGCTTTCGATTGAAACTGCCTCAACACGCGAACCACCTAACATACCGGAACGAGAAAAAACGCCGAAAAGCACGTCCTTACCGGGAGACGACACAGACGAGAATAAACGGCAAAAGTGGAGTAAGATTTTATGCTGCTACTACTGCAGTTCCACTTCAACCAAAGGTGACCGGGAGGAAGCGGGTGGATGCTACGGAACGAAGGGTGAAGATGCATAAAATCATATGCTCGTTCGACGAACGCCGCCACCCCGCATTGAATAGGTTGTACAGTGAAATTTGTCGTGCCTTCATAGCTGTGAGCATAAGAACCGAAGACAGCCGAAGGTTGCCGAACTGAACAGCGCCGGTCGGTGTCAGGATGTTTGCCCGAAAAGCAAGGGTCGCATGTGGTTTTGAGTTTTTTTTAGATGTTTTTTTTTCTGCTATTCAGACTGTGCTCCTGTTGCTCGATGCTGATGCGGTTGTCTGTTGCTTGATTGTAAATATATGCTCGCTGATTGGTGATCTGTTGGAAAGGCTAGGGTGACTCTTAGATTTACGTGGAACGTGGAAGGTTCATTGCAAGAGATTTCTATTTTGATTGGGTATCCGAGTTATTATCGAAATGATATTGATATGATGATAATGAAATTTTTTTTCCTGTATTAGGCTTAGCGAAGTTTATCGCACGTACAAAATCGTGCCTATCATAATGTAAAAAGGGTCATTCCATATCAAGTGACCGGAAAAATGCATCGACCCAAATTGGCTGATGTACTAACTCTAGGCTATTAATAAAAAATCCAAAGTTTAAGACCAATCGGAGAACCCCTCGGCCCATGGGCTGCCCCCATTTTTTTTTTTTGGATTTTTGAGAAGTCTATATTTTGTTTTTTGAATATCTCGATGACTAAAAGAGCTATAAACAATGTCAGATACTTTTCTTAAATAAAATTAGGTTAGGAAGATTTTAAATATTTTTTACAGTGTTGCCAACACTGTTATTTTAACAATTGAAGTCTTAAACTGCGTTTTTCTTAAAATGTCCTCACTTTTTTATCAATTTTGATAACCCCAATGTGTTCTGCATACTTTTTTTTACATAAGAACCACTAATCGAGGAAAAATAATTTGCTCCGTCATGGAGATATGGATTTTTAAAGATTTCATATTTTCATAATTTGTTTATTAAACCACTCTGATATAGTCTGTAATTCCTTATCAAGGCAGATCTAACAGAAAAGTACCGCATCAATTTTCAAATAATAACAAGTACTTCCCACCATTTTGACCACTTTTGGCCAATCTTTTTTAAATTTTTGGATGTCGTCCGCTGGTTTTATAAATTTTCGAATCTTTGCTTTGGTTAAAGCCCAAAAAGTCTCGATTGGCCGTGCCTCCGGGCAGTTCGGCGGATTCATGTCTTTCGGCACGAAACATACATTTTGACTTTTGTACCATTCTAAAGTGCCCTTTGCGCCAAATCAGGCCAAAACACTACTTGACCTTCGTGCTGCCAGCTCATAGGCAATAATTGTTTCTAGAAACATTCCTTAACGTATTTCTGAGTGTTCATCGTCTCCGTTGTGATGTACGGACAAGATGTTTTACCACACTCGCATATTGCCTGTCAAACCATAACCTTCTTACCGAATTTTTCGGTAAAAATTGCCTTCTCCGTTTTGTCTTTGTCTTCGCTTACAGTATAGAATTGTGGTCCGGGAAGCGTTTTGTAATCTAGTTTCACATACGTTTCATCGTCCATTATTATACACCCAGAATTTCTACACAATAACGAATCGTAAAGTTTGCAGGCCCGTGGTTTCGTTCCTTTTGGGTTTTTGCGTTCCTTTTGGGTTTTTTCTGCTTCCGGTATGTTTTTAGCCCAAGTCTTTCTTTGGCACGCATGACGTTACTCGACGAGGTCCCTAGTTTTTTCGCAACATCCCGAACGGAAGTCGAAGTCCGAAGTCGAGTCCGAAGTAAGACCGCGCATTTTGATAGGTAACACAAAACTGAGCACTTTTTTGATGCTATGTCATTCAGAAATGTGCAAACAAAAGGACGCAGCCTAAACATGTTTAAATATTTCATTATATTCAAAGTGACTGTTAAAATAAGTTGTGCTTATGCTTTCTGGAACAGTCGTTAGTTGTTCAGTCGTTAGTAATAACATTGAGTGTTCTATAGGGCTGTGCTTAAAAAGAAAATGTTTGGTTGGAAATCAACATTGGTCATCTTTACACTTCTCATCGCGGGAATGGCATTCATTTAAACTTCGGTCCGGTGTTTAATGTTTGAAAACTGTGTGTGAAAGCCATGCAAATTAATTTGGGCGATTTTTCACAGCCAATCAAAACCGATGCTGTAATCCTTTGAACTCTCATTTCAGCATTCGACGCAAACATTTAAAAACAATTTCATACCACTATCACGACAAATTGCACCAACACGTAAAACATGTTTTTGAAGGTCGAAAAATATGTGCTCAATGTGACGAGGCGTCATAGATTTCCTTAAATCTCAGCTGACTAAGCTGACAAAATTTGATTACTTCTCTGGCGGTGCCGATTCACAGTACAAAAATAGTTTTAACATCTTGGATTTGCTGTCGATAAGAATTGGCGTACCAGCAAATAGCGGAGCGATTAGGTGGAACTCTAAAAATATTGGCGACGAGAGCTAGTCTTCAAGGAACTACCACACAAACTCCATACATACAAAACAAGAGCTACCATACAAAACAAGAGTTGTATGATTGGGCACGCTGTAATTGCAACTTGAATGTGAAGTTTGTGGCATCACAGCAGTGCAAGACTTTTGCTTCTTTGGTAGTCAGATTTGCTAATGCTCAACCTTTTCATGGAATCCGCGGAATGCATTCGGCAGCTCCAACAGCCGATGCAGCTGTTCTTATGAAGAGTATTTCGAGCTCAGAAACGGGTACCATTTTTAAACTTATTTCGAAAAACCGTAAAAATTCAACACGTACACACACCATAAGGCAAAACGCAGCAGAAAATAAGTTTTGATAAACATTTTATTTTGAGTGGAATTTGCTCAGTAGTTGTGAAATATAAAATTGCACTTTTATTTATAACTAGCTGATCCGGCAAACCTCGTACCGAAAGATCGTAAGTTTTTTTTAACCCGACGCAGCCAAGAGGAACAGATTTTTAAAAAAAAACATGGGAATCTGTCAATTTGTTCTTCAGTTAAATTGAGATATGCCGTTCCATTTCATTTTTATTTTTTCAAAAAGATAGATAGATTTATAGCTTGATGATTCGATTGACAAAAAAATGAATATTTATCATGAATAGAAGCAAAAAACTTAAAATGTTTATCCAATATGCAAATAAAATATCCAATGAAGAAACTACTCAAAGTTCCATTAAAAGTCGTCTATTAAAATTTTATATTTTTCTAGGAAATTTCTGAGACAAATATTCTTAGTTTATGATACAGTAGATTTAAAAAATTCATAATTCATCAATTATTTAAGTCTATTCTGACTTTGCTTCACTGCTGTTAAATCGAATATTTTTTGGCCAAGTTGTAAAACATGTTGAGTAGAATTTGATCTAAAAATTTTTGATAAAGTTTACTGATATAATAAGCATACTGATCTATTTCAATGAAATTTTCTAAGGTTTCTTCTAAAGGAAAGAACAACTCATACATCTAATGTACGCTGATCTGGAAAGGTTGGTGCGAACTATCGTCGGTCGAGTTTGTAAGCGCAATGTGTGGACCGTGAATATTTCACTTTCAGAGGACTTTTTCGATAATATTGAGAACTTGCTACCTGCGGACAAAGTTTATGTTGGAGATACAGCAATGGCAGAGCTGGTCAAATTAAAGGAGATCGACAAACTCCACTTTCTCAACAATGCAAATAGGCATTACGTTGCTGCTGGTAACCACGTAATCAAAAACTACAAGGTATACAGCCCCATTGGGTTGTTCGGAATGATGACGTAGGACTACGATACTAAATGTAAGCCATTTAGATGGTACAATGCAATGTTCTTTGAATTAACCCTTTCAGGCCTAATTTATACAGGAAATTTGATGAATTCTGATTGATTTGGTGCTCAATAACATAGAAATAATTGAAAATAGTAGGAAATATTTTTTTGAGATGTGCTGGGTCACCCAAACTGCCCAGAAGATCAGAACTTAAGATCTACAGTTGTAACAGTAGCTCATCCGCTATAGAATGTTATGATATGTATTCAAACATATTCAATGAATGTCTTGGAAGAGCAACTGACATTTTGAGAAAATCTTGAGATATTCTATGCCAAACTAACTAACTTAACTTTGTATAGCGCATAAAGCTATTGTTACAATTGTCTAGCTTAAGTTTTGAAGGACAGTTTGAATGAATTGAAACTAACAAGGTTATCCCATGATGTCTGTGGACGTTTCAGAATATTCATTGAACATATTTGAATATTTATCGTAGCTTTGTATAGCCCAACAGACTAGTAGTAACTACTGTATATCTTAAGTTCTGAACTCAAGGTCAGCGTATGAAACTGAACATCCCAAGATATCTCATTATATAGGTTGACCTACCAAAAAAAACTCACTGAATTTGGTCAAATACATATTGTTACTTTGTAGCTGTAGATTTTAAGCTGCAATTCAACACTTCAAATCTTCAGTTGTAAATTTTATGTTTTGAGTTCCCGGAAAGTTTGGATAACCTAAAACATCCGAAGATTATCTCGTCATGTCTGTTGTTCTTCCAAAATATTCAATGAATATGTTTCAATACACATCGTTGCTTTGCGTAGCCCAGAAAGCTTTTGTTACAACTGTAGGTCCTATGCTCTGATCTCAAGGATAGTTTGGACCTAGAACGTGTCATATTGCTTTATAATGTTTTTGGACTTTTAGAAATCTTATGTTCTGAACGCCTAGACAGTTTGGATGACGTAGACCATCCTAAGATTATTTTCTTGTGTATTTTTACGTTCAAAAATATTCACTGAATATAGTTGAATACGTGACGTAACTTTGTATAGCGCAAAAAACTACTGTTACTAACGTATATTTTAAGTTCTGATCTCGAGAACGGTTTGGATTACCTAGAGGATCTCAAAGTTATAAAATAATGACTGTTGATCTTCCAAAAGATTCATTGAATATGTTTGAATACAGATGGTCAACATATATAGCTCAAAATACTACTGTTACAGCTGTAGATCTTATGTTTTGAGCTTAAGGACAGTTTGGAGTACCTAAAATATCCCAAGATTGTCGCATTATGTCTGTTGGCCTTCCACACTATTCAATCAATATTGTTAAATACATATTGTCCCTTTACACACTCCAAACACCTACTGTTACAACTTTATAAGTTTAACAGGTGGATCGCAAAACAGTTGGGAATTGACAATTCGACCATGTCCTGCAAATCGTTCAAGGAGACCCAGACTACCCAGCGGCGAGCTGGAAGCGGAAGAAAAGCTAAGACAACCTTCCTTCCGTGAACTCAAGGAAGGTGAGGAATTACTCCAAGAGCAATCCGAATCATTCGATTCGGAAGGTGGCCATGAAGGTCAATTCTTCGGTCTGGTTCGTCCAGCACACAGTGAAGCGGGCGGAGTTCATGTTTTCAATATAAGGAAGGCACCTAAACAAACCGATAAACTGTATACGGTGGACAATTCCCACGCCAGGAAGCAGTACCGCGAGTGGTTGGTGCAGCCAAAATGCATCGTAATGGAGGACGAGTCGTACATTAAAGCGGACGCCAAGCAGATCCCCGGTTCGAAATGTTTCGTCGGCATGGATGTTCCGGAGAAGTTCCGGAAGAAGAAGGTCGACAAATTTGCCAAGAAGTATTTGGTGTGGCAGGCAATCTGTGGGTGCGGCTGGCGCCATTAATCACCAATTATATATGTTATATATATTATATAGGCAAAGAAGAATGCCTCCAGAAGCGCCTGCTGCCCTTCCACTGATCCCACGAAGGTGATACTCTGTATTGGCCGGATCTGGCATCGTGTCATTGTGCGAAACCGGTGATGGAGTGGTACGAAGCCAACGATGTTGTTTTTGTGCCGAAGGAGGCAGATCTGCCAAACTCGCCAGAACTTCGCCCAACAGAAAAATTTTGGGCGATTATGAATCCGGGCAAAATCCGGAAAACAGGGAATGTCTTCAAAAACGACAAGGCCTTGAAGAAATAATGCATGAAAGTATGTATGAAAGATGGCGCAAGTGTTGGACAGGTATTGATAGGTAGCGTTAAATTCAAGGAGACAACCCGCTTTTATAGCCTAGTAGAAGAGGTTGAATAAACCAACTTTGCAAAAACAGTTAATATTTGTTTATTTTTTTCCTGAGAGTTTCAAAAATATTCGACATATGAATTTTTGGTGATCATTTTTGTCTGTTGAAATTTTTTCGAATGCAATCCTTACGCCAAAAATTACCGTTTTAACTATCAAACTTTTTGGTTGCTTGAGTGTGCAATGGCATGATATGAACAATATGTGGCTTTAAAATCCTGATCAATTCATACAAAAAAGGATTTTTTTTTAAATACAAATTGAAGTTATTATTTTTAAGGAACCTGTACACCTGTCATCTGTTAGTACTTTGTAACCAATCGTTATCGATTGGTTAGCTGAGCAACAATTTGCAAAAAATCTTCTGAAAAGACGTCCACGAGAAAACTTGAACTGTGTTTTTAGATACACCATTACCTCATTTTGTGCACAAAATGCTCATATTAATAAAATAGATAAATTGACTTTTCAACAAAGTTTTTTGAATACATCCCAGCAAAGCATTTCCAAATAAAATAAAGGTAATTGACAACAAAATTTTCCATGTTTTGAATAGAAGAATCGCTCCATTTAAAATTCAGATGCTTGGCTTGAAAATGCATTGACATAGAATTCAACAATTAGAGCTTATAACAAGAAGCAAACAGAGATGTTTTTTTACAGCATAAAATGATTCTCATGAAATATGCGAGGCAAGCAGACCAGCAACACATAAAGCATAACAAAAAACACTTTAAAGTGCAGCTTGTTCATGTTCGCACTGCACTGTCAGTAGTGCCGAACCATTTGTATGGCATCGTACATTCACCGACCGGCACATGCAATGCATTTCGACAGTCTACAGGAAGCAATGTGAAGCAAAACAGATCTCAGGAGTGGACATAAAAATTCAAATTTCATCCATTCAAGTGCCACTGCTTTTCCGACAATATTTTTCCTTAATTCAATTAATTTCCTTTAGTTTTTTTTTCTTTCTCTTATTTTAGCCGTATAGACTAAAACCTTGTCCGTTTGTTTACGACGGTATCGAGGTTTGCAAAAGAACTGCATGACGCAACAAACTGAGGCTCATTACTTTTGCTGGTCAATTAAGTTGCTAATATTCAAATGAGCACCACCAGCAGAGAAAATGTGGAGAAACATTTACGAGAATATTAGTGAAAAATAAAATTTTCCATACAATTTGTTTGCGGTCATTTTTCAATTAATGTGTTCGATGTCTTTTCAGTTTAGCTCAGAGGTGGTCTTGCCAGCTGGTGAGATGCGTAGTGGCTTTAAGTGTTAGCGTGACATAGTTATTACACTACCACGTAGGGTTCTGCGTATATATTCTTTATTATTCAACTTAATAATTTATAACAAACATACGAGCTTGGTCGACGAAAACAAATAAGCAATTTAAGCTAAGAATGTATTGTTTGCGTACTAAATAGCAAAAAAAAATTGCTCAAATAGTGAGGATTTCATCAATTTTTGATAAATGGATCTCAAAGCTTGCAAAAGAGACTTGTACTACAAGACACAATTCATTGCTAAAGAAAGTTTACGACTATAAACTGCAGAAATAATTGCTTGAGGACTTAAGCCATACCTTGAAGCATTCCGAAAGCGATGAGAAAAGAATCATCAACATATTGAACGACCATTACCCAAACCTTAAGGTGAGAGGGTTCCTTGCTATTAAAAGAATTTTGAGAGACACACATCAGTTATTGTTGGACTCAGAATCGTTCCACCTTAAAGCATAGCTTATTTATAAAACGAATGCATAGCAGAGAATACATTACTTTAAACAAAGCCCGACGCACCGAGTATCCTCTCATGTGGAAAGGACCCTGAAAATTGGGCTGGCAAAACATAAGCGAAGAAAAAATCTTCGAAGAAAGACGCACGAAAAAACTGCAACCCTCCTTCTGCTATAATGATTTGTCTTTTTAAAGAGAGTGCCCAGACTCATCCGTTCGTTTGTTCCTATGCGTACCTTAGCCTTAGATCCATCAGACGGTAAATGGAGTTGGCTCTCTCGAAGCAAATCGGCAGGTGTGTAGCCAGATTCAAATTTCAACCATTTTTTGTGCCTCTTGTTTGCCGTTGTTTGTTGGTGTGGTTGCTGATATATCTGGCGAGTCGGCTGTCTTCACATGTTGATGCACAGTATTCTCTTTCTCTTCTTTAGAATCGACTGCGTATGGTTGTTAGAAACGACACATGTTGTTCAGGAACGGCTGCTGTGGATTTTCTTTTAAGTTCACATTTCAGCTGAGTTATTTTTTCGAGTGTATATGGTATATTTTGCCGGCAAACAAATTGCTGAGTTAAGCTGATTTTTTTTTTTCGTAAATGAATAACTGAAAAAGTGGATAAATCGATTTTATATTCCAGGTAATAAAACAGAAACATTGTTAGCAATACTTTCTAACAACTGCACATCATTTGGGGCAAAATTGTACTAGTATACCCAAAAAATTCGCATACGATCCTGAATATACGTTGAATTAGGTTTACTATTATCACTAAGGATTGCCACAGGCGGCAAGTCTCTTAAATAAAGAAACCAACACCAATCACTTCCCAAGTAAAAAATTCAATTTTAAGGTACACTTGAAGAAGTTTTCAAGACTCATTTGATAAAACGACGCATAAACCTAGATATTCTACATAACATCAATAAAACAGCCATAAAACCCTCATAAGTTCAAAAAGGCCCATACTACAGGAGGTTTTCAGGACTATTTCCCAAGGTTAACTTAAAACTTGATAGTTTTATCGGTACATACTTGTAATGACGTTCAAGACTTGCTTAAAACTACCACACGTTTTGATAGTTTTATGATTTTCCAGACCGTCATAAATATGTTTCGAATATTCCATTTTTCGATTCGTTCTAATGAATGGAGACTTTTTTTTGTTTAAAGTTGGGTGGAAGTTATTAAAGAAAAAAAAAAAAAAATATCGATACACGTATAATATCTCTTTTGCAATTTGTTATTGTTAAATTGACCATAACTGCATGAGTTTTTTGCCTGAATTTATGCATTTTTCATGCGACGTTCAGTTTATTTGTGTTTTATAACACAAAAGTTCGAAAATTTTAATGCGCCACGGAATCATTGCTAGAACATTGATTTATTTGAAAAATAAAAAATACTTGAAAATTCAACAATTAGGAGACAAGGCTGATAATTTGTTAGATCTTGAATAAATTTTGTCTACAATCCATTTTAAGTTTCAAAATGTATTTTAAACAGCATCGGAAAAACGAGAGTTTTTTTGTATAAATATGTAAATGGCTACATTTCCGAGGGAATCCAGAATAGCCACGCTAGCCATTTTTATAATGGTTATATCTGAAACTACCATAGAACGCAAATAAAACTAATATTTCTTGAACAAAACTTACAAGATTTTTTGAGGAGCGCTAAAGTTCATCTTTATTTGTTCTATTCTTGAAAAAGATGAGTTACGCTTGAATAAAACTTGTTTGAATTGCTCATGGTAAACAAGTCTTTCGTAAGATAGCCATAAAACCAGTGTGGAGAAGGAACATCATAAACATAGAAAATGTGAACGTCTAAATCAAAAGTGCTTATGCATAATTGTTGTTCTAAGTCATAATTACAGCACAGAGAACAGACATCCAAGCTGGAGTGCCCTTCGGGTGTAATTTATGTAACGGCTATTTCAAAATAACAGCTCGTTTCCATTAGTTTTGGTGAATCGTATGTTGATGGCGCCACTTGCCCGCCTGGAGATTTGATAGTCTGTCAATTTCAGTTTGGTGAAACCTAGACTAGGCGGCGTTGTTTTTCCAACGGTTTGCTTTTAAAAATTTACACAGTAAATTGAAAAAAAAAAAAATGTTCGAGCCTGGATGTATGTTCTCTGTGATTGCAGCTTATAATTTATTGTTTTTACTCACCAGCGTAAGTCGATAAGAACCAAAAATAAAAACTCTAGCTTGAATATGCTTCCAATGGTTTTGAGGAGAATAACAAATAATAATATCGCGTCGACGGCTGAAAATCAGTTGAGCGAAAAGTTATATTTCTCTTGATCTATACGCTAGACCTAACGCAGGAAGCAGTGTGCTGTGTAGTGGATCACTAAGCGATTCTAGCGCACTACTTCCGACTTTAGATTTTTAACGTATAGATCATGAGAAAAATCGATTTTCGCTCAGATGATATACCAATTTTTACTTGCAACGAGTATAATTATTGTGTAGCCTATTGGAAACTGAAATGCACGACTCGGGAGAATTTAAAATGAAAATAACATTTTACTATCGTAGTGCACGTTTAACCTTACGTCAAAAGTACTGCGCTGTATTTCCACGGTGGTGCGCCATATAACATGGGCCGTTAGGTTTAACTTGCACAACTGGTATAAAATCAATTATCAAGAGTTTTGCATTTCGGTTTTCAACTGGCGACACATTGCACCATTTAATTTAATTCGTAACAAAAAATAACGGGCGTATAGCCTCGACGTATAGACTCTTCTGATAAGTTAGTCTCAGTAAGCTGCAATTCCAATGGAATCCTGCGATGGCCAAAAAAACATTTGTCGTTGGTGGCTGAAATGAAAGAGTATTCAATATATTGGATAGGTTTTTATTGAATTTCCGCTTGAACGATCCACTATTTTATTATTTCTTCCATCTATTGACAGTTTGTTTATTTTTCACATAATGTTCTTTCTCAAGAGTATGTGCTCTTATTCAAAATCAAATGGTTCTAAGCGCGTTTTATGGCAACATTTTCAAGATACATTCATCTTAAAGAAGAATGTCATAAAACTTTTCAAAACTTTTATCAGGTTTTATGAAAATTGCGAAACAATGCCTTGAGAGGGGAATCAAGTATCTTATAAAATTACTTATAAGGTGAATAACACTTATAAATGATGTAGTTTAAATGAGGTTTCTTCAAGTGTTCTTTAATCACTCTTAGGAACTGTTAATCAATTAAAACCACATGAACTTGGAAAACGCCCTGATAAAACCAGATGATCTCCATAATGCTTTGATAACCCTGCAATAAAACACGAATAAAACCAATTTGCATTTGAATTGTTTCTTGGGTTAGGATACTTCATTACTCAACACACTTATATACACGCCTAGAAATAATGAAAATTATGTTGGCTGTAATTGATGATGACACAGAAAAAAAATATGAACTTCAACAGACGCGTGAAATTTCAAACCAAGCGTACACAATGAGATAATTTGCAATCTTTCATTCGAACGACCCGTTTAAGATGATTTCTGGCTTACATTTACATGAAATATCCCATGAATGTATATCAAATGTAGCAGCGAAATAATACCTTGTGATACAATATACCCTCAAGAGCTAAAGAACAGGCCATGTGGATTTTACTTTCTGGCTTATAACACTTTAAATTACACAACCGGGCTTCAAATGGTGAGGTAACAACTTCGAAGGAGGTTGCGACCGACCTCTCGTCCTCACAAGTTCCTACCTCACGCCTCCACGAGTCATATGATCACAAAAGAATGCCAGCTGAAACATGGAGACGCTGGTTGGCGTAGCCTGTTGTCGTTTTGAAAATAGCGAAGTGAGGGAATGCGACTGAAGATCGTGTACCTATAAATCAAGTTATACATCCATGCCTGTGAATGATATGATATTTTTTGTCATTCTAATTTAATTAATTATTTCAGCATGCTTTGGAATCATCTTTGCATTCTAAAATCATTTAAGAGCCTGGAGCAACATGACAAGCATCAAAGGCTCAATTTGTTTTTCAGCATACCATTCAATTTAAAATTGCACGTCTGAACTTCAACTATTATATTTATAAAAAAAACTGGCACTTCCTTATAAGCAGTATAGGATTATAATTGAATACTGTGTTTAGTGGTAATATGGTAAGATAAGCCATTTATTTCAGCAATCATCAAACCGGAAAGAGGAATTTTAACATTATGTCTTATGAAATAATATCTCTCATTGAAATTTTATCTATGACATTTGGAATGATCAAATTCTGTTTTCAGCTTTTCCAGGACTAGTCGGATATTAATACGTATCTAATTTTTTTTTCAGTAACATTTTTATGATATCTTATATTTTGTGTACAAACTAAATATTAAATAACATATAACGGGGAAAGGGAGGGACCATCAGGGCACCCAGGTAAAACGATTAGGATAGGGAGCATGGGACTGCCTCCTCCCTATTGTTAAAATTGCGTGGAAAGAAGGCGGCTGTTCGACCCCATCTATTGGGTTTATTCTGTCAATCGAGGGCTCGATTCTTGTGCTGTTAGTGTGAACTTGGTTTTGGCAAGAGATTCTCTTCCCTAAATTCACGGGTTTCGCGTAAGTGTATCTGCTTATCCGTCCAAATATTTTGGCCCTTCATACAAGAGCTTGATGATCACAAACAACAATAGAATCCTGATCAAACCGTTTTTCAGATTATTCCACTGCTATGGAAAGTTACCTTGCTACAATAGACGGTAGTATTAAATAATCATCATAACACTTTAAACTGCACAAGCGTGATCTAAAATGATGTTGATAAAGATGATGATGATGGTCTCGCCATTTACCCACACAAAGGTTTGAGATAGTCGATTTATCTATTAAATAATTTGTCTAAAAACAATTTAAACCAGTTATGAAAAAAAAAAACGAAATGATTTCGTCTACAGATATAAACTGTTTTAAAAACTGTTCATTTGCTTTACAGAATCCAGTATTAGGACATCACCAAAAGACCGTCCAAAAGTTCGATGAGGAGATGAAGAAGATTTCTTCTCTATCTTATTTGATTAGTGGCGTTCGAGAGCACATTGCTGCTCAAATAAACAACGCGTTCTTAACCGGTATGGACACATTGGGGAAAAATTTGAATAAATGTTTGTCCAGTTAGAACCCGGAATCACTTATTGTGTTGCAGCGTTACGGAAAGTGGCCGCTGCAAGAATTCTTTTACAGCAGTTTGTTTACCTAAGCGCCCACTTTCTGTGGTATAAATTTCACGGTGTTTCGTCGGTGAGTTAAAAGATATTCCAGATGGAAGCCGAGAGGAGAGAAAAAATTCTGCACACCTACGTTGTTAATCCGACGTGGTCCACAATAAAAATCGCAAAAACGTTGAAAATCGCCAAATCAACCGTGCATGATGTACTCAAACGTTTCAGGGAGCGAAAGAGCGTGGATCAAGTGCCTCAAAGTAAGCGTCGTAGTTGAACATATGACCGCAAGCTGAACCAGACGGTGTTGAGAACCGTCAGAGCACAACCCTGGACTATCAGATAATGAAATCGCACAAAAATACGCTGCTGCTCGCAGTGCCGTTCGAAGAATTCGTTTGCGAGCAGGATGTCGTTCTTATCGAGCCAGCAAGCAACCAAACAGAACGTTGAAGCCAAGTTTCGTCACCAGAACTCGAGCTCGGAAATTGTACCAGCAGGTTTTGACGAAGTACCAAGGATACCTGCTCATCGACGATGAAACCTACGTAAAAATGGATTTCGGACAGCTTCCTGGCCAAAAATTCTACATGGCGACGGCACAAGGAGATGTTCCTGCGAAGTTTAAGTTTGCTTTTATGGACAAATTTGCCAAAAAAAAAACTGATGATTTGGCAAGTGATATGCAGCTGCGACCAAAGTGTTCGTGACGAATAAGACGATGGACTCGAAGCTGTACAAGGAAGAATGCCTCAAAAACCGCGTACTACCTTTCATTAAAGCCCATAAAGGTCCCGTGAAATTTTGGCCAGATTTAGCGAGTTGCAACTACAGCCTGGAAGTCATCCAGTGGTACCGCGATAATAACGTAGATTTCATCTATAAAAACATAAATCCACCCAACTGCCCGCAGTTCCGGCCAATCGAGTGATTTTGGGCAATAATGAAGCGGAAGCTTAAAAAAAGTGGAAAAATGACTCGGGACGCGACTCAAATGACCAATGTGGAACAAGTGTGCCAAGGAAGTTGACTCCGGAGGTGTGCAGTGTTTGATGGGAGGAATAAAGAAGAAATTGCGAATTTTCATTAGAAACAAAGAGAAATGATTTTATTGATATTTTTTCCTTAAAGTTCAGTGAATTACATTGATACTGATCTCAAAAAAGTTACTCGTAAGGCTCGTCTGGTAATTGTGATCAAACCGAAAGAGTCCAATCGTAACAGCGATGATACTCGTAAATTTGTAAATAGTAAACTGGATCCAAAAACACACAAGATCCGTAACTTTAGAAACGGGAAATATGGCTCTATTATTGCTGAGTGTGCAACAGGATATAATGTTAATGTCGTGAAAGATGGCATTATAATTGATTTGGGTGAAAATTATAACGCTGTTGTTCCCTCGGTGCCAATACTTAAAGTGATGGGCATGAGCGAGTAATTTTCCTCCGTTGATTACATTCGGATTTTAAAAGATCAAAATGAAGACATCGCGATTAATGAAGTTAAAATAATAAGAACGTATGAAAATCCACGCTTCAAGTACAACAAGTTTAATACGGTAATTGAAGTTGATAAAAACACTTATAATTGTTTATTGACCGCGAAACACGTTAATATTAAATTTGATTGGTGTCGTGTGATTCCTGAAATTCAAGTTTTGAGATGTTTCAAATGTGGAGAATTTGGAAACATGAGCATGGATTGTAAACATATTGTAGCATGCTCTAAGTGTAGTGAAAGTCACACAACATCTGAATGCACATCAACTGTTTTCAAATGTTTTAATTTAAAAAAAAAACGAATAACGAACGTAAAACGAACTAAGACGTAAACCACGGCGCGTTTGGTTATGAATGTGATATTTTCAAGCGATTATATGAACGAAAAAAAGCAGCCTACATTTTCAATGAATATCAACCAACTTCCAGTAGTAATGTGAGTAATTTTTTTGTGCTTCAATATTGCCGGGTTGTCTACAAACTACGTAGAATTGCGTCAGATTGTAGAGGAAAACGTCCATATTTAGTCTTTCTATCAGAAACGCATATAGTTGACATGCAAGCGATTGATCAATATAGTATTCCGAGATATAATGTGGCTGCTTGTTTATCACATTCTAGACACACTGGTGGTGTTGCTATTTATGCTAAAGAATCAGTCCAATTCAAGCTTTAATTGAACGAAGTTTGTGACGGCAATTGGTTTTTAAGCATTGCAGTTGTTCGTGGCATGCAGATTGGTAATTCTGGTGTACTGTATCATTCTCCTAGTTCTAGTGACCAGTGTTTTTAGCAGATTTCTTTAATTTAAAACAATTGGTTAAGGAATATACGCGTATTTCCAGACTCAGTAAAACTTTGATTGACCATGTGTACTGTAATTTTGATGGAGCGAATGTAGCCCAACCCAGACGATTTCTCTGACTTAGACCAGAGAGTGAGTTTCCTTGGCCTAGACCGTCTGATTAACCAGTAACAAACTAAACAATCGTCTGCGTCTTATGCGGATGATGAAGGATCTCATTTGAAAATATGAATACATTAAATACATTTACACCGTCTTCAACTCGAGGTTGTACAGATTGAACATCGAACATATAGTGAATAACAACGGACAACTTAACCTAACACCCAGTGGACCAGTATGGACATTTTCGTTTTTGTGAAAAGTTCCATTTTCGTTTGTAATTTTTTTCGTTTTTGTGAAAAGTTCCACAGGCTGGAGCAGGAATCGAACCCTCACTTCATGGCAATCGCTTGCTCGACCGATGACGCCGCTAACCGCTTGACCACAAAGCCCACGAAAATATACTCCTCTTTTACAGTGGACAAGGTTTCTTCGACCGACTTCCAGTAGAATCATTTACAATGATTAATCCCGTACAGATTTAAAGTACTTTTTGAAATTACATTTACTAAACGGAAAGAGCTCACCCGGGATTTTCATATGCCAATAGTTCTCATTAGCAAAACGAGCATTCAGGTCAGTGTAGTGTGTTCCGAATTTCAAATCTGGTAATTTGAACCCGCTACCTAGTCCTGCTTTGACTGGAACTTGATATAATCTGCAAAACGTACGGCTCCAATCCCTGTTTAACAGGACATCTGCAGCCTGGCCACACCCTTCAAAAGCAAAACCACTAATGTTGAATTCACAAGAGCACTGATTTATAACAAACTTCAAACATTACTTTTTCGAATGATAACAAATTTGCTGGTAGAGGAACAGCAAAAAATATGTGACAGCTCACGCAAAACTAAACCATCCGCCGAGGCGCTTGCTGCGATTTTGTTATATATTAATTACCCTAACCGCAAAAAAATGTTCCTTACTTTTTTTAATTCATTGTCACATCTATTATATCGCAATATTAATAACAGGACATCATTCTATTTAAAGGCCCATTCCTTGCAAAGTTTCATATCTTTCATTCTAGCAAACATTACTGTCCAATCTTGGTGCCTCATGGTGATGAGCGAAACATCTCCTTCTACATCATAATCGTTACTCCACGCACGGAGAATACAAACATAACAATTAGAGCCGATTAATGTTAACTGTAGTTTTGAATGTTTTCACCCGATAACGTTAGAGGATTTTAAATCGATATGCTTTTCTTTGAACAAAACGGCTGGAGTAGATAACGTAAATGCAAGAGTAGTACAAGCTTTAATTTCATCGGAAACAACCTGCTGGACCTAATTGTGGCACGTGCCACAAGTTTGGAAAGAATCTTTAGTCATTACGATTAAAGCCGATAAGTTTCGTCCTATCGAGTCCTACATGATATGTTGCACACTTAAGAAAAAAAAAAACAAAATTAGAACTTGTTGTAAAAGGCCAGCTATTATCGTTTTTAAATAGTAATAATTTAATTGCGCCGGAACAATCGGGATATCGCGATGGTCATTCTTGTGAAACGGCGTTAAATTTAATGCTATTAAAATGAAAAAATGAAGAGCGTTAAGATACGATTGTTGCTGTTTTTTTTTTGG
This sequence comes from Aedes koreicus, assembly GCA_024533555.2. Taxonomy (NCBI): domain Eukaryota; kingdom Metazoa; phylum Arthropoda; class Insecta; order Diptera; family Culicidae; genus Aedes; species Aedes koreicus. The sequence continues at coordinate 943,473 of JAHHFK020003102.1, read as the reverse complement.
ATCTGAAACGCGCTTTCGAAACGATTGCTCGGCCCTTGGTGTTAGAAACAATCGCTTTGGATTTTCTGCATACAGATGTTTTGAAAGCTATTTGTCTGACAGAACTCAACGGACTGTTTTTAATGATTTTGTTTCGACCCTTGTGGAGAACAGCCTTGGCGTACCACAAGGGAGAGTATTAGGGCCCATTTTATTCATTCTATATATTAATGACATGTGACGAGTCTTGCGATTTTGTGATATTAATATTTTTGATGATGATACCGTGTTGTTCATTGCAGCTAAAAACCTTGGTGAGGCCGTTTCGCATTTGAAGGCGGAATTACGTTTTCTAAGTAGATGGTTGAAGTACAAACAAGTGAAATTGAACATAAGTAAATCTAAATTCATGTTAATTTCGCGGAATCGCGTTATTGAAAACGTCTCTGTTAAAATTGATGATATATCAATTGATCGCGTTCATGAGATTAAATATCTTGGCGTGATTATTGATGATAGATTAAAATTTGACTCTAACATTGACGATGTCATCAAGAAAATAGCCAAGAAGTACGGTATTCTCTGCCGAGTGAAAAATGATTTAAATATTGCTGGTAAAATACAATTGTACAAATCTATCATCTCTCCTCACATTGAATTCGGTCCTTCCATTTTGTTTTTAGCTAATCAAACACAAATATCGAGATTACAGCGTTTGTAAAATTAGATAAAGCGTTTGATCTTGAGATGCAATAGGTTAACGTCCTCCTCTTTTTTGTTAGATGCCCTACAGTGGCTATCGGTGAAGCAGAGAGTTTTGTACATATTTGACAATGGTGTTCATTTTTTAAATAATTAACGGTTTGCTTCCTCGATATTCACTTGTGTACACGAATTGAAAGAGGAAGTGATATTCACAGATCTAACACTAGAAACGCGGATGATGTTAGAACACCACATTTTTTGTACGGAGCTTCACAAAATTCGTTTTTTTTTAAAGGTATAAATGTTTTCAATTCGATGCCTATACATATAAAACGTGCAGCAGCACTAACAGACTTTAAGAGACAATGTAATTCACACGTCAAAGCTGCCTTTTGATCAGCCACTCTGTTAACTTTTTACTCTTGACTAATTTTGTATCTTGACGATGTTATTACAACGGATATTTTTGTATGGTTTATTGTTAAATGTTTTATATTGGTCATGGGGCACGAACAAACTATACTTTTCGCCTCAATGATGATGATGGATTTAAAGTTTTTATTTGTTATTGTAATTTAAATTAGTATATTTTTTGTGTAGTCTACCAAAGTTTGAGCCTCGCGCGCGTAAACAGTTATAAATGACTGTTTTGTATTTTTTAAACCAAATTGAAAGCTTATGCTTTTTAAAGGATTCTTTGGACCAGTAGTGAGCCGTCTGGTTGAATGTCAAAAATGTCTTCAAAATGCGGTTGTTGCCCATAGTTTTTGAACTTTAGCGGGATTTTTAATTACTGGCAATGTTCTGGATTTTGTCGGCCTTTTTGATCACTGGGCTATGCTCACGAAAATTTGAAGTTGAAGTCAACGGCAATTTTGAATTTTAACTTTGCTATATAGTGATGGAAAGTGATCCAGGAGTTTGTATCAGAAAATGTCATCAGATCGGCTTTGTTTTTGGTTAGAAAATCTGATTGACTTGTTGTTCAATATAAAATTATCTTAAAGATACATCGTTCAGCTCAAACCTTCAACAGACTACAGGATGTTATTTCCACAGATATGAGACCTGAAGGGAATCGTAATAGATTGAGCTTATATTTAAAAGATCAATTAAACGTGTAGTACACAGTAAGAAAGAAAAATATAATTTTCTGTGTTATCTAATGCATATAAAGGGAATGCTAGATTTGGCTGAAATTAATGGGATATTTAATGTAAATTTAAGCCATAACGCCTGAATCTAGTCTGTTGTATGAAAAATTGTAAACATTGTTGTATGGCGTATGAAAGATTGTAAACAATTTCGTTTTTTTTTGGCTTGAAATCAAACGAGGGGAGTTTTACGCGCCTGTTAAAATTCATCATTTGTTTCTGTGTATGTTAAACTTGTATGTATGTTTCTAGTTTTTAAGAAGGGTACCGGGCTTACAGTCTATAGTCCGATTTAAAAGATGGAGTGGTACGAAACCAATTATGTGGTTTTTGTGCCGGAGGAGGCAAATCCGCCAAACTCGCCAGCACTTCGCGCAATAGAAAAATTTTGGGCGATTATGAAGGGCAAGCTCTGGAAAGGTCTTCAGAGATGATAAGGATTTGATGAACGAGTGGATGAAAGTATGTAAGAAAGATGGCGCAATTGTTCACCGGATTTGATGCATAGCGTTAAGTCCAAGGTGCGGGGATTTAGCCTACACAGCTCAAAAAAGTAGTGTGAATGTCTGTTCAATATCATGCCCATAAATGGAGCGGGCTTCAAATGGTGAGTTGACAACTTCGAAGGAGGGTGCGACCGACCTCTCGTCCTCACAAGTTCCTACCTCCACGAGTCATATGATCACAAAAGACTGCCAGCTGAAACATGGAGATGCTGGTCGGCGTAGCCTGGGCAATGTTGTCAATCTGACAATAGCGAAGTGAGGGGGTGCGACTGAAGATCGTGTACCTTTAAATAATATTGTATATTTTCCATTCTCATTAATAATCCAGCACACTTTAGAATCATCGGCATCGAAAGTTCTCAATTAATAACTGTGGAAGTGCATTTAGAACAATAAGTTGAGAGCAAGCAATTAGCCATTTGTGAAAGCAAAAAGCTAGAAATGCTAAATATTATAACGCTTTTGAATCATCTTTGCATTCCAAAACCACGTAAGAGCATGGAGCAACATGACAGGCATCAAAGGCTCAATTTTTTTTTAGCATTTCAGCATAACATTTAATTTAAAATTGCAATTCTGAACTTCAACTACTATATTCATAAAAGACTTGCATAATATTTTAATATTGTGTTTAGTGGTGTTACGGTAAGATAAGTCATTTATTTATGAAAAAAACAAAACCGGCCCTTCCATCCCTTCCACTTTTTTTTTTTAAAAATTACTAAAAAAAAAAAAAAAAAAAAAATATAAAAAATTTTATAAAAAAAAAATTTTTTTTTAAAATTTTTTTTCTAATATTTTGAATGATATGTTCTGTTTTAAGCTTTTCCAGGACTAGTAGGATATTAATAAATAGGGCGGAACCTATGTTCACCATAGTACATATATTCATCACATTCTGCAGTCATCCAACTTCAAACGTAAAAAGATGTTTAATTTTCCAATAAACGGACGCAGTAACCAAAAATATATAATCCTGGCAAATAAAATTAGGTCTTGAATATAATTAAAAGCTACAAAAACGTTTCGGAGACTTAAATTTCGTAAAAATAATGAGCAGTCAGATTTTCAACACAATTTCTTACCTTAGCACTACAAATTCGTCGTATCGATCTAACCGTACTAGGGAATATACCCGAGCCAGACTCCAAGTTTTCTCTTTAATTGCACTTAATCCTCACACATTTTCGTTGCGTAATTGCACAAACCATAAAAATCACACTTCACTTATTACACTAGCCACACGAGAATCTACGAATACGTGATAAAATACGAGAAAACTATGGGATTAATTTTCACAATAATTTAAATACGCTTGCACCTATTCTGAACCGTGTTTACAATCGACATAATCGCTTGATGTTGCCAAACTATTTTATTATGACTCTTATTCGAATGAAATGGGTTTGGCAGTACATCAATATCACCTGTTTTGTGGGAGTGCTACAAATCGCCCAAAGTTAAACCAATTTATTTTTCCATAGATTAAATAAATAATAACATGCTTCTAATTGTAGATTTTTTCAATATTTACCGAGAAATAAAATCCCACATTTAATAATATTTTTCCATCTCTGTTGAATTTGGCGGCACTGCTCACATACTGTATAGCATACACATCAACACGCACACTAGTTCAATTCATAGAGCATTCTATGCCCAACGTTATGGTGAGTCTTGTTGTCAATATTTTCATGGAAGAATAACAAACAAACCCATTCATTTTGTCTTCGTTATATGCAGGCTATCCAACACAATTAAAGTGCTGTCAAATGATCTACTTCATGCGAGAAATTTAATTTTGGGTGTAGTAGTGGAGAGCGTTAACTTGTTTATATTTTTTCATGATTAAAATCAGTACGATTAACATATGTACACAGATGGGATTAAAGTTTTTCGTGATATTATTAAAATAGGTACATAGCAGTGGCAACTTTTCCGTATTAAATTGGAAGAAAATTATCAGAATCGAATGTTTTGTGCGTTGCTAAACGATTAACGGTAAGTGAACGAATAAATTGTGAATAATTTGTGTACTCAGTGTTCGGTATTCAGTGCATATTCACCGATTTCCACTGGAGGTCTGCTTATTGAGCTCAAGATAGGTACCGCTTCCCTATCTAATTTTTATTTATTTTTCAGTAACAATCCATTGGATGTATCATTCAAGTTTGAAATTTGAATAAATTAGCATTTTTGTCTATAATGATATCTTAATTTTTTGTGTACAAAATATACTATATATTGAATAACATATAACGGGGAAAAGAAGAGACCATCTGGGCACCCAAGTGAAACGATTTGGATAGGTAGCATGGGACTGCCTCCTCCCTATTGTTAACATCTTCTATTGGGTTTATTCTGTCAATCGAGGGCTCGATTCTAGTACTGTGCGTGTGAACTTGGTTTTGGAAGGAGATTCTTTTCCCTACATTCGCGGGTTTCGCGTGAGTGTCTCTGCTTACGGTCCCGCCCAAACGTCTTGGCCCTTCATACAAGAGCTTGATGATCACAAACAATAATAGAATCCTGATCAAATCGTTTTTCAGATTATTCCACTGCTATGGAAAGTTACCTTGCTATTAATTAACACTTACTAATTAACATTATAAATCGTGTAAAGTTTTGGGACATTCCATACATTGCCAATAGTGTTGTATACAAAAGTTCGTCTTCATTACAACTATTTCATGCTAGTTGCTGCTTTGTATGGAAGAAAATACAATTCTATATGGTTCTCAATGAAAATTCAGAATTTTTATCTGTATAGGAAAGGAGGTTGAAAAGCAACTTTGCAAAAACATAGCTCATATGTGTTTATATATTTCATGAGAGCTTCAAAAATATCCGACTTAAAATGAATTTTTGGAGATCATTTTTGTCTGTTGCATATTTTTCGAGTACAATCTTCAAATTATTGTGAGTAAAATGACTAATAGATGAATAGAAATTCTGTTCCACTGCTTCGTTAAAAAAAAATTTTACACTACACACAAGAAACATTCGTTTTCATATTCGTTCGTTGATTTTAGATTACAAAATGCTACTGAATGGTCTTCAATAAAAAAAGTTCTATGTTTCTGAACCTCACGAATGAACAAACAAAGAAATTAATTCAATTCTATCAGCTGCATCTTCCAGCTGAAGTTGCCAAAACCAGTAACCAATTTTCTTTGTTTCGGTGTGCTAAAAAATTGTAGCAAGTTAACTCGATCGGTCCCGTTTGAAATTACAACCTTATACAACGGTAATTAAATTTTGGCAAACAGCTTCCTTTAACACTTCCAGCTGCAGTTCGCTTCCTCTCTATCATGGTTGGGAATACTTGGTCAAAGTAACCGAAGCCACGTGCACTTGACACATGTCGCACGTTTTTCGAGCAAGGGTAATTTTAAAAGAAGCATCTGAACAATTAACCGTTATTCATCCGATCAAACATGTTATCATTAATCATCTCTGTCCACCACTTGTCCTAACGGCAATGCTAAAAAAACCACACATCAAACACACTTTCAAAACGCCACTGACTGTGGGAAGCAGAACAAGTGAATCTCGAATTGCTTGCAACTTTGATACGCACCGTGACAGGTTTACAGTGCAGTTCATCCCCCTACCAGTTTTTAAAATCAACTTCCTTTTCGCACATTATCCCATGAGGGCTGGCCAGACTAACCATTAAAATACAAAACACCATAATTGTCGTGAAATAAAAAAATCCTACTTGAAATTTTACAGAGAGGGGAAACGAGAAGGTTTTCAAATCGAGACACACGGCCAGCACAAGTGTTATCTCTGTGCGGTAAGTCGGGTTTAATTGTTTGACAGCAAACGTAACACTTCGGTAGTTCAAGCGCAATGAAAATTTAAACCGCAGGGAATGTGGTGTAATTGAAACCTTGACGAGAAGTTGATTTTGAAGCCAATGATGTTACCCACGGATTTGTAAATGTTGTAATCTCTGTTCATCAGCTGGAAAATTGTTCCGTTTCCCCTGTTCAAGTATTGTTGGCATCCTGTTTGTGAGTTGCAAAAAAGAGGTTTGGGGAGGATTATAGTTCGGCAAGGAATACGATGCCAAGTAGGTTACCAGAACTTGAATTTATACCGATAAGTGGAATTTTTCAGAACCATGCTCTGAATAATTCTCCATCAAATCTTGAATGTGCATGAAGTACAGAAATAGAAGTCTTCTTGAATATGGCACTTTCAGTTCCTCGGGTTACATCCGATTGCCAAAAAGCAAACAGGAGTGCAGCGCATTTTTTAAATTCTTCCCAAGAGGGGTGAGCTATCCGCTCAGATGCTGTATGTTGCATCCCTTGATGCTCTACGCCACTACCGCGGCCAATAATCCAACCAACCAACCAACAGTGTGAGTAAGGGCTTGAGGTGGGAAAATGGAACAGTTGTTTGTTTCTTTTTTATGATGCACTCCTACTTGCCGAACAACCATGCAGGACATCGTTTCGTGTTTCGCGGAGGGCCATTTGAAGTGGTCCATGGTCGCAGCAAACAGGATTTTTACCGCATCCTAAGAACGCCGAAGGGGAATCTTTTGAACGGGAATTTGTTTGCAGAAAAGAAGGGTCCAAAAAAGGTCGATGGAAGTCATCCGGGTCAAAGCAGTTTGTTCCATCCGTCGTGGACATGGAAGGGAGGGTTTTTTTTTTCCATGTGCGAAAGAGGTGTAGTAATTGTAGATCAAGTGTGCGGAATGATTGGTGGGTTGATAGGCTATCAATTTCGATTATGTGTATTATTTTTAGTGTATGAACTAAAATTGGCTACAGTCTTTGGCCGATGAAAGGCGATAAATTTTAAAGCGCTGAAAGTTTAACGATTTGGCAATATTGCGGTTTATTGAAAGCTGTGTAATTATGTCTTTATTGTGTAAGCTGAAGTAGTTCAGCTGACTCTTGATTTTATGGTTTGCAGCTTTATCGATCAGTTATACGAATTTACTTTGTTGGCTTTTTTTCATGTACACTCAAGCTCAGTTTACCCATAATCGCATAAAGGTGCACATACTCATTTATGGGTAAAGTTGACTTTACCCATGTTTGAGTTAACTTGTATGGGAAAAAATACTCAAATATCGGTGAATAGTAATGTACCCATAAATGGGTACGTGTACTTCCCGCGATTATGGGTATTCTTCACCCATATGTGGGTAAACTGAACATAGCGTTTAAGCAATGTTTTAGGTAGGTCGCCTTCCCTCGTAAGTTGAACGTCTTCAACATTCTTCAGAAATTTTTTTTCTTAGTTTCTTAGAAGAATTCTCAAGTAAAATTGGCAAAACCATCCAGCTTTATTAAGTTTTATTAAAGTTTTATGAAAGCCGCTAGAAATAAATTTGGTTTTACTATGGCAAAGGTACCTATAGGTTTCAGATTTAAGTCAAGCTTATGAGAACCAACACTGCTTATTTACAACGATCTTAAACTCTTGTTTTTTTTTTCAAATTCCTTTTACTCCTATCAAAGGTTTTATTTTGCCTTTATGAACTCGTAAAATGCTGTTTTGAAATGCCATTTTAAGACTCATTTATATTATCTTATTATGGTTAGTTGGGAAGGCATTTTAAAACCATGTTGCCTCCAGTTGATGCATTAAACGCCCAGTTGGCATTGAGGGAAGCCACCATAAACAACTACTCAAGCAGGCGTTTCTTAGTAAGGTGTGGCCCATTTAGAATTGGAACAAATGTTTTTGATTCTTACAGCGACCCTAGTGGTTGGATTTGTAAACTATGACATCTTATGTGTTCCCTATAACAATAACAACACCTGAATTTTTTTTTGCGGTGCAGTTCGAACGTGTTTCAGAGAAATACAAAATTGAAGAAGAAAGAAGAAAAATAATTGTGCGTTATCATTTGGAAAACCCTTCGTGGTCTGGGCCACAACTTGCTAAAGTGTTGGGTTTTCCCCGAAATACCGTGTGAAGTGTTTTGAAAAAGTACAGAGAAACTTTGTCGACGGATCGAAAGCTCCAAAGCAAGCGTCGGGCGGGTACTGTCAACCGTCATCTGCGGAACAAAGTCTCAGATCTCAGATCGCGATTTGGCCAAAAAATTTCGGGCCGCACACAGTACCATGCAACGGATTCGTCTCCGGGAACGCTTCAAGTCATAGCATGCCTGTAGACAACCAAATAGGGATCAAAAGTAGAAGAACAATGTGGCCAGAATCCGTACTAGAAAACTGTATGTTCAGGTGTTGACAAAATTCAATGGCTGTCTCCTCTTGGATGATGAAATCTATGTAAAGGCCGATTTCAAACAGCTACCGGGACAAAAATTTTACTTGGCTGCGGATCGGAGAGATATTCCAGCCAAATTCAAGTTTGTGTTTGCAGATAGCTGTAGCTGCGGTAGGAAGACCAAGGTTTTCATCACTGATAAGACATTTAATTCAGAGCTGTACAGAACGGAATGTCTGAAAGCGAATATTGCCATTCATCAGATCCCACAATGGACCTGTCATATTTTGGCCAAATCTTGCAAGCTGTCATTACAGTAAAGCAGTGCTACAGTGGTATGAAACCAACGGGATTCAGTTTATACCGAAAGAACTCAACCCACCAAACTGTCCCCAGCTCAGACCGATGTAGAGATTTGGGGCTATTATGAAGAGGAAGCTAAAGGTGAATGCCAGTGTCGTCAAAAGCTTCAATGAATTGAGTACCAAGTGGAATAAGATTGCCAAAACGATGGATGAGAATAATGTGCGCCGGTTGATGATTTTTTTTTGTATTTTCCCTCTAAAGTTTACATAAAGTCGAACATTTTAATTAAAACAGAATACTGTTTTGTTAATGAATATCCGAAATATGCGCAATAAAAGGTGTCCGCAGTTAAATTGCATCACTTTCAATAAGCTGTAACATTTCACCCTTTAGGTTGATTTCAACGAAATTTTGGGTGAAATGACCTCAGCGTGTATTGTTTACACTGCGTGAGTTTCATTGTGAAATGTGTCGTAGTTTTGAAAATGGAGGCGCGAGAACATTTTGCACACGCACCTCGACAACCCACTTCATTCGCACCGAGCCATCGGAAAGATGTTGAAAATTCACCAGTCTACAGTGTCTCGTGTCATAAAACGTTTCGGGGAACGTTTAACTGTCGATCGGAAGAGGGTGAGTGGTAAAAAAAGTGTACCGTACTGTGTGAAGGATCACAATCGAGTGGTTGCTGCCTTTAAAAGCAAACCCAACTGTTCCGTTCGGGATGTCGCGAAAAAGCTGCAGTTGACCAAACGTTTCGTGCAGAAAGCCAAGAAACGAGCCGAGCTCCGTTCATTCAAAGTTCAGAAAGCTCCAAACCGCAATGAAAAACAGAATAGGACAGCTAAAACACGTGCGCGTAAGCTGTACACACAAATGTTGACGAAACCACACTGCTGCATCATGGGCGATGAAACACACGTAAAAGCGGACTTTAAACACATTCCCTGCAACCAGTATGTGACTGCGAAAGACAAGTTCGATGTTTTAGAGTCTCTCAGGAAACAACAAGTGTCAAAATTCTCCAAGAAATTCATGATTTGGCAGGGGATTTGTTCGAGTGGTAAACGGAGCTAGCCTTTCGTGACAACTTCAACTATAAATGGTAAGTAAACATGAATGAATGCCTGAAAAAAACGACTGCTTCCGTTTCTCAAAACACACAACGTTCCTACAATTTTTTGCCGGACCTAGCCTCTTGTCACTACTCCAAGGATTTTTTGGAGTGGTACAAGACGAATGGTGTTAATTTCGTGCCGAAGGATCTTAATCCCCCAAACTCTCTAGAGTTGCGGCCAATTGAAAAATATTGGGCTATAATGAAGCACGAACTTTGTAAGCATCCTAAAGTTGTCCATGTTGAAATCATGGTTGAAAGCGGAAAAAAATGTCGGTTCAAGCGTTGTACAAAATCTTATGCGAGGCATTAAGAAGAAAGTTCAGGCATTTGGATTTGGAAAAGAAATGCAGTGAAATAAAAATACCTAAATCAAGATTATACATTTTATTTTATTCCCTGAATATTTCATGACAATCGGCTGAGAGACTTGTTTTTGAGGACGAGTTTAAAGTGCAATTTAACTGTGGACACCCTTTAGTCTATGTTCCAATTCTAACCGGGCCACACCTTAACTCACGTTTTAAGGGGAGTTTTAGAGATCCCCGATGATTCATACAAAAACATGTGGGACTAAGCAGTTCTTAGGCACATATTGATTCTCTTCGCCTTGGGGAGTTTTGGTGGCCAAATTGTCTGAAACTCGGTTGAAGAATTCTTCGTAGTGCATCTTTTGGACAAGTTTCAGACAATTTGGCTGCTAACAACCCCCTCCCCAAACCACAACCCCCGGAAAAGACAATAATTTTGTGCCAAAGTAGTGCTTAACCCTAAGGATAATACAAATATCGTGATGGAAGGAAAAGAGGGGATAGTTGGCTGTACCTCGCCAGCCTCGCTGTCTGCGGAGGGTCCGCAGGTCGCCTTCTACTTGATCGATCCACCTTGCTCGTTACACGCCTCTTCTTCTTGCACCCGGTTCGTTTTCGAGAATCATTTTAACGGGGCTGTCGTCCGACATTCTTCCAATCATCCATTAAGTACGTCACGCAAAATTCTGGAAAAATCAAACCCCACTCCCCCTATCGTCACGTTTTATCGTCTTATACATTGCTTGTCACAGATTTTTAAACCCTCCTCCCTCTTTGAAGCGTGACGAACTTAATGGATACCTCGTAATGAATCACCCCCATCATGTCACATTGATCACGACTGTGGGATCTCCGAGGTTATAAAAAAAACGTAAAATCATGTAAATAAAACCTGCAGAGTTTATTCCAACATAACCTTTACACGATCTCTCTTTTGTTGGACATATTTAGTCAATGCTTTTATTAAAACATTGCTTTAAGTTTATCCTAGTTGTAAAAACAGTAGTAGTAGTATTAGTAGAAGTATTAGTAGTAGTAGTAGTAGTAGTAGTAGTAGTAGTAGTAGTAGTAGTAGTAGTAGAACATATCATAAATATAAGCATTGCTAATAAATGGTACGAGTACGGTAGCTATTCACTGTGAAAGCACTCCAACCTTGTTCTTAAAGTGGGAATCATTTATTTTTCTTGTTTCCGGCAGGTGCTCTTAACGAAACGTCATCTATGAGAAACAAATAAAAACTTATGTTAGCTTCAAGATGGTTTTAAAACGGCAAAAAACATGACCAAATAGTTTTGCGTCAGTGTGAAGGTTGGCTTTTTAGCAAAACTGTGATATTTTCCAATCGCCATATTGAAATATAAGAAATAACAGAAATGTAGAAAAATAAATGCGTCATATTTTAAATGTAATGCAAATGAACTGAAGATCGGAAAATTTCGCCGACCCTGTGAAAGCACGGAAGGTGAGGGATTACTTCAGGCGCAATCCAAACCATTCCATTTGGGACGTGTCCAAGCAATTCTTCCTTTTGGTCGTCCAGCAGACAATGAAACGGGCCGGATTTCATGTCTTCAAGGCAAGGAAGGTGCCTAACCCAACCGATAAACAGAAAACGGTGACCAAATCCTGCGCCAGGAAGCAATACAACGAGTGGTTGGTGCAGGAAAAATGCATTGTACACACATACGTACGTACACACATGCGTACATTGAAGTGGACACCAAGTAGATCCCCGGTCTGGTGTTTTTCGTTTGAAATTTTCGCCTGGTTGTTCCGGAGATGTTCCGGAAGAAAAGGTTCGACAAATTTGCCAAGAAGTACTTGGTGTGACAAGTGATCTGTTGGTGATGCAAATTCAGCAATCCGTACATAGCGACCGGACCATCAACGGCCAAATATATATATGAAGAAGAAGTGCCTGCTGCCATTCCTCCGGTCCCACGAAGGTGACACTCTGTTTTGGTTAGATCTGGCTTCTAATCTGCCATTGCGTGAAACCGTTGATGGAGTGGTACGAAGCCAACGATGTTTTTATTTGTGCCGAAGGAGGCAGACCCGCCAAACTCGCCAGAACTTCGCCCAATAGAAAAATTCTGGGCGATTATGAAGGACAAGCTCCGGAAAACAGGGAAGGTCTTCATAAACGGGATGTATTCGAAGAAAGAGTGGATGATAGTGTGTAAGAAAAATGGCACAAGTGTTGCACAGTCCAAGGTGCCGGCATTTGGCCTAGGAGAAGAGGTTGAATAAACCAACTTTTCAAAAACATAGTCAATATGTGTAAGGGATAAACTTGAGAATTTCAAAAATATTCGATTTAAAATGAATTTTTGGAGATCATTTTTGTCTTTTGCTTCTTTTTTTTCGAGTACAATCTTTTGGATTGGTGACTAGATGAACTGCTGCAGCTATCTTGCAATCACGCTACTGAGCGCCGCCTACAAATTGCTCTTCTCAATTCTATGCCGCCGTCTGTTACCAATTGCAAAGGAGTTTGTGGGGCAGTAACAAGTGGGATTCATGGTGCCCGCACTATTACTTACCATAATATTGCGATTTGGCAACTACTGAATAAATGTCGCGAATATTACTTCTCCACTCATAATATTTTCATCGATTTCAAATCACCGTACGACAAGATCAACCGAGAGCAGCTATGGAAGATGATGCACGAATATGGATTTCCAGAAAAACTGACGTGGTTGACCAAAGCAACAATGGATCGAGTGATGTGTGTCGTCCGAGTTTCAGAAGCCCTCTTGTGCCCTTTCGAACCTCGGAGAGGGTTGCAGCAAAGCTTAACATTTAACATTGGAGGGTTTGATTCGATGAGCGGGGACACATGTGGTACAATCTTCCGGTAGTCCGTCAAACTTTTTGGCTTCGCCTGCCACGTCAATATCGTAACACGCAACTTAAAGTTGATGGTGGAATCGTACATTGGACATAAAGCTGAAATTAGTAGGATTGGGCTTGTCATTAATCCGTAAAAAAAATACTTGAGGGGAAGAAGCTAACGAGAGTCTTAGTCTCCCACCACAAGTTCATATCGATGATGGGAAATTGAGGCGATGGACGTATTCGTGTATGTGGGCTCATTAGAGACCTCCGATAATGACACCAGCAGAAAGCTACAATGGTTCATTATGACTGGCAATACTGCCTTCTTTGGACTCCGGAAGTCACTAAGATCGAACAAAGTTCGCCGAACTACAAAGTTACAAAGTTCGCTGAACTACATAGTCACAAGACATTAATAAGACCGGTAGTTCTCTACGAGCACGAAACATGGAGATTGCTAGTGGAGGACCAACGTGCCCTTGCTGTCATCGTAAACATCGCTAAAATCGGTTGACTACGATGGGATGGGCATATCGAAAGAATGTCGGACGACAGCCCAGTTAAAATCATTCTCGAAAACGAACCGTGTGCAACACGACGGGTACAAGAAGAAGAGGCGCGCAACGAGTAAGGTGGATTAATCAGGTAGAAGGCGACCTTTGCAGACAGCGAGGTTGGCGAGGTACAGCCATGGACCGAATACAATGGTGATAATGTCTGTGTACAGCAGAGGACACACCAGCCTTGGTCTCATTGGTAAGGTAAGGTACTACAAAAACTGTACACAAGGCAGGTCCATTAAAGTTGGTGTTATCGCATGTGAGAAATTATTGATGATATTCTCTGAATAGGAATTTTGCATAGCTAAAATTTACTTTCTCAGCAACAACAAGAATTTATGGTGTTTTCAAAAATTGGAGTAAAGGAAATTTCTAGATTAAATCGTTGTCATAAATTTAAATTCTAGCGTACTGAGATCTAATTACTATCCTTATCCCCAATTTAACAATATTTCACTTATTCTGTCCTAATGAAACCCCGAATCTGACAGCTAGAAAAAAAGAGGAAAGAAACGGTTAAATTTCCGGGCTTGTAGGTTTTAGAAAAAAATATATTTATTAATTGTTTGAGGATACATTTCTAAATCAATATGACTGCCTCACAGTACATACACACAAAGACTACAATCAGTTTGTACCTGTTATTAAACGCAAGGAGACACGATATGCAAAAACGTGATCATTATGGAAAAAATGACCGTGGTTAGGTGTTTCATTCGAACAGTCACTTAGCTTCCATGATCGAATCCTTCACACTTTCTGATAATGGTGCAATTACAGTAACCAAACCAGGTTTTTCATTATTATTTACATAAAACAAATGGGTAAATAACAACATAAGTGGTCTAAAAATGAAAACTGGCCACACAAATTTACTTTTAGTCGCTTAAGTTAGCTTAAAGGAAAGAAGTCTAAAAGTGAATTGTGGCATATCCCACTAACGTTTGCATTTAAAAAAATGGGCAAAAAATGCCGATTTTTCATGGGTTTACCTTCATCCGCACTGACGAAACTACCCATGCAGCATCAATCATAGTAACCCATGGGTTAGCAGACAAAATTTTACAGCTCTATCAGTATAAATCTAACCGTGATGGCAAAAACAGTGAAGCAACTTCGTTCAGACATCGTTTTACGCCCGTTTCGGCATCTACAACAGCTCCCAAGTAACATTGCCAAAACCATCCAGCTTTATTAAGTTTTATTAAAGTTTTATGAAAGCCACTAGAAATCAATTCGGCTTTAAAATGGTAGCAAGAGATGCCAATAGGTCTCAAATTTTAGTCAGGTTTATAAGAACCTACACAGCTTCTTTACAGGCTTTACCTTGACTTCTAAAATTCCTTTTACTCTTATCAAAGGTTTTATTTTGACTTTATTAACTCATAAAATGCTGTTTTGAAATGCCGTTTTAGGACTCATTCATATTATCTTATTATGGTCAGTTTAAAAAGCATTTTAAAACCATTTTGCCTCCAGTAAATGCATTAAACGGCTAACTGGCATTGAGGAAAGCTACCAAGCGACCAGATAGTTTTATAGTAGCCATTGCTAAGATAAATTGGCTTTTTGGCAAAACTGTGATTTCTTGCAATCGCCATATTGAAATATATGAAATAATTGAAATGTGGAAAAATAAATACACCAAATTTTAAATGTAATACAATTGAACTGTAGATCTGAGACAAACTTTGGTATTCGTTTGGATAACCTTATTGAATTCTATCAAATTTCAGGAGTTTCATGATTAATTTACGGAATATATTTTTTTCAATTTTGTTTTTGTTGTTGTAAACTCGCATAATTTCCAAGGCGCATTAATTTTCAGCTCTTATCGTGCCAATATTCACCATAAAATTAAATGCGCATATGATTTGGAGCATGATACACTTTAAACAAAACTCAATTTGTTTTATATATTTTGCTATCAATTATAATTTCCCGCAACAGTAGAACTTTTTTCTTAGCCATTATTTACTGTTGAATGAATCAGAAGAGAAACAAAGCAAAACAACAAAAACCAACCACGATATCGCCGTGAAGTTTGACAGCTGTGGCCATTCAGCCCTATGCTGGTTTTGATGGCGGCCAATAGGTTTTATGATGGTTCTCAAGTGGTCATAACATCTTTAACTAGAACATTTTCAAAATCTTTATGGTCTTAGAAAGGTTTTATTATTTTGTTTTCACAACCGTCTATAGAGTGGGCCACTTTGTACACATTTCGGCTTTAAATATGCATAGAGGAGGTGTTGGTGGACAAAACAGTTTTGAATGTAGTGTCATCAACAAAGCCGGGAGGAGTGCTATACGGCTGGAATAGAACTGAAATTGTTACTTGGGCTTGGCACTATTAGATAACAATCAGAGCATCGAAAGAAAGCCCGGTTCCGGACGGCCGACGACCCTGAGTGACATTGCTGCGTGCGTTTGGCCGGGAGGTTCAACCGGCCAAACAGTGAAAAAGAACCTGGTGAACATGAACATACATGCCAGGAAGCGAAGTCGCGTCCACTGGTTTCGGAGCTGCAGGCAATGACGCAGCGGCAGCGGCTGAATAAGATGGTCAACTCGATTTTCCCGGCGAATCGCGACGTGGCGGTGATGATGGACGACGAGACCTATCTCACCCTGGATGGCAACGACTGGCAGGGCACTTTGTATTTTACTTCCCCCTCGAAGGAAGTGAGCTCCGAGGTGAAGTTCAAGGTGGTGCTGTGGCTGACAATCAGCGCTCTTCTTTCGCTCCGGAATGGCCGTGAACGGGGAAATTTATAGTACGAAATGCCTGCCGGAAGTTGCGTCATTCATCAAGAAATACTATAAGGGCAAAGACGTGGTGTTTTGGTCGGATCTGGCGTCGGCCCACTGCTCGAAGCGATCGTTGGAGGAGATGGAGCGGTTGAATATCGATGTGGTACCCAAGTCGGCGAACCCACTTAACGTACCCCAGCTGCGTCCCATCGATAATTTCTGCGCCAACTTGAAGCGTAAGATCTACTCCAACAATTTTGTCGCGAAAACTGAGGAGGAATTGATAAATAAAACGAAGAAAGAACTCAAAAACATGCCTACACGCATGTTTTCGGCCGCCATGGCGAATGTTCCGGTTAACTGCCGGAAGGCCGCTCGCGAGGGCGTAGAATTTGTTTGCAAGTAAGCTTAAATAATGACCTTCCATGGGTAATTTATCAAAAGCAATAATCTGTCTTAGCTTTTTTTTATCACCATCCGAAAAAAGTCCATTTTTTTAATGCAATCGTTTGTATCACATCTGTTGATTGTGCCTTGATATGAACGTGCTACTCCGTCACAGCCAAATAAATGAGCAGAATATGTGGTCAAAATCTTAGTCTCACATGCAGGTCAATACCATGAGGCAACACAAAGGCCTCATTAAAAATTCATTGAAGTAGCTTATAGTAACGCTTTTTAAGTCTTATGCAACGCAGTACACATCTTATCATCAAAATCGATCCTTATTCAAGCACTGATTAGAACCAGTTTTTAATGACAAAAATGATTTACACACAGAAAAAAAAAGCGTTCCCAAAATGAAAACGGACTGTGAACTAGTTCACGTTTTCAGGATTTTTCCCTTTAAACGATATTTAGTTCATGATTACATGATTCAGTTCACGGTGTATTTTTGTTCATGACTGCAATTCACGGATCTGGACACGGATTTTTTTCCATGCAACATCGAACATTAATGGATAGATTAAAGTCCATAAGACCTATTATGATCCGAGCCGTGGAGCGAATCTTAATGTTGTTCCCAAGACCAATCAAATACAAAGAAACATTCTGAAACGACCACAATTCATCACATTTTAAAGACATGCACATTACGAGCAGAATCGAGTGATCCATTGGGATTGGCTCCCGAGCTAAACATCATAAATTCTGTGGTTGTTAGCGTCTTCTCGTGGAGAGTAATTAACTACCAACCACGTTCCCATAAAACCCCCTAAAGTAAATGTATCCTTAATGCGCTCTTCATTGATGATCACAATTCCTCCGTTTATTATTCCCAAACACTGCGCTCTCACGTTGCGGCAATGTTCTTACAAATATGGAGCATATGCATAGCCACTTTTAGCTGGACGACATATTCGTGCTTGATGCACATCCATTTACTCGGTAGAAAATAAAATTAATAAAACAAATGGTGCTTTATGCCTGATGGTGCCGCTCGCTTTTTTTTTTTTTTTTGAGAGGCTGTGAAAGCTGCTTTTCCTAAGGTCTCATCATGATCATTTAGGAGACGAACTTCGGTCACACGCCGAAAGGGTCGATCAAATTTCACCACGCACTGGCATACGCTAGGTGCTTCCGGCTTCAACCTTTGACGAAGCTTGGCCAGCAGCTGCTTTGTTTTGTTTTCGACTTGTTTACCTGATGTAATCATATGCACGTGGGCTAGGTCTTGACCGTGTACATAATTAAAATAAAATCGACCATCAATACGGCGCAGCTGATCGTGTTTAAATGAAGGAAAATACTTAATATATCGTATTCGTCAGTAGACTACCAAAATTATGCTCGTTATGTAGCACACGTTCAATTAGGTTGCAATAATATTCCGAGGTCAGATAATTATCAACAAGCATATTAGTTAAAAAAAAGTTGCTGGCTGATGAATAAAAAAGGGTTACCTTGCCCTAAAAACCTACAAACTAACAACAATGTTTATGTTTTCCTATGTTTGAATAGCAGCCAAAACTCACAATTTGATTAAAAATAATGATAGCCTTGTGCCGAAGGTTTGCAGGTGCCATGGTGATGTTTTCTTTTCATACTTTCTTCTAAGCGTCCTTTCTTGAGTGTGTGCTCCTTATCGATTCATAACAATCAAACGCATGTTTCATGCTGCTTCTCTTCCAATTTAGTCATTCGTAGGTTGTTCACGTCTGTGTAATTAAACGATAATGGCCACACGTCAAGGGTTGCGTCTTAGATGCACCATAGTGGAGCTGTGTGTCTTGAAATAGGATAACACTGACACGAGATAGGCTTCAATTCAATTCAATGATAACCTGAGTAGCTCTTGGAAGGATCATCATATTTGCGTTTTGGTGATCAAGAGAACACCTGTTGAACTTTTAAACATTTGATAAGAAGTTTTGCATTTCTCGTTTATCAAACAAAACTCGAGCATGAACAGGATTGAGCGCCCTAGGTTGCTACTCCGTTATTGCCAGATCAGCTGTTATACACAGGGAATCAACAGATGATGGCCGAACAGACGAGTACATCCTCAATGTGTAAATACTGGTGATCCTAAATCAAGGCAATACCACACCCCCACGAGAAATCACTGGGATGTTGGATGGAAGGGTTGAGTTGGCAGTAGGGTTCGTTTTGGTTAACCATACGCAGAATTCTTGTTTATTTTTGTTTATAGATAATTCTACCATCGGTAAAGATGCCATTGAGGCTACTAACAAAGTGGGAGGGTAGTTTATCATTGTGAAGAAAAGGTTTTAATAACAGGGCGGGGTAGCTCATCAAATCTTCCGGTCCGCCTCTAAGCAAATTGCTATGAGGTATCAGTTGGTCAAAACCCGATTGCCTGTCGATCTGCCAAATTTGGAACACGTCTGTATTGATTTTCTCAAATTATAATAATCCGCCCACTATATCACAAAACTTTGCAATTGGTTGTGGGGATTAGATATAATGGAATCATTGGGTATAGGGCAAAGTTTCCCCCAGTTGGTGCGAAAAAAATAAGCTTGGAAATCAATAAAAGTGTAATGTTGACAGAAGGCACAAAATACTTCGAGGGTCGCTTATTTCACAAAATCCTTTAAACGAAGTTTAAAGTGTAGATGTGTCTTGAGGATGTTCAACTTACTTGTTGCAGATATCAGTTCCAGTATTAGTAAAATAGTTTGCAAAATGTTCTTGTACAAATTGAAAGTTTACGAAAAACAAAAAGCCTGCGTCGGGAATCAGCTGCGAACGGTTGCGTTTTTTTATTGTTTCGGTTACCTGGTTATTGTTCGTTTGCGCGAGTGATCTAGTGAGAAAACCGGGACGAAAAAGAAAAATTACAATAAAGCTACTTACTGGTGCGGTTGTTCGCCGGGTGTGGTGGGCCGGTGGTGGGGATCATAATAAATTGTGATCCATACTATTCGTTCACCATAATCGCCGGGCAACATATGTTAAAACAAGTAAACCATCCCATTTTGTGAGTGGCTCCAACAGCATCCGTACTGTTTGTATAAATCGATCCAAATTGGCTTTCAAGCGTTAATATAAATTACCTTGTTTTACTAATGAAAAACAACCATGACAAAAATCGGTTGGAGGGAGTGTCTCAATTGCAATTTTTTCGTTTTAAATTAGAGCTGAAATAATCATCGGTCATGCTATTCCAAAAATGGACCTATAGATAGGATGATGTATTTGAAATTTGGATTTGGATTGATGAAATTCTGTGAAACAATCGATGTGCCAATGACTAAAGGTATGTTTAAAAATCATACATTTTAAGATAAGGTTGGTAGCGTATTAAGATGCAAAGTAATTATTGTAATTCACACGGTCTGAGCTAGATTGACGAAGGATGAATGAATATATAAACAAAAATATGAAGAAATAAATAAATCAACAAACAAGTAAATAGTGTCAAGGGAGGGTGTAGAAAAATACGGGCCGGTTTTGTTAGCGTTAGTTTATGTTTCAAACTGTAATTAAATTTCAATCAATTACAAATATTTTAACCAAAATTCTAGATTACTTACTAATCGGTAGCCTTTGTGTTGCCTACACCCTACGATATAACCATATAACCTCACTTCGCACGAGGCACAACCTACATATTTATTGTTAATAATTGTATCATGTTCATATTTAATTTAATTACCTTTTATTCTTTTCAGGACTTTCTTTTCAGGTATTACTTAAAAATTTATTTATTCACTGCAGAACTCAAATCTAAATTCAACTCAAAATCTCGCACTGTATCGTAAGCACTACCGCGTACTTCTTTCACTTTTACTTGCCAATCACGAAAAAAGCCCGGAAACGCCTATTGACAGGTCGTCCCTTTATCGATGACATCTGTCACTGCGTTCTGCAGCGACGCTTTGACACCTGATGCCCTCGCAGCATAGACGTCGGTGGTCAGGGTTGCCAGCTTACCGGTTTCTGCGCCAACAGTCTCCCCCGGGTGTGATCCGGAGTCCTCCGGAGCCTCACTGTAGTTTCTAAGGTCAAGCAGCGCTAACCATGACACCGGTCGCACCAAAATTTTCGTAGCCATCTGCACAACCGCCTGTCGGTGTCGGCCATCCGGGCTTGGGATCGTACGGACGATCCTTCCGCGTTCCCATCCATTTCGCTTCGTCGGTTCAGCTACCATGACCAAGTCTCCTGCTTCTATCGTTCGAGTCTCCTCAAACCACTTCGATTGCCGACGGATCACCGTTAGGTACTCCACCAGCTATCGTTTCCAGAACATGTCCAGCTGCCGCTGAATTAGCTTCCACAATCTCCCCAGGATTTGTCGGCGGACTAGTTCTCCAGACTGTGTGTGGACTGCTGCTACTCCGCGTTTTTTCATCCCATTTGAGCTCAGCAGCAAAAAGTGATTCGGCGTAATTGCTTCTGACTCTTCCGCTTCAAGTGGCAAATACGTCAGAGGCCTTGAATTTACCAACCTTTCAGCCTCCACGACCAGCGTCTGCAGCCCCTCGTCGTCAAGTTTTCCCTCCGAATATGCTTCGTGCATGGCTGCCTTCACTGATTGAACCAAACGTTCCCACGCTCCGCCCATGTGTGGTGCTCCCGGCGGAATAAAGTTCCACTTGGTGTTGGTGGTGGTTAACGACGACGATAGTCCCTGGCTTATTTGATATCGCAGCACTCGATCGCCCCCCCTGGAAATTCGTCCCGTTGTCGCTGAAGAACTCAGCGGGTGGACCTCGGCGGCCCACGAATCGACGGACACAGGAGATGCAGGATTCAGTCGACAATAAATACGCGACTTCAAGGTGAACGGCGCGCACTGTTAAGCAGGTAAACAATGCGATCCACCGCTTCACGATGGATCGTCCCAGCTTCACCATCAGTGGCCCGAAGTAATCTACCCCGGTGTAAGTGAAGGCACGTTCGTGGTGGGCTAGGCGCGCCGGAGGAAGCGGCGCCATCTGTGGAATTGCTGGCCTGGCCCGGCGGATTTTACTTTCTTGACAACCGATCGAAGTTTTGGGATATTGTCGAACTGGCGAATCTCATTCACCACCGTTTCAGAATTTCCGTGCTGGCATCGTTGATGGAGATCTAGTACCAGCAGCTCCGTAACTCGATGTTTTCTCGGGAGGATAATGGGGTGGCGAACTTTATACCCTACTTCTTTGACAGAACCGATCCGACCTCTCTCGCGTAACAGGCCGCTGTTGTCCAGCATCGGCATCAGTTGTGCTATGTTTCCCGATGATCTCCTGCCCGCTCTCGTTATGTGCTGTGTCGGTCAGCGCAACGACCTCATCGGGGTACGTTTCATGTTGTACCACTTTGAAGATGGTTTCTTCTGCTAGTTGCAGTTCAGTTTGCCTTGTGCGCACCGCCCGCTCCTTGGTCGAATTGTTCAGGAATCGGAGCGCGTACGCTGTTGCTCGTAGTAGTCGACTCCAGGAAGAGAACCGGGCGAAATCTATCGGGGGTTTGAAAGAACGGTGGTGAAATATCGCTGAACGCATTTCTTCACCTGTAGTGGAAACTGGATCCCTCGGAAGAGGCCGTTAATTCTCCGGAAGTCGTAGAAAATCGGGTCCCAGGAACCACTTGCTATTGCGGGCGAAGTATGGCCCGCTACCCCACTTGGTAGCTTCGTCTGCTGGATTGGCCTTCGACGGTACCCACCGCCACTCGCTCGAAGTTGTATGTTCCAGAATCTCTCCTACTCTGAATGAGACGAACTGTCGATAATTCCTAGGGCCGGATTTGATCCATGCCAATGCCGTTCTTGAATCTGTCCAGAACACCGTCTTGGATACGGCAATATTGTGCTCTGCTTTGACAAACTTCGACCATCGGAAACCCAAAACACAGCCTTGCAACTCGAGTCGAGGAATTGACCAAGGCTTCAGTGGAGCGACCTTTGATTTTGCAGCGATTAGACAACACTGTGAGTCTCCGCCCTTCTCCAGCGACAAAAACATGGAGCTCTGAGTCGTGGTAGATGTTCTGATCGGCGTTGTGGAAGTAACAACGTGGAATTCGTATCTCTGCAATGTAACCTATCATCTGCACTCATCTGTGCCACTTTGCGTAGATGTCCTCGCTGACTTGCTCATCCCACGCAGAGCCTGCTTGCCACAAGTCTTGGATCAAAACCTTTCCGTGTATTGTGAATGGCGAGAGCAGCCCTAATGGCTCAAACAGAGTCTTCACGCACCGCAACACTTGCCTCTTCGTCGGTCGCGTGGCTGTTTGGATCAATGTTTGGACTTCTATGCTGATCTGTTTGGAGAAGCTCAGCTCGTCGTTCGACGGACTCCACAGCATTCCAAAGACTCTTTCGGTTTTCACATCGTCGATCAAATTTATCTGCTTGTCCGATTCAAGTTGTACCTCACCCAGCATTTCTAGGACCGCGCCACTATTCGACCGCCAGTTGTGCAACTTGAAGCCGCCGTTGCCGTGCACCAATCGTACATCACGTGCCACCTTTGCTGCCTGCTCCCATGAACCAAAACTTGCCAAGTAATCGTCAACGTAGTGTTCGTCGACAATTGCTTTCGCTGCCTCCGGGTAGAGCTCAGAGTGTACCTCCGCATTCCGGTTTTTGACGAATTGCGCCGATGCTGGTGAACAAGTGCTCCCGAACGTGGCTACATCCATCATGTAGATCGTTGGATCCTCGATCGGCTTGGCGCGCCATAGGAATCGCTGAGAATCCCTATTTTCTGGTCGAATTCGGATTTGATGGAACATTTCCTGAATATCTGAGGAAACTGCCACCCTATACAATCTAAAGCGGAAGAGAATAGCCGGGAGAGATGTTAGCTGATCCGGGCCTTTGAAGAGTTCACTGTTTAACGATACGCTGTTGACTTTGGCCGCTGCGTCCCAGATGACTCGAACTTTCCCCGGTCTCTTACGGTTTATCACTGCTCCGACTGGGAGGTACCAAACTCTCTTGGAATCTGCTGCTTCCATCTCCGCGATTGTGATCTTGTGCGCATAGCCTTTCTCTTCATATTCACCGATTTGTCGGTGTAGATTTTCCTTCAGCGCTGGTTCGCGCTCCATCCTGCGTTCAAGGCACTCGAGACGACGTATCGCCATGTAATTGCTGTCTGGGAATTCTACTTGATCCTCTCGCCAAATCAGCCCGGTCTCGAACCGCTTCCCCACACGCTGGGACGTAGCTTCCATAATGGCTAGCGCTCGCACATCTTCTATCGCCATTGACGATTCCGCTGGCTTTAAACCCGTTTCTTCAACGTCGTAGAATTTCTTCACCGCTTCGTGAATTTACTCATCGCAAGAACATGTGCAAATGTGGAAGCTGTAGGATTCTTGCTTACTGCTCCCTCGTGGACCGTAAACGCACCACCCCAGTCTGGTCTTCACTGCCACTGGTGCTGTTCCGTCGCCTTCTCGTACTTTTAACGGCAAAGCTAGCCGCAAGTTGTCCACCCCGATTAGAATCTTGGGCACCGCATTTTGGTAACTGGATATAGGGATCCCCTTTAAGTGTCTGTGCTGCTCCACGGTTTCATCCACTTGGAAGCTTTGAGCGGGTAGTCCAAGGTTGTTAACGGTTCTCGCATTAAGCAGCTTGTGCCGTTTCTCTTGTCCGAGTCCCGTAATCTCGATTGTTATTTGCTGCGAGCTCTTCTCAACGCGTGAGGTATTTCCGGTCCACCGGAAGCATAGTGGCAGAAGCGTACCCTCTACACCTAGCGAGGCCACTAGATCACTCTCCACCAGGGTCAGATCTGAACCTTCGTCGAAGAAGGCGAACGTGTCGATGGAACCGTTTGCATCGTGCAGTGTCACCGGAATAATCCGGAATAACGTTCCAGAAGTTGATTGGCAATGGATGTAATTCTCTGCCACCTGAACCGCAGTTTCCGAAGACCTTTGAGGACCCTTGGAAGAATGCAGAAGCCGATGGTGGCAGTAATGGCATCCGTCAATGTCACAGGTTTTCCTTCCTCGGCACCCACGTTGTCCGTGGTCGAACAAACAATTCTGACATAGGCCGAGCGAGCGTACTCGTTTCCAACGCTCGTCGACGTGTAGCTCCTTATAGCCGCCATATATTTTTTTTTTGTCTTGATTATCGAGATTTTCAGCCTTGCGCTGGTTCATCTCCCGTCGTAGTTACTGAAATTCCCTTTTTGGGTATTTTCGTAACTTGTTCGGAGGTGAGATTCGAACTCGTGACTTTGGCGTGAGAGGTATGGATGTTAACCACTACGCCGGGGTCGCCCCCAGCCGCCATATAGTCGCCGAAGGTCTTGAGGCCCACATGTTGAAATCCCCGTTTGTAACCCGCCCACATCATTCGTTGATCCGCGGGAAGCTTTGCCACTAGCTCCTGGAGTAGCGCTGGGTTCGAGAGATGAGCGCGTTCGTTTGCGGCCTCCATATGGTCGCACAACGCTTGCGCTGCCATGCCGAAGTCGATAAGCCCTTCGAGTTTGTCCGATCTTAGAGCTGGAATATCCCGCACCTTCCGGAGTAGGGCATTGATCAGTTACTCCGGCCGTCCGAATCGCATTCGGAGGGTCTCGATCGCCTGTGGTACTGCTGCTGGTAGCACCAATCGACTGCGTACTGTCTCGAGCGCAGCCCCCGATAAACATCGTTGTAAGCGGATCATGTTCTCCCCGTCCGTGAATCCGCAAGCTTCGGATGTGTAGCGGTAGCTGGAGATGAAGATCGGCCAATCAGCGGGGTCACCGGAGAATCTGGGAAGTTCCTTAGCCAGGGACTGCCTTGCTGCTAGCTGCTGCTGCGTGGGATGTACTATTTCGTAGTTGGGAATCACTTGGTCATGTTGAGCACGTTCTGACTGACGAGGGGTCTGAGACGATTCAACCACGCGAGAGGGAAAGTTTCTCGATTGCAAACGGTTGAATTTAGGTCGCGTACAAAATTGAACGAACGGGAGTGCGCGAGTGAATCTCGCAACTGCTCCTGGGGGAAAATTGAAGGAACATGTGTTTCTTCCGGGCGCGCGTCGTTTCGCAGCTGCTCTCGGGAAGTTGGAATGTTGGTCGTGGGGCAATATTTATTGGCATGTTGGTTTGGATCTTCAATGTATTTACTCAAGGCTTGACGCTTACCTGGGGGTTCCATCTGTTTTGGGCGCAGCGAAATGTTCGGTTGACTTACCGCAAAGAAGCCCGTTTGGCTTACCGGTACCCTGAGTGGCCAAATATGATCCGGCTGACTGACTCCTCCGACTGCTCCGGATTCGTCCGTAATCGTTGGCAATGTCCGACTTGCTTTCGGAATTGTTCCGGTAGGTTTCTGCATGCATGATGTTTCCACCGTCTTTGTTGGCTGAACTTCCACCGCTTGTTGGCTTGGTTCGAAGGAATGCTTTCCGGCCTGGAAACCTTCAAGAAGCTTTCGACACATTTCCAGTTGAGTATGGAGATCAGCGAGTTGATTGGGTGTTGGGTTGGCGCGCTGCTCACACTGCTCAACCCTTTTCTTGAGCTTCTTCATAGCCACTTGAGGATCCTTCTTGTGCTTCAGAGCTTCAACGGCACTCGGTTCGAGCGCCGAAAGAGGTATCGAAACCATAATCGGTGCGGTAGTCCGCGGCGTATCAGTCGGCCGCATAGACCGACGGAAAATCGGCACTAGAGGAGCACCGGGAGGGGGTGGCGTTGTGAGCCGCTTGTTGGATGATGGCGAATTCAAAGTATTGACCACTTCGCCGGATAAACCACCACTGCGATTGCTTTTCGCATCGGCTCCATCGAGCACTCTGTCGATCAGCTTCTGCTGCTCATCCAAATGGCGGCGCTGTAGCTCTATTTCCATGCGGGCGCACTCGAGTTGCTGTCGTTCCACTAGCTGACTCAGGCAGACGGAAAACACTGCAGCGGCTTGATGCGCTATGTGTTGTGATAGCATCGTCGTTTTGCCGGCCGGTACAGTGGCCGCATACCCAAGAATGGTTGGCGATGTTCTCGTCCACTCCAGCGCACGTAAAATGGCTCCACGCGTCGCAACGATCACACAGGACCATGTCCTCCACCTCTTCCGGTCGCAAACAAGCCACGCAGCTTAGCTCCGGCTGTTGCCCTGTCGCGTGATCATCATTTTGTCCATCCATGATGTAACGATTATTTGAAGTTTTGTCAAGAGAGGGTGTAGAAAAAGACGGGCCGGTTTTGTTAGCGTTAGTTTATGCTTCAAACTGTAATTAAATTTCAATCAATTACAAATATTTTAACCAAAATTCTAGATTACTTACTAATCGGTAGCCTTTGTGTTGCCTACACCCTACGATATAACCATATAACCTCACACGAGGCACAACCGACATATTTATTGTTAATAATTGTATCATGTACATATTTGATTTAATTACCTTTTATTCTTTTCAGGACTTTCTTTTCAGGTATTACTTAAAAATTTAATTACTGCAGAACTCAAATCTAAATTCAACTCAAAATCTCGCACTGTATCGTAAGCAGTACCGCGTACTTCTTTCACTTTTACTTGCCAATCACGAAAAAAGCCGGGAAACGCCTATTGACAGGTCGTCCCTTTATCGATGACATCTGTCACTGCGTTCTGCAGCGACGCTTTGACACCTGATGCCCTCGCAGCATAGACGTTGGTGGTCAGGGTTGCCTGCTTACCGGTTTCTGCGCCAAAAAATAGAGAATTATCCTATTGGCGAAATTTCATGAATTTTAATACCCATATTGCCAGGGTTTCCTTCTAAGTATGTTCATGGCCACTCTAGGCCCCACGGGAACCTGTTACAGAATGGCCGTTCCAGGAACAAGTAGGCATATGGCCCACAATATAATAGAAATAGTTTCTAGGCATCATTCCAAAGATTTTGACATCTATTCCTGGAAATTCAATAGATGTTCCGAAATTGTGTCTCCGTACCGGAACACAGCCACGGAAACCCTGATTTACGGGTACCAGATGAATTCAAACGGCCATTGCCGATAATATCTCTGAAGCGAATGTGTTTTTGAATCTAACGGTGCCAAAATAATTAAAATCGGTCAATAATTGCCAGAGTTATAATCTTTTGAATTTGGTGGGTACCGGGTACCCTGTCGATCACTTAAGGGGTAAAAAATCGAACTCCCCCCGTTCGCCCCTCCCCCCTTGCTACCATACGAAATGTTTTTATGCAAAAAGTTCCAACTTTTATTAAGATGTCACTGCATTTCAGCTTCTTGTTTTAAAATAAACTATGAAATTTTGTAATGTAAAAGATGAAAAAGTACCCGGGAAGGGTTAACTGTAAACATTGATAAAATAACAATGATTTAACAAAAAACCCGTAGATCCAAATTCAGGAGCATATTTGTTTTTTTTTTCTCAATAGCTTCTATTTCTATTATGAAAATTAGTTAATTTTTACACTTCTTCGTTGACTTAGCCAGGAAGATTAGTTGATCACTCTGTCAATCGAATATAATTATTAAATTAGGAGAATATTTTTTCTATGTTCCCAACTATGGCCTGTTGTATTGATAACGTGATAAATGTTGTTAATGGTATAATTTTCAATGGAAATGTATGAGTTTTGGTTGTATGTTTTTTAAATGGTGCATCTAATTACAAACCAAAGCAATGATATCTGTGTAGAGTGAATTATAATTATGTTATCATTATCGAATGGCCGATAAATTTTATGGGAATACCACTTTAGTAATCCCAAGTTGTTTTATTTTTGTTTTATTTGTAAAATTTTATGTTGTGTAAAGCAAATACAACTGGCAATGCCTAAAACCAGAAAAAAAAACATCCCAAAGACTGCATATAACAATAAATCTATCGAATGAGATGAAGTTGCATTCATGAATAGACCCAATTTGGTGTTCATAGACCGACATTACATCCATATCCCTCGAAAGTTTCTGACTTTATATGATACATGCTACCAAACGTCTTATTAAACGTGCCTAAGCAAGTGTATAAGTAGTTAAATATCGCTTACAGCTCAAATACTTCATGAGGCATAGTAAAAAATTTAATCGATCGTTGCATATTTGGCTGAGTCAAGGGACACATACCCTATATTAAAATATTTTAATAAATTTTGCGTGAACTCAGCTTATCGTTTACGAACGATACGAACCCTGTTGTAAGCCAATCCTGTTATCCAACATCCCAGTAATATCACGTCAGCACATTCCTGCTCTTTCCCTATTCGACCTGCATTCGGTTGGGGTCGGCGCCTGTATTGCCGTAGTTTGGTATTTACACATTGAGGATGTATGTTAGTCCCGAGCATCGTCATTTGGTTCACAACCTGTTGGATTAGCAACCTCGGGCGATCAATTATGGTCATGCTCATGTGTATGTATTTTGCTACTTAATTATTATACGCTGGTTTGGTTCTATGACATTTTGAACACTACTTAGCAAAAACTTAATACAAAAACTAATTTTATAAGCTGCCTTATAAAGGGTGTCCACGATGAAATTGCCACACACAAAATTGATTCGCAAAATTCGAGTTTTCATCCGATTGCCATCAAATTTTCAGGGATTGAAAAATAACTATTAAACTTCATTTTACCATTTTACTCGTATTTTATTTACAGTCCATACGCAAATGCCCGCACCTTGGCCATAACTCCGGCCATAAGATTCTGCACAACCTGTGAATCAACCGTTTTTTCCATGTAAACCCATACTTTCTTCAGTTCCTCGACTGTCTTCACTACCTTAGGTCGTTTAAGAAGGTGCTGCTTCATAATCGCCCAGTACTCCTCGATGGGGCGGAGCTCCGGAGTGTTGGGAGGGTTGAACATTTTCGGCACGAAATTGACCTTATTGTCCGCATACCACTTCAGCACGTCCTTGGAGTAGTGGCATGAGGCCAAATCCGGCCAGAAGATTGTTGGGACGTTGTGGGCCTTCAGGAGAGGAAGCAGCCGCTTCTGGAGGCACTCTTTTATGTACACCTGTCCGTTCATCGTGTCCTGGGTCACGAAAGGTGCACTCCGCATCCCGCACGTGCAGATGGCTTGCCAAACCAGGAATTTCTTCGCAAATTTGGACATCTTCTGAGTGCGGACATGCTCCGAAACGCTGAACTTATCCTTGGCCGTGAAAAACAGGTTGCCGGGGATCTGTTTGAAGTCGGCCTTCACATATGTTTCGTCGTCCATGATGCAGCATTCAACTTTCGTCAGCATGTTGAGGTACAACTTCCTGGCACGGGTTTTGGCGGACTTGTTCTGCTTCTCGTCGCGATTAGGGGCCTTTTGTACCTTGAACGTTCGAAGCCCAGCCTTAGTTTTGGCCTTCTGGATAAAACTTCGGCTTAGGTGCAGCTTCTTAGCCACATCCCGAACGGAGGCGTTCGGATTTCGGTTGAAGGCCCCAACTACGCGGTTGTGATTTTTGGTGTTGTACGGAATACTTTTTCCTTCACTTCTGGGCTTCCGATCGGTGGTCAACCGTTCCTCGAATGGCTTAATCACTCGCGACACCGTGGAATTCGCGATTCCCAACGTTTTAGCGATGGAACGATGCGAGAGATCCTTGTTCTCGTGATGAATGCGCAAGATTTTATCACGCACGAGCTGTTCTTTCGACTCCATTTCCGCGAGTTTTGATCACAGGACTTTAAAACTTGCAGGATGTAAATAATGCACTATGAACTAAATCCACCCAAATTTTCATTAAATTCTACCCAACGGTTAAAAAGTTAGAGCAATTTCATCGTGTGGCAATTTCATCGTGGACACCCTTTAGTCAGCTTTTATAAGTATTTTTATAAGCTGACTTAGAACTTGACTCTCTAGTAGAGATGGAAGTTTTGTTAAATAAATTCAATCACTCAAGGAAGTTATTAAGAATTAATTACGAATTATATAGCACTAGGGAAAATTGCTTGGGACGGCATCTGGTTGCGCACTCTATCAACTGTCACCAGCCAACGTAGGGCTGGATGCATTCTAACATCTAGCAAATTATGTTACACTATCAATTCTTACTGGATAATTTGCATACGAATTGGCATATCCTGTGCAAATCGAGTATTCATAAATATATATATATATATAAATATATGCAAATGTATCAAATCACTCATCGCTTTGAGTGTAAACCTACTTCTGATTATTTTCAGCTGCATAAGGGTTTCGCATGATAGGCGATCAATCAAAATTAGTTCACACAGCAAATCCAAACCAAAACTTTCTTCCAGTATGGTGAATCAACTGGCTCTCTTCCGAAATGCAGGGAACCATCGCGTGACCCTTTCTTAGAATAGAAAAAAATCAAACTCTGATTAAAATATTAACATTTGGCCTGCTGTTTGCCGAGCATAAGTGAAAATTTGTGCACTTGTTTAGGAAGTAACGTACGCAATGTCAGACCTTTTACGACAAGCCTTACCGCAAACGACCGCAACATGTTACCGATTTGAAATCCACGGGAGAGAAAAAAAAGAGAAATAAGCGGAAGGAAACAAATGCCACAAGGGGATGAGTTTTTTTTCCCGCGCAGTAGGATGAAAATGATGATAAAATAACAATTTGATTCCGCTCCTCTTGTAGTCTCGCTTCCAATCTAGCGAAACCATAAATCCTGTCCGAAACAAGTGAAATCGTAATCGGGTGGGTTAATGTAAACACAATAGAGTGCTTTATTTGCAGATGATCCATTTATGATAAAGTTGACTAGGTCGCAGTGGCACAACCCAATCGGAAGAGAAAACCCCTTCTCTACTTGTCGAGTGTTTTCCGGTTTGATGTCGTCTGTGCAGTGTGCTCTTGGGTAGGCAAGGATGCATCTGGGTTGTAATTCACAGCTTGTGAGAAGGGTGGGAATCGCATGGCTCGATGCCGTCAACGGAGTATGCAAATAAATAATAGCTGGGCTTAATTTTTGGAAAGGAGAAGTGCGGAAAATAGTATCGAATTGATCCGGTGGTCGAGTGTTGCCAATGTGCAAGTGATTGTCGTATAATCATATGCATATGGTGTGAATTCAAAGGGATGCGAAGTAGGCGTTGAGATTGAGGTTAAATTAGTCTTTTTTTTAGGAATAAGTTTCAAATCGTTTCATCATTATTATTAGTTTGAGAAAGAGTGATCTTTCGATAAAAAGATAACAGATGTTTTGATTTTAAACGCAGATATACTGTTATCTAGCTGAATGTGTTGTTAAATGTATGCAAGAGATATTTTTCTTGAAATTCTTCTTTTTGATGCTAATATTTTGTTTGGAAATGTTTGTTTACTCAAAACTAGGTCTAGAAAAACTTCATTGACGTTGTCGCTTTGTAGTTGATCAAGTTCAAACGTTGATAAGTTTAATTTTTTTTAATAACCAGTCTATTCGACTGTGGTACACCGGGTTGAGTAGTTCATCGGAGTAAGTGAATCACTTTATTTTATTACATAATATACATGAATTTTATACATCTACATAACATCTTACGACGCATAGAACCACAACCAAGTTAGTAATCCTCAGAGTACAGAGATTTGCGGAAGCAGCCATCTTGAGCCAATGGATCAGCAAGAACTGTCAAAATCTGAGCCAAACGAACATGTTTACTGTTTGCTGAAACATTTCGACTGCTAAGTATTGCAATGGAGTTAAAATAAATGGTTAATAATTATTACGCTTCAAAATCAAAAATAAAACATTCTTATTGTGCAGAACTTGTGGTGTTAATAAAATAACGTAATATTTTATTATTCTCTGTGTTCGTTAATGTTTCTGGTGATGTTGAGATGAAAATTTGGCAGAATTTGAACAATACGCCATTTTTCACTTAAGTCAATTCACTTCACTGGTGCCATGTTGGGAAGATGCCGAAGATTATAGCTATGTTTCTGCTCTGCAACAGTGTCCAACGTCAGTATTTTGAAGAGAATTCTGCCTAAGTGTAATTCTGCCTGTTTATTTGGTTCGCAGATCCCCTCATAGCCGTTCAATAATGGAATCGCCAAGTCTGAAGTCAATCCTCAGAGTACAGAGATATGCGATGATTCGATGATTTAACACGGTTAGCGCAAAACTTTGCAATACACTTCATAGCATAGTTAATAATCTTATATATACTCACAATAAATCACTTGTACGTTATAAATGTAAATAATAATGGGAGCTGACAACGATGAAGTTACGCACAATGCTGTAACTTTTTTTACTAAACCATGTAATTGCACCAACAATACACAACTACACACACACACACACACCAAACCACACACACACACACACACACCAAACCACACACACACACACACACACACACACACACACACACACACACACACACACACACTCACACACACACTCTCTCTCTCTCTCTCTCACACACACACACACACACACCGTCACACACACACCGTCACACACACACCGTCACACACACACCGTCACACACACACACACACAAACATACACACAAACATACACACAAACACAAACACACACAAACACAAACACACACACACTCACACACACACACACACACACACACACACACACACACACACACATACACATCCACATCCACACACACACACACACACACACCCACGCACACACACACACACACACACACACACACTAGCGTAAAGGTGCCAGCAAACGGGGCTTGAAATCTATGTTATAGTTTTCTGTAATATTGTCGTTATAGATATAACATACGAGGAACGGTTTTGCAAAAATATTAGCTATGAAGTAATAGTTGCTATGTACTTGCACGGCTTGCATTTCAGATCATGTCGGAGAAGCCTGTTCATTGAAGCAGGGGACATTTGAAATTGTTTGCTCAATTTACGGCCACATACGGCCGGATTACGTCTTATTCGCTCCCTCACAAATTTGATATTTTTCTTTGTTCTGGCATTTTGTCTGGCACCTCCTTTGTGTTGAATATGGACATTTCCAGTTTCCTTGAACCGCTTACTCATTCCGAACTGCTTAAGGCGATTGAATATCTGACACGGTCGAAGCTTTTGCAAATGTTATTTTAAAACTTGCTCCCGTATGGCTTCATTGGTAGTTGATAAATATAAACAAACGGAATTGCTTATTTATCTTCAACGATAAACTATCAAAAGAATACACTCAAAACGGGTATAATCAATTCCGCTGTTAAAATTATCCAGCTGAAATAAACCAAGACTGAAAAAAGATGACACCTATTGTGAGACAAACTGTAATAGAAGTCTTTGACCTAGCGCTATAACGTTATATTTTTTCGGTGTACACACGATTGAATTTATTTCTGGTCACATATAAGCTTTAAAAAAATAAAATGCGGAAATAATCATGGGCACATTCGCTAGCTATGAACAGAGAGAGAAAAAAAATTGCTGCATTTGATTTGTACATCATATTGAAAAGGCGAATAAAACGGCAAACTCGCAAAGTCTGGACAAAATCGTGGATCGCTCGTCGTGAAGGCTTGGGAATTGAGGTGAACCTGCTGAAAGAGCTAGGTGATGCAGATCCGGATTATTATCATTATTTCGTCAGAATGACATAGCCAGACTTGCATTATTTGCTGGAGAAAGTTTCGCCATTAATTTGCAAGCAGGATATCAATATGTGCAAAGCTATAACTCCGACAACGAGATTGGCATTGACTCGGAGATATTTGGCTACAGGTAAAACATTTTTGTTTCAAAACAAATTTAGTTTAGTTTATTTGAAAATGCTTGATAATTGCAGGAGACAGTTACACATACTTGATGTATTTATTTCGCTTGGGAAGATCAACTATTAGCAAAATAATAATCGAGACAGTGAACGTCACGTATGTAGAACGAATTTCTTAAGGTAAGTTTATATTCGTTTTTATTAGGTACACTAGCTGAACCCGGTGCGTGCGCTGCTACGCTTGCAACTAAATGAAGGAAAATTTAATATAACTGGCACGTTTATGGTTTTTTTTTTTCTTGAATAAGCAGGGGTTCAAACTTCTATCAATACATGCTTCTTACCCGAGAAATACAAGTTTTGTGTTTAAGTTACCTGGATAATTCTCATTTTTGGTAGAAATTTGTGTTTCATTTGTATGGGAGCCCTCCCTTCCAGAAGGGGGTGGTTTCTCAAACCACCATACAATCATTGCCTTAAAAACCCCCCACATGCCAAATTTGGTTCCATTTGCTTGATTAGTTCTCGAACCATCACATTGGGCTCATCGATTATAATAAAAATTTGAGTTTCATTTGTTTGAAGCCCCTCCCCCCCTTCTTCAGAAAGGAGAGGGGTCTTGAACTACCATAGAAACATTCTTGCCTTCAAAACCCCCCACATGCCAAATTTGATTCAATTTGCTTGATTAGTTCTCGGGTTATGATGAAATTTGTGTCTCATATGTATGAAAGTGCCCCTTCCTGAGAGAGAAGGGGTCTCAAACAATCATAAGAACCTTTCCCAGCCCCAAAAACCCCTTCATATAAATTTTCACGTTGGTCGGTTCAGAACTTTCCGAGTCTATAAGGGTCTGACAGGCAGACAGACAGAAATTCATTTTTATGTATATAGAAATCTAGCCTCCAAAAACCCCCATATGCTAAAAGTGGTTTCATTAGTTCTCGAGTTATGCAGAAATTTGCTTTTTTTTGTATGGGAGCCCTCCCCCCCCTTTAAAATGGGGAGGGGTATTGAACTGCCATAGAAACATTTCTTGCCTCCAAAAACCTCAACATGCCAAATGCAAAATTTGGTTTCATTTGCTTCATTGGCTCTCGAGCTATGCTAAAAATTATGTTTCATTTTTATGGGAGTCTCCGTTTCCAGAAGGCGGAGGGGTCTCAAACCACATTAGAAACATTTATTTCTCTCAAAAACCTCCACATGCCAAATTTGGTTCCATTTGCTTTAATTTTTATCGAGTTATGCAGAAATTCGAGTTTCATTTAAATTAGAGACCCCTCTTTCAGTGAGCGGAGGAGTCTCAAATCACAATAGAAACATTTCTTGCCTTCGAAAACCTCCACATGGCAAATGGGTTCCATTAGCTTGATAAGTTCTCGAGTTATTCAGAAATTTGTGTCTCATTTGTATATGAGCCCTCCTTTCAGAGAAGGGAGGGGCTTGAGTCAACTTGGAAACATTTCTTGCCTTCAAAAACCTACACCTGCCAAATGTGGTTCCATTTACCTGATTAGTTCTCGAGTTATGCAGAAATTTGTGTTGGATTTGTTTGGAAACTCCCCTCCCTCCCCCTTCCAGATAGCGAAGGAGTCTCAAACTACCATAGAAACATTTATCTCCTTCAAAAACCTCCGCATGCCAAATTTGGTTCCATATGCTTGTTTAGTTCTCGAGTTATGCACAAATTTGTGTTTCATTAGTATGAGAGCCCCCCTCTTACAGAGGGCGGAGGGGTCTTAAGTTACCTTAGAAACATTTCTTGCCTTCAAAAACCTCTACCTGCCAAATTTGGTTCCATTTACTTGATTAGTTCTCGAGTTATGCAGAAACTTGTGTTTCATTTGTATGGGTGCCCCGCTACCCCCTCCCCCCTACCAGAGAGAGAGAGGAGGGGTATCGAAGCACCGTAGAAACATTTATTGCCGTGAAAATCCCCGCAAGCCAAGTTTGGTTCCATTTGCTTTATTAGATCTAGAGTTATGAAGAAATTTTAGTTTCATTTGTATGACAGCACCCCTTCAAGGAGAGGGGAGGGGTCTCAAACCAATGTCTCAATAGAAACATGTTGCGCCTCCTGAAAACCCCACATGCCAAATTTGGTTCCATTTGCTTGATTAGTTCTTGAGATATGCAGAAACTTCTGTTTCATTTGTATGAGAGCCTCCCTTTCTAGAGAGGAGAGGGGTCTCAAACTACCATTGAAACATTTTTTGCCTCCAAAAACTTCCGCATGCTAAATTTGGATTTCTTTGCTTGATCAGTTGTCGAGTTATGCAGAAATATGTGTTTCATTTGTATGGGAGCCCCCCCTTTCAGAGGAGGGAGGGGTCTCTTATTATCTTAAGAACCTTCCCCGGCCCCAAAAACCCCTGCATACAAATTTTCACGCCGATCGGTTCAGTCTCCGAGCCTATTAGGGTCAGACAGACAGACAGACAGACAGACAGAAATCCATTTTTATATAAATAGATTACCAGTCAATGTTAAGAATCACCCAAAGTATAGCAAGACTTATTTGATTAAAGCACTTCATGGAAGTTCTTCAGAGGAAGAGAAAGGTCTTTAGAGAGCTTCGAGGAAATTCTTGAGAAAAGTTCAGAGAAAACAGTGAAAGAACGCCATCTACCACAAGTTCTTGAGCTATTGAATTCACGGCACAGCACAATAAAATTCACGGTTGAGAAAGAAATGGATGGCAAACTTCCTTTCCTGGATTTGATGATAACAAGGAAAGATAACAACTCCCTGAAATTTGGTATCTACCGGAAACCGACATCCACAGACCGGTATATAACATCAGATTCCAACCATTTTGGTGCTCAAAAACAGGCCGCGTTTCACTCAATGTGTCATCGGCTTTTTAATATCCCAATGGAAAAATAAGAATTTGAAGCGGAGCGGAAGAAAATTTATTGTGCGGCGGAATTAAATGGCTACGATGAAGAATTTGTACATAAAATCATAAGAAAACACGAAAGAAAGAAACATCGACAAAACGCCACTACACTGAAACCAGAAAAGGATGAGGTTAAAAGGATCAGCTTACCTTTCTACTAACGCCATGCAAAGTATTTTAAAAAAACATGGTTTGCAGGCTGTCTACAAGAGCGGCCCAACTTTGAAGGATACTTTGTGTTCCCTCAAAGACAAAGTTCCAATGGACGAGAAGTCAGGCATTTACGAAATCCCTTGCAAGAGTTGTCCAGTGGTTTATATAGGCCAAACCCGTCGAAAAAATGAAAGTTCGTCTGAGGGAACACAAAAACGCCGTGGACAATGGAAGGGAAACCGAATCGAGCGTAGCTGCACACTCTATGGAGCATAATCATGCAATAGACTGGGATCGCGCTAAACTGAAAAAAAGTGTCAGAAAAGTATCCCAGTTGAATGAATGGGAATCAATGTTCATCGCCACAACTGAGCAGCCGCTGATGAATGAGGATGATGCCCCAATATCATCGTCCCTTTTCCACTTGACGACGAGGAAAATAAAATGTTTCCTTCTATATGTGACGTGTACTATATCTAGTATGAAGCTGTGATCGTTCTCTTCGTGTAATCAGTTGGACATCGTCCTGTAGATGGGCAGCATCGAGCCCGAAACCGGTCGACAATAAAAGGTAAATTTTATGTTCCTTTTTCGTTTGTAAGAATCATAAGTGTTGTTTTTCCACACAATAAAATAAAATATAAATTAGGATCATTTTATTTTTTATTTTTTTTTTATTTTTTTTTTTTTTTATACCACCCCACCACACCCCCCCCCCCCCTCCCCCCCCCCCCCCCCCCCCCCCCCCCCCACCGCCGCCCCCCCCCCCCCCCCACACCCCCCCCCCCGCCACCCCCCGCCCCCCCCCCCCCCCCAAAACCCCCCCCCCCCCCCCCCCCCCCCCCCACCACCCCCCCCCCCCCCCCCCCCCCCCCCCCCCCCCCCCCCCCCTTTAAAAAAAAAACCCTCAAAAAAAAAATAAATATAAAAAAAATTTAAAAAAAAAAATTATACAAAATTCCCCCCAAAAATTAATTTTTATTTGTACTGGTGAACGTACAGAGATGTTGCAAATTTCTACTGTTCCTAATTAAATAGTTGTTTAAATTTAAATAAATTACCATAAAAGAATACCAGTCTCTATGTTGTATCATATAATCAAAGAATAAAATTTTCAAACGCATCTTACACTGCTTGTACGTATAGGACTCATGATCCAATATAAAGGAGTCAAAACTGAAATACATATACAGTGGGGAAATTCGTTTAAACGCAAGGTCATTTTTGGGTTTATTTCCAATACAAAAGATCGAAACAAAAAGTCAAATACAGTTTACTAAAGCCTATCAGTAGTTACGTTTTTGAGAACACAATTTGAACGGAAGTTCATTGTGATCTCTGAAAACATCCAAAAAAGGTGATTTTAGACGGGAAATTCGTTTAAACGCACACTAACGTAAAGCCGCATTGAGCTTACCTATGCTACTATTATCTTGCGAATCTGTCATATTTACACTGTATAGTCCTAGTCCGCCATAAACACGAGTTTGAATCTGCGTTGCGCGGTAGTTGTTGCTTGTTTTCGGCAAAATGGGTAAAGGAAAGTATTTAAGCCAGTCGGAGCAAATACTGGTTCGAGAACTCAAAAGTCGCGGTGAGAGCAATCGCGAAATTGCACGTGTGATCCACAGATCGGAAGCAGCAATCAGAAACCTGCTGAAAAAAGGCAAGAAGTATGGCGTAAAAAAGAAAACAACGGGAAATTCGAAGATTACCAATCGTGTCCGGAACCAAATTATACAAATGGGTGACTCTGGAAACTTCTCTGCTGCGCAAATCAAGCAAAAAATGGGGCTTTCTATTTCTAAGAGGCGTGTACGGCAGATTCTACATGGATGTGGCCACTTAAAGTACACGAAAAAGCAAAAAAAAACCAATCTTCAACCGGCTCACATTAACGCTAAATTGAATTTCGCTAAAAAATACATGTCGCGGACTACGGAATGGGACAATGTTATTTTTTCTGACGAGAAGAAATTCAATTTGGATGGCCCAGACTGCACCGCATATTATTGGCACGATTTGAGGAAATCTCCGCAGGTTAAGCTGAGCAGGAACTTTGGAGGTGGCACTTGTCTTGGACTGCTTTTTCGATCCATGGAAAGACCCCTATTGCCACCATTTCGACCAGGATGAATTCGGAAAAGTACTTGGAGCTTCTGGAAGATGTTTTGATCCCGTTTACTGAAGACGTTATGCCGGAAAATTTCGTATTTCAACAGGATAATGCAGCAATTCATGTCAGCAAGCAATCTTTGAAATGGTTTTCTGAACGAGACACCAGTCTTCTGGGTTGGCCCGGATCTGGATCTAAATCCTATCGAGAACTTGTGGGGCATCCTGGCACGACAGGTTTACAAAGGCGGAAGGCAGTTTAAAACAGTTCGTGAG
Source organism: Aedes koreicus (assembly GCA_024533555.2). Lineage (NCBI taxonomy): Eukaryota > Metazoa > Arthropoda > Insecta > Diptera > Culicidae > Aedes > Aedes koreicus. The sequence continues at coordinate 903,521 of JAHHFK020003102.1, read as the reverse complement.
CTTGAGTCAGCCGTAAGAGAAGCCAGGAGCTTGATACCTGATAAAACTCTGCAGAAGCTGGTGAAATCAATGCCGAACAGAATTTTCGAAACTATTCAGAAAAACGGAAAGCAAACAAAGTTTTAACTATTGTTTATTGTTGATTGTTGAACTGTGAATTCGATTTGATTAATAAAACTACAAGTGCGTTCAAACGAATTCCAACCCCCCCAGTCAGCTTTTTTGGATTTTCGTCAAAAGTCATTATGAACTTCCAATCGAATTGTGTTCTCAAATATGAAACTTCTGATAGGCTATGACAAACTATATTTGATTTTTCGTCTCGATCATTTGTGTTGAAAATAAACGCTAACATGACATTGCGTTTAAACGAATTTCCCCCACTGTACTTTGCTCGTTCTTTACAAGGCCTTACTTTCCTCACATAAAAAATCAAGCTATCATAGAAGAGAAAAATGCTATTAATACAAATTTCCAACTTGAATGATGTACATGGAATTTTAAGACACAAATTAAATTACTTGACCCGGTAACACGCGGCTACAGTAAGTCAATACGAGAACATAATATGCGCATGTACAAAACATATCTAAAATTCACTGGATTGTTACTAAAAAATATATAATTAGATTTAAATTAATATCCTACTGGTCCTGGAGACGCTGAAAACAGAAAAGATCATTCCAAATATCAAAACTATAATTTCAATGAGAGATAAGTCTGGTGGTAATATTTTTTCATTATACTGTTCTAGTAACATTTCAAAGATAGCAATTGGAGTGATCTAAGAGCCCAGTGTGATGGTTTCTGAAATAAATGGCTTATCAAATCATAATACCACTAAAAACAATATTAAAATATAATTCTATACTGCTTATAAGCACATGCCAGTCTTTTATGAATATAGTAGTTAATGTTCAGAAGTGCAAATTTAAAGTAAATGTTATGCTGAAATATTGAAAAACAAATTGTGCCTTTCATCCATGTCATGTTGCTCCAGGCTCTTGAGATAAATGGTTTTGGAATGCAAAGATGGTTCCAAAGCCTGCTGAGATTATTAATTGATATGAGAATGGAAAATTATATTATATGATTAACAGGTCGCACCCCCTCACTTCGCTATTGTCAAAATGACAACATTGGCCAGGCTACGGCGTCTCCAGGTTTCAGCTGGCAGTCTTTTGTGATCATATGACTCGTGAAGGCGTGAGGTAGGAACTTGTGAGGACCAGAGGTCGGTTGCACCCTCCTTCGAAGTTGTCAACTCACCATTTGAAGCCCTCAAATTATGTGATAAGAACAGCAAAACTTAAAAAAAATTAAATTTTAAAAATCACATTGAAGGCATTCAAGCCAAATGTAATAAATATATAAAATGTTTATATCCTCTTATAAACAGAAAATCCAAACTTTGTCTGAAGAACAAACTACTAATATTTAAACAAATTTTTAGACCGGCCATGCTTTATGCTATTCCAATATGGTCTAGTTGTTGTGCTACCAGGAAAAAAATACTTCAAAGGATTCAGAACAAAGTTCTGAAGATGATTTTGAAGCTGCCTTCTTGGTACAGTACTAACGAAGTACATAGAATTTCGAATGTTGAGACTTTAGAACAAATGTCCAACAAAATAATTAATAATTTCAGACAGAAATCGTTGCAATCTTCTATTGAAATGATTAATTCCCTTTATGCTTAGTTAAGATTAATTTTAGTTTGTTTTTAGTTTTAAGATTATTATTGTTATACTGACACGCAGGAATAAAAACCTGTTTAAAATACTGAACTGCTAAGGCATGAACAATGTAAACAAAATTAGGTACATATTTTAACAATTAAGGTTGATACGTTACGGTAGTAGCTGGAGCACCTAGATTAACATGAAATGTAAATATGAATAAATTTGGAACAAATAAAGAGTTAAAAAAAAAAAAAAAAAAAAAAAAACAGCAAAACTTTAATGTAATTCAAATGATACGTTCATTTAAATTTTGTACATTATTTACAGATGCCGTCAACAGAAGAGAAGTGGCTGTCAATTTCACGTAGTTTTGAGGGAAAATGGCAATTTCCCAATTGTGTAGGAGCGTTAAACGGAAAGCACGTTACTATACTCAACCGATTGTGCGAAGATGCATCGGCGAAGCAAGCGCCATTCGAAAGGAATTCACTGAATACTTTTGTAATGAAGGGTAAGTTCCATGACAATACAACTGCATTGATTAAATCATTTTTTTTTTTTTTCAAATTATCATTTTAATCTTTCATAAATATACTCAAGAAGCTATTTAAATACAATAGAATGAAAATGAAGCAATAAAAAAAATTTGTGTTGATAGATCAAAAGAAGAAAACGAGTTTCAAGTCGTTTTGTGTGTTCGAAGTATATTCCAAACACTTTTAGGGGAGACTACAGTCGGGTACCGATCTTCCGGTCTCAATTTTTACGGTTTTGTCGTTTTCGGACAAACTGCGAAGAACGATACCCGCAGCTTATGGGATTATCACAAATTGAGGGAAATGAGGTCTATCTCAGTTGTTTTAAGCCATAAACATCTTCAATCTACGGTAGAATTGTTGTACGGTGTAAGACCAGCAAATCTGTGTCAGTGGATTCCGGTTTGATTGAGAATTTAACCACAAGAGGCGCTTCACTTTCGAGGCACTATAAATGAGTGCTTTGGGATAAGGGTAATTGGTTCCATCCTAGTATATCTCGAGAGTCTCGCAAGTAAGGACATATAAGTTTTCTGTAAACTTGTCCTAGTGGTTAAGACTTCCTAAAGATGACCACATAAGTTCAGAATTCATTCACTCCACCGAAAAAAAAAATAATAATAAAAAAATACTTCGTTTTTCCATAAAGGTGACAATGAAGTACTCACACAAAAGTCTTCAGTGCAGTTCGTAAATAAGAGGTCTAAAAATGCATTTTGCTGATTTTTTATATGATTAATTGGGTGTAGGCCAAAATGTGAAATTTGGTCGAATAGAAATTGTAAAGTTTCGTCTTCGCCTACGACTGGGAGTAGAATTGATTCATTTTCTATGTCAGGGATGAAGTTCGTATTCCGTTTATTAAAGTCACCATATATATGTAGTTTTACTTCCGGTTCCATATTTGACATCATAATTTCGACATTTTGAAAAAATAATTCGAATGACTGTTTATTGGCTTGTTTGGGTGGAAAATACACAGATGCAAAAATGTGTGCTTCATCAGCAATGAGCGCTTTAACCCAGACATGCTCAAATTCTTTGTACTTGATAGTTTTATTTTATAACCCCCCCCCCCCCTTTTTTATTTTTTTTTTATTCCCCCCCCCAACAATTATTCATTCCTTATTTTTTTTTTTTTTTTTTTTTTTTCTTCCACCTTCTTTCCCCCGCCCCAATAACAATAAAAAAAAAAAAAATTTTTTTTTTTTATTTTTTTTTTTTTCGGCGTGGTTTTTCAGGCGATTCAAATTTTGGCAATAAAAAATTTTCTAATTTTCAAAGTAGCATAGCATAGCATTTTCCGACCATACACAATCCTGGGTTGGTTGTTGTAGAGACGATGGAAGCGCCAGAAGAGCTGCCTTGGGTGTGACAGGCTCTTTATCCATCAGTCTCTTTGTACAACACCTGGCCAGGTCCTTATGATCAGCAAGGGATGGGAGGGAAGTGTTGATTAGATGTCTACTTAAGAAGATGCTGAGAACTCATGCTACCTTCATAGACATCTGGAGTTGGAAGTTGGATGGGATTGTGCGGGAGGCTTTCCTTGGCGAGAAAGCATATGTATATTTATATGTATATTGGTCGTTGGGAGTGACGAAGCTAAGACAATTAATGCACTCCATTGTTGTCCACACAGGCGTTTCCTACTTGTATTCATGCTCCAAATCCAAGGGTGTAGTGCCTTTTCTTGCGTGGGAGCTTGTCTGTCGGTTGGGACATGAGCATTAACTCTTGTCCTAGCCTTTTATGGCTTATGGTTATAGCGCCATTACTCGCTTTCTGAAAAGAGAAGAAGGATGCGCCGACACAGAGTCATATTGTCATACATAAACACACATACAGGCACACAGCACACACACATGCACACACGCACACACACACTTACACTTACACATTCACATATTCATGGTTTGTAAATAGCTTTAGATTGAACCAAATGGTCAAAAAATTTATGTACGGAATTTCCCCCGCTGAACAACAAACGTTACGGGAGCTAAAACACTACTGATATCAAAAATATAAAAAGTAAAAAGTACTTAGCTGAATTCCATGTAATTACTTGTCCGATCCAAAAAGCCCGATCAGGCAACTAGCATCGAGCAATGCCCATAACCTTCAGCTGGAGACTGAAGACACGGGTATCGTTTAATCGCACAATTTCTTCATAATTCGACTCAAAGCACAGAATTAAATCCAGTTGATAATTACGTCGAAACATTGGCGAAAGACTTCAAATGCTAGATTTCATAAAAACGATTGATCCACATCGCAGGGCATTGAGCAAGGCACACACAATCCTAGCAAGGACACCGTTGGGGCAACGCACAAAGTATGATGGTGGTCGGTTGGCACTCCCGTAACAATCAATGGAAGCACTCTCCGGAGAGCATTCCACGGCCGAAATTTGAAAAAAAAATACAAATAAAAATAAAATCAATACGGAGCAAAAATTACAAGAGTCACGTCTCGCTTCGCACTCCGCACACTACGATTTCATGCGATTGAAATTTTGGCAATATACCAAAATTTCAGTCGCATTCTGTTGAGAAGGCTAAGACATTTTTGGAGGACGAGTCATACTTACAATACTATTAAATCACCCTTCTTCCAAGGGCGCATTAGTGTTTCCGAAAATGTTGAGGGTTATAAAATTTAAGGGGGGCCTCCCTACTACGCTGCAGTCGTTCTGAACGTTCACTAGACAGAAACGCTCGATGTGATTGAAGGTCAGCCAAGGCGTCATTGCGTGAGATTCCTAGTTCTGCATGGACGTCCAGGAAAATTTCGCGCAAGAATGTTATGTCTGTTGGTAGTCCTTCGGCTGCCAACATGAATGTTGCACTAATTTTTGTGATTCCGCGAATGCATACGGAAGGTGGTTGGTTATGCAGGAATGAAAGGTAGGTCCGCACAAAGTCAAACATTTTAGAGGCCCGTAGTCGCGTCTTCAGAAATTGTTGGTCACCAGATGCTGATTGTTCCGTCAGTCTGGCTATAGGCGGTCGCATTGGGTCCAAAAGTGGTGGATGTTCAATTCCGGCTGAATGTTACCTATTCAAAACACTTCCTGACTGTATTTTAACACCACCTTAGGGTCCGCATTCTTTTCAATACCTAACCCTGCGATGTAGCTTAAAAGCGCAATAAAATCCAGAACGAGCAACTGTTCCGTCCTCTTCCGCTGTCATTTCCAGAAAAGACCTTCATCTCGTCACAAGAAACAAAGCGCCAAATTTCAAATAAAAAAATCCAGATTTCCGTTCAATTGATTCAGGATGCATGCTTACCGACGGCACGATGCCAGCACAACAAAAGGCGCACGCAACGGCAGCACTTATCGTCGACGCACGAAGGAATCACCCAAAAATGCAGAAAAAACCAGTTCAGAAAACACCTGCCCGTGGTTAAATTGCTTCAATATCACTCTTCTGGAATCGACAGAAAGGAAAGAAATGGAAACGTTGAACAGATTGATCGGGGTCTCGAATAGCGTTAGCATGATGCAGAAGATATTCAGTGCCAATTGTACCTGTAGTGGCATAGAGGTCCTTGGGAGGGGTTGGCCAGGAAACGCAAAGATAACATTGAAAAAAATCTTGAGCCATGTGCTAATTCATGTTGATGCACATGCACACGCACTATGCTCATGCATCTGAAGGCGTTCATCGAACGGAAATAAAGAGCAAGCAAGTGAAATGGTGATTATTTTGTGTCTTATTATTTATTTATTTATTTATTTATTTATTTATGTATTTATTTATTTATTTATTTAACTATTTATAAGTCATCAATCATGATTGGAGACCGTTGCATTGCAATGATTTTCTTGTAATTTGTTAAATAAGTATTATTTCAAATTTGATTTTGACATTGTTACATAAATAGTATGGCAGTAACGGTTAGTTCAGTTGATAAAATTTGCATACACTCGGAAGGTACACCATCGAGTTCAAAGCGGCATATAAATTGATCAGCTTATCTTAAATGTCGTGCAAACGTGACTTATAGCTTATACACATCACAAATATAGATATCAGAACTGAGAGAATCAATATTCTTAAGAACACAATCATAACACAGAAATAACAAAACTCTATAAAACACAAATTACTTTAAGAACTCAATAACAAACCAGTTTATTACATGAAATCAGACAAAGTAAATTCTATAGTCATTATAGACAAGTAAAACTACGATTAAATAATGGCAGACAACATACAAAGCAGACTGTACAGAAAGCAAAGAACAGCGCTTCTTCCAGGAATAGTACATTGTGTAGAAAAAAACACTTACAGAATGTAAATTAGTATTTGGAAGCGAAATTAAAGATCTTCAAGGAATTCACACACACACACACATACACACACACACACACACACACACACACACACACACACACACACACACACACACACACACACACACACACACACAAAGTAGCTCAATGGTTTATTAACGCGTTAAAACACATACCAAAACTATTTCTCAGTAAATCATTTAAAAATTCAAAAAATTTCACAAAGCTCGTTCATTACTTAGATTTAAAGGAAGATGCAGTATTCGTTTCGTTTGACGTACAATATTGCACTACAGTTTTCAGTAGTTTTAGTTTCTTTTTCCTTCATTGTCCATGTTGGGTATATTCATTACTGCGACCATTTCTTAGATCTATTGTGATATATTCCCCGTTTTGATATTGCTATATCAGTATACCATATCACTATTATGTGAAGTGACCGACATGGACTGACTCGAAGTATTTTCCCAGCCATTTCGAATACTTTTATTAAAGATTGCTGTACATAGCAGATGCTGCGAGTCTTCCTTTGGTATGCCACACAATCGACACATATCCTCTTGAAGTTTTCCTATTAGCTTCAGGTGATATTTGCATGGACAATGCCCCGTTATAAAACAAGTGTAAGTACTGAGATCATTCTTTGATAATTCAAGAATTTTGCGAGTCATTGTTCGGATTTATGAACCGTTTCGCTTGCCTAGCAATGTGAGTGTTATTACAGTTGGTCCCCACTTTTATGTTTTCCCATTTCTTAATCTCAATTCTTAAAGAACAAGCAGACACTCAATAGAATAGTTCTGGTCCTATGAATTGTTAAGATGATCCGAGTCTTGCTAACATGTCGGGTTTTTCAGTTCCTGGAATTCCACAGTGGCTGGGAACCCAATATATGTTGTTGGTTTCGACAGGCCAATTTTTGAAGTGACATAGCACATTCCCAAACAAGTTTAGAATTCAATGTTGCTGATTTTAAAAGCATTCAGTGCTGCTTGACTGTCAGACATAATACAGATATTTGAATGTCTATAGTTTCTACGCAAGCATATTAAAGAACATTCCAGAATTGCTTGAATTTATGCTTGAAACACGGTTGGCCAATTACCCATGGATATTGAGGCGTTGACCCCCCCCCCCCCCACAAGTTTTGATTTTATTTTTAGAATTTTATTATTTGTTTCAATATTTTATTATTAATTTTTTATCTCTAGCAGATTGCAAGGTAACTTGTTGCAATACAGTTGATGTTACTCCAATATAACTCAATTAAGTCACTATCATGTCACTGTAACCAAATATGACGATTTTGTGTTGCTTGGGATGTTTGTCAGATTGCTCTTTTGGCTAAATGAAAAAGCCAAAGCACGCGAAGTTGCCTCGACTTTGTAACAAGTTGTAGCAAAAAAGCGTAAAAAGTGGACATCCATGAGAATTTTTTTTAAATAGTAAGGACTGACAATTTTATAACAAACTTTTTCCTTTAAACAAGAACCCAACCTATCTAGCCTAAAGAATGTAAAAAACCCAAGCAGCACACAACCGTCAAAAATGGTTTCAGCAGCACTATTGTGACTTAATTGAGTCACAGAGCAGTCACCTTTACTGGGTTAAAACAAGTGTGCTACTAGGGAAATATCTCTTAACCCGTAATGTTAGCTATTAGATAAGCATTGATTGCTTTTTTTCCCCCGCTAGCTGAAAGTTGAAGAAGGTATGCTCAATTAAATTTTCAGTTCTTGGTTAATAAAAAAACTGAATATTCAAACCAATGCTAAAGCTTTCAGAACCCAAATAATACTAGATTAAGAAACATAGTTGATATTTAGAAAGAGTATCAACGGAAAATCTTTATTTGAACTATTCATGATATGGGCCAAACCGATCAATGGTACCCCGCTTACCCCGTTTGAGGGTATTGTAGTTTCGTATTATTGAGAATATATGCTGATCATATCTTACAGTTTAATTCAGCGTGTGAGAAAGCAAGACAGCAAGCTAGTCAGAGCGAGAAGTTGTAGTTGTCTTATCCTATTCAAAGAATTTATCCGTTTTTATGAGCATGAGCAGGATAATGAGCAAGATTGACCGCCCGAGGTTGTTACTCAGTTACTGCCAGTTCAGCTGTTTTTACTCAGAGGATCAACAGAAGATGATGCAAACATGCTCAATGTGTAAAACTGGTGATCCCAAACTAAGGCAATACCGGCGCTGGCCTCGCCCGAATGCAGGTCAAATGAGGTAGTGAAAGGGTAGGAATGCGTTAACGTGTATTTGGACGTTTTATTAGAAGCCGAGACCCCCGCACTTCCACGAGAAATCACTGGGATGTTGGATAACAAGATTGGGTGGCAGCAGGGTTCGTTCTGGTAAACGATAAGCTGAATTCACGCTTCGTTTAGTAAAATATTTAAATATAAGAACCAATTTCTGATTTGAACTGAATAATAGCAACAATAAGGATGCTATTGGGGCCACTCACTAAGTGTTATGGTGGTTTTTCATTGGAAAAACAAGGTGATTTTTTATAATGCTGGAAATCCGATTTGATCCGAGTTAAACCAATAATAAGGTTGCTATTGGAGCCACTCACAAAGTGTGATGGTGGTTTCCGTTAGGAAAACAAGGTTTATTTTATTAACGTTTGAGAGACGCTTTGTTGTTTTCTTACTGTGCCCACTCGATCACTCGTTTCACCGAATTATAGATAACCAAAACAATTAGAACCGCGCCATGCCCGATAGGAAAATAGTGCGTATTAAAGCATCGGCACAACCTTCCACAGCCGATGCTCGAACCAAACTCTTTTTTCGTAACTTTCAATTTTTACTACTGTATCCTACAATCTATTGCACTACTGTAACGAATTACTGTATCAATCAAGTTGAAGTGTCTTATGAACAATCTGTGCTAATGCATTACAAATTGCAATTGAGGGATTTCGTAAAAATAAGAGTCCGTAGATGCATTTCGTGCCTTCTGGCAACTTTATGTTTCTATTGATATCCTTGCTCATAGGTTTAATACCAACCGGGAGGGACTTGATCTTATACAAAATGGTTTCATTATCTCCAATCCGCTCAACCAATTTTGTGATTTATTGAATGGATTATTATAATTTGAGATAACTCCATGCAGACGTCTTCCACATTTGGCAGATCGACAAGTAATCGGTGGAGAGCTTAGAGGAGGAACGGAAAAATAAGGAATTGTTCTGTGTGTGTTTATAAACAGAAGAACCTTTATAACAAAACGGATCACCGGATAGACTACATCCATAAGCACTCGGTAACTATTTTGAATGACAATGGCATAAGAATAATGGTAATTCCTCAATCAAATACATACCAGTAGAAGTCGAGAATACTCGCATGCACTAAAAAGAAAGCTACTATCAATGTCGATACTTCTCAATACTTCTCGTTCCTTATTTGATTTCGAGAAAGTTGCTCTGCCGGTGAATTTATTGCACAATGTGGGAATTTAAGCAGTTATTTGATTCATTTTTATCTAGAAGTACCATAAATGGACATTTGAATGTTATTCAAAAGTAAGTATAATATTTTCCAGCATGTAATTAAAATAAATAAGCGAACAAAACAAAACGAATGTTTTTTCATGCAGCTGAAATAACCACGAAAAGAAAAATATGCAAAATGGTGGTTTTTCTCGAATTTGAACAACAATTTTAATGTAATTCGATGATACACGGTTTTGGTTTCATACTGCTCAGATACACATGATTGCTACATACACTGTGTTTCGACAGAACGTATTTCACTTGGATCATATCAGATAAATCAGTTCAAATTTCAGAACGCAGATGCACCAGTGTATATAAACTATTTTTAAAATGTTGAGGAATAGCTGTTGGAACGCATATGAATTTTCTTTTGTCATTGATGAATAAAAGTTCCTAAATTATTTGCTAACTGCTCGTGTAGATTAAGAATGCAAGTAGCAACAATTTAGCACAAAAATCACAGCTTGCTTAAATTTGCGACTTACGTCGTTTTAAAAGGTAATGCGTGATGTTCCTGTTTAGATAATATCAGATACAATAATTATATTAAAGGTAAGCTAAGGGGATTTAAACCATAAGCTATAAACCACCAAAACTCAAAATGTATGTTTTTTAATAGCTAATCACTGATTATTTAAACAACCATTAAAAAAATATAATCTATTGAAACGGTGTGAGCAGGATGAGTAAAAAACGGTGTTTCTATGGTGTTGCTTTGTCTATACATGGGTGAGAGGGTCGCGGATGAAAAGTACATTTTCAGTACAAACTGCAGACATATTCGGTGGTTATCCTATACAAAAGTCCAACATGACTATAAAATGAATATATCGAGACATTACAGTACCCTTTAAATGTTTAGCATTTAATGTGGTTTGATTTAGAAAGTTTTTAAATTTATTTTTTCATTCCAGAACAAGCCTAGAATAGTTAAATCTTGATGCCAGACTCGGACGGGTATTGTAAAATACTTTGGAAGAGAGTAGAGAAGATAATCCACCCGTAATTCAGGCTTATTGTTAAATAGTGAGGGCTCCATTCCCGCTCCATCTGGTGGAACATAGAAATGACCCTACCCTACTGGTCCACCGGGCTTTGTATTGTCGAAAGAAGCACACACACACACACACACACACACACACACACACACACACACACACACACACACACACACACACACACACACACACACACACACACACACACACACACACACACACACAATCACATACACACACGGCGTAAATGGAACCACGTGACCAGCAAACAAGCGCCGGTATTGAGGAGTATCCAGCGCAGTGAGCAGTGTTCGGCTTCGGGTCGTCGGGCCGCCGGTGAACCGGAAGTCTTCTGCCGACCGGAATCGTCGGGCTGACCTCGGCACTCGAACAGCCAGCCTGCTCAAGAAAGAAGAAAGAAGAAGAAAGTGCTTCGGGTATGTAGGGCACTGCCAGTGCGGACGTCATCTACCACCGGAACTGTCGGACCACCTCTGCAACCCGAAGACGAAGTCGGCGCAATGCGCGTAAGCGTCCCCTGCGATAACCGCCGGTAGTCGGGGCACCATCAGTGCGGAAGTTTCCTTCACCGGAACTGGTGGACCACCCTTGACGCCGGGGGGAAGCAGGAGGATTCGAGAGATGGATACAACGTAGCAGCGGAGCAGTGGATCATCCACCCAGTCGACGAATTAGCCTTAGCTAGGGGTCGGATTTTTGACGTAGACTACGTCTTACGGCAAGGGTAGGGTGTCAAATGAAAATCTAAAAATAATCGACCGTCACGAAATATCGTTACAAATTAAACGCTAATAACTTAATAAACGCTCAATAGATTTTCAAGATGTTTAGATCAATCGTTTGGAAATTTTCCCGCGTATCAATTCAATTATCAAACATTATCCGTTAAAAATTTAAAACTATTGAAAATAACCAAAATATAAGGTGATGTCTTATAATGCCGATTTTTCAGAGTAAATTTACTAAATGCACAGTACGTTCCTATCACAGATTTCAGATTTAAGCAAGGGAGGGCTCATATGCAGCACTGAACGATATAAAACTGGTACACCTTCGCAAATTTACTCATTAGTGTTGCAGTGCTGGAGCTGGGAAGTTCGTCTTGCCAAACAGCAGTTGGCGGTGGCATGAACTCTGGAGGCAACGCGGAGCGGCAAGGCGCCATGTGGATTTGGCAGGTGACGGCGCGTACCATAGAAGGTGCACTGGCGACCAATCAGTGGTCAGGTTCTTGCTCTGCAGGCTGTTGCTAGCAAGCCCTTGGCTAGGCAGCCATTAAATTTGCTGTGCTGTGCTAGGCATTTGGCTGCCCAAGCCGGTGATAATTTGTCAGCCGGTAGACGCCACCACGAGGAGCAAAATATGGCGCTTGAGTGTGTTTGTGTGTGTGATATTCTTGGCAGCCATTTTATCTAACCCGTAAAGTGTACGGCAGAAATAACCGGCTTGGTGAAAAGACCGAGGAGGTTTCGATTCGATTGCGCACTATTTAAATCCGTCCTTTTTAGGACGACGAATTCAATTATCAAAGAGTTGTTTAAATTGAATTTATCGATCAAACCAATTGGCAAACAGTAGACCAAGCAGTGGTCTGGTAGCTGATTGCGCTCTGCAGTCTGTTGATAGCAAGACCTTGGCTAGGCAGCCATTAAATATGTAGTGGTGTGCTAGGCCATCGGTTGCCCAAGCCGATGATGATTTGTTGTTAGCGGGTGGGTGCCATTACGAGGAGCAAAATAAGATGCTTGAGTGTGTGTTTATTTGTGTGATATCTTTTCTTGGTACCCTTTCTTTATCTAAAGCGCAACATGCACGGCAGAAATAACCTGCTTCGTGAAAAGACCGAGAAGGTTTCAATTCTAATGCGGACTATTTCAAATCCGTCCTTTTCAGGACGACCAATCCAATTTTGAGAGAGTTTATTTAAATTGAATTTATGTAACATCTTACCAATTGACAGACAGCGGTCGCTGAAAATTTTATAATTTTCTCTTCGTTGAGCATTGTGCACTATTTCTAAATGGCTGCCGTCACGAAAAATTGAAACGTCTTATGGCGAGGGTAAGATGTCAATTGAAAACGCTTATAACTTGATAATTGCTTAATAGATTTTCAAGATGTTTACATCAATGGATTGGAAATTTTCCCGCGTATCAATTTAATTATCAAACTTTATCCACTAACAGTATTAAACTATTAAAAATAGAGAAAATAAAGGGTAAGGTCTGATAATTTTGTTTGGCAGGCTAATTTTACTAGATGCACAGTACGTTCCTATCACAGATTTCAGATTTAAGCAAGGGAGGTCTCATATGCAGCACTGAACGATATAAAACTGGTACACCTTCGCAATTTTACTCATTAGTGTTGCAGTGCTGGAGCTGGGAAGTTCGTCTTGCCAAACAGCAGTTGGCGATGGCATGAACTCTGGAGGCAACGCCGATGGCAAGAAGCCTTATTGCGGAGCGGCAAGGCGCCATGTGGATTTGGCAGCTAGTGACGGCGCGTACCATAGAAGGTGCACTGGCGACCAATCAGTGGCCAGGTTCTTGCTCTGCAGGCTGTTGCTAGCAAGCCCTTGGCTAGGCAGCCATTAAATTTGCTGTGCTGTGCTAGGCATTCGGCTGCCCAAGCCGGTGATGACTTGTCAGCCGGTAGACGCCACCACGAGGAGCAAAATATGGCGCTTGAGTGTGTTTGTGTGTGATATTCTTGGCAGCCATTTTATCTAACGCGTAAAGTGCACGGCAGAAATAACCTGCTTGGTGAAAAGACCGAGAAGGTTTCGATTCTAATGCAGACTATTATATTTTAAATCCGTCCTTTTCAGGACGACCAATCTAATTTTGAGAGAGTTTGTTTAAATTGAATTTTTCTAAAATCTTTCCAATTGGCTGACAGCGGTGGCTGAAACAATTTTAATTTTCTCTTCGTTGAATACCTTGAGCATTGGGCACAATTTACAAATGGCTGCCGTCACAAAAAATTTAAACACCGGTGGTTAATAATTCGATCGTCTCTTGATTGATTAAATTTTCAGCTGAGACTTTTGCGCTAATCTAGATGTTTTTACAATTTCCATTTTATTTACTCAAGTAAATTAAATTAAATAAAAGATGTATATTTCCGAGTACATATTCATCAATCGGTTTTGGAAATTTTTTGAGAATGTTGCGTTCCGGCAAGTATCAAGAAATTCCCTATCACAGACAACGTTTTGATCCTCGAACATGATATTCTGAAGTAACATTCTCTGCACATTCCAATTAGTACTGTTGTGAATAGTTACTCTGTTGTGTTAACGATTCGTGTTGGATAAGAGTTTTACTTAGGAAGAAATAAGTTTTGAGAAACTGAAAGTGAGAAAAAGTACGATGCCTAATCGATTTGATGTCAACCGTATGCGCAAATTTCGGAAGCGCGTTAAAATCGAACAAACCGAAAAACCTCCGAAACGACCCTGTACCGATGCCGAGCGAGCTCGTGTTTATCGGGCAAAACTGAAAGCAGCCAGAGGTAATGCGTTGCCAACTACTGGTTGGGACGCTGGAGAAGGACCTTCAACTCGAGGTAGGAAATAAATTCAAGTGGTTAACCACCAAAGTGCAAATACTGATTCATTATTTACCCTCTACTCATAGCAAATTTATATTGACATTTCACAAAACCGTCATAATTCACCTCTCTTTCCTTCTTACATAACGTTAAATATTTAAGTGACCTGTATAGAGATTATTATGATATAAAAATCTTTATCTCAATAATTGAATACCGCATTTGAATCGCATTATGCACCCAGTAATTTATACATCTCCCGGTAGTTTTAATGCTGTTATTCCGATGAAGAAATGCTCAGCATACATTCACTTTTTACGAACCTATACATGAAATACTAGGTTCATTAGTAATGACCTAAACATATATTAATATGTGATAATTTGTTTTGAAAATTGGAAATATCTCCTCATCATCATGGGATCCCAGTAATAGACAGCAATTTCTGCTAGAACCAAAGATACGAAGAGAAAGTGTCGATAGGCCGCTAGCGTTCGGCAGGTTTTTAAAATTGAACAGAAGTAGTTTGAAATTGAGCGTAGGGCTTTTGCAGTATTTCGAAGCAAGCAAACACAATCCTTTGCCACACATCCTGCGGGGTAGGTCGAGGCAGGGATGACATGCAAAAGAATGCTCGCTTGATCGTGCTGAAATACTGCCAATGGCACAGAATGGTTGTAGCTATGTGAAATTTCTGTTTTACCTCTAAAGACCACATGTGATAGAAATCAATTTCCAATTAGAAGTTTTCAAAACACAACTTTTAATTCTACCGGTGATGTTTGGTGTTTGGTAATGTGATTATTTTCTCAAGTGTCTCTTTTGTATATATATATATATACACATATATATATATATATATATATATATATATATATATATATATATATATATATATATATATATATATATATATATATATATATATATATATATATATATATATATATATATATATATATATATATATATTATTTCTCTACTTTTTTATATATTATTTTTCTCTACTCATTTCAAAGATTAATTCATGATTGATTGACTTTATTATTGAGACTTTCAGCTTTTTCAAAGATTAATTATATTTGCCAAAATTCATTCTCTTTCATTTGTGGGATCTTAAAGTCAATATTTCAATGATCTGCCCTTAGAAGCATAATTGCCTCATATGAATTTCTGTTGAAATATTGCACAAAAACTACTCTTTTCACTTTGTTAGACCTGACATGCAGTGTTTGAATGATCTGTATACCCTGTGCGCATTAAAAGACAATTCCTCTATATTTATTTCTGTCAAAAAATCCACATTTGTTCCATTGATCCATTGATTGTTAACTACCGGTATTTTGCACTATACGGTAATTGAGCAAGATATGCATTTATGGACAGTATAGGGGTACTCACGATATAATAATTAATTAATGACATTCGTTTACACCAGCAGCGCACTGCATATTATGTACTGGGCATAACATAACATATAGAAATGAATATATAATACAGAGACTTTCGCATTGAAAATATTCATAATTTGAATTCTTAAATGTTTCAATGTTTATTATTCTTTACAAACTCCCTTGAAAACAAGATCTGCTCCCTTGCAGTTCAGTATTTGTTGGATTGTTTGAAGTTTAATTATTCAAAGGCACTATACGCAACTGATCCGAATGGTAAGGTGTTTAAATGGAGAATGCTTAGAAGGAAACAAGTGATATATCTGTCAAAATATATGTTTATATGTGCGCATTATAGAATTTCCTCCGCTGCGTGTCGTTAATGGAAGTCCCGAAACAGTGCAAAACATTGTAGATGGTTCCGGCGATGGTGTGCATTCCGAGATGCGGGCCATTCAGGCACAGAATGACATACCGTCTTCTGAGCCTTCAAGTCAGGGTAAATGACCCAATTATTTATGAAATTTTCAAACTTGTAACAAATATCAAACTTTACAGAGTTATTCGAACCGAACTTAGGCGGAGCGTCAAGTGAGTTCATCAAACGGTTTGTGAATAATCGTTTTGGTTTCCCGTGTGGCGTTTGTGATAGGTTGTGGTTCAAGAATGACCTTCAACCGCTGACTACCGTTGAAGCCGAGGTGTTGGCCAATACAAGTATGTGCGTTGAAGGTTTGTCTGTATGCAGTACTTGTCGCTCAACCCTGAAAAATGGCAAGGTGCCTGCGCTAGCCGTGACGAACGGTTTTAGCTATCCGGCTTATCCTTCAAATCCAGCTCTTCCACCGCTGGATCCGATTACGGAACGATTGATTTCTCCACGGTTGCCGTTTATGCAAATTCGTCGGTTGCGTTTCGCTGCAGGTAAACATTTTTATTTCAACTATACTGTAATAAATTATATCATGACTAACATTGAACGTCAATATTGTAGGCAGCTACGGTATCATCGGTCAGGTGATAAATGTGCCCGTTGATGTCGATAAGATGGTAAAGGAACTACCACGACAGCTGGACGATGACAGAGCGTTCAATGTTTCCATCAAGAAGCACTTAATCCACAAATCCAGTTACCTGTCTGGATTTGTGAAGAAGGAAACAGTGAAGGCGTGGTTGAAGTTCCTACAAGAAACCCCTCTGTATCGCCGATACGGTATCACCTTCAATGAAAATTCTCTGCTATCAATCGATTCTGACCGATCAGCAGCTAACACTGATGATCGCATCGAGATGATTGAAGAAGATAACGACGTTGAACTGCTGATAGGACAACAGCAAACTCTTATGTGGAATGAAGATAAATGTCTGGAAATAGCGCCGGGACAGAACAGAGTGCCATTGTCGATTATATATGATGAACATGCTGAGGAGCTTTCGTTCCCGGACATTTATTTAGGGCAGCCGAGAACATTTAACCCAGATGTGCGAGTGACCCCGTTCATGATGGCCACGAGTGAACTGCGGCGGCGCGATCGACGGGCAGCCAAGCCAAAACATGTGCTATATGTTGCTATGAAGATACTTCGTCTACGTGTTTCCGAGGGACTTCAGTGTACCTTCAAGTGTATAGCAACAGCAAACATTACACGCGCCATGCTGAATGACAGAAACTTCCTGGAGCAGTGCATCGATCGAAACTTATCGTTCTTGAAGTCAATCCCAAATTCGGTGCAGTACTGGCAGCAACGTAAGCGAGATTTGTTTGCTATGATCCGGCAACTGGGAAAACCAACGATGTTCCTTACCTTAAGCGCCAGTGAAACCAAATGGCCCCATCTTCTGCAGACATTGCAGAAATTGTCAGGCGGAAACATTAGAGGTGATCAAGAGCTCACTCAGCAACTATCGGCACTACAACGAGCCACTCTGGTAAACGAGGATCCGGTGACTTGCTGCGTTTACTTCAAAAAGCTCGTCGATGTTATTATGCAGCTACTGCAGTCATCCAGATATAGCCCATTTGGACAGTTCCGCGTAAAGGAATACTTCAAGCGTATAGAGTTCCAACATCGTGGCAGTCCTCACGCGCATATACTACTTTGGCTAGATATGGACCCGAAAGAGGCTGTTTCGGAAAACATGCCCGCAACAGTTCATCTGATCGACAGCCTCTGTTCGGTTGAAGCAGTTTCCTTGCCAGACAGCTACGAAAATCAAGTGCACAAGCACACTTTTACGTGCTACAAACGAGGCGAGAAAAGTTGCCGTTTCAACATCCCTTACTGGCCCATGGACCAAACAAGAGTATTGTTGCCACTCTCGGCTGATGATGGACGCCGCGGCCAGCTGAAGAAACGTTCTATCGAGATTCACGCCGTTTTGGAGACCAAAGTTTTCGATACGCTTGGTCAATTTCTCGAAGACTGCAACTGCAGCTACGATTATTATCTCGACGTCATTCGCGCATCGATAAGTCGACCTACCGTTCTGGTCAAACGCTCAATGACGGAGTTGTGGACAAATACGTTCAATCCGTGGATTGCCAACGTTCTTCGTTCCAACATGGATCTCCAGTTTATCCTCGAAGAGTTTTCTTGTGCAGCGTACGTCGTCGAATACGTGAATAAAACTAATCGTGGCATCAGCAGTCTACATCGTGACCTCGTGAAATTGCAGGAAGAGTTCCCGGATCAAGACTACAAGTCACTCCTGAAGAAAGTAAGCATCAAGATGCTCAATTCCGTTGAGATGTCTGCACAGGAGGCTGCGTGGTACCTTCTTCGCCAGCCAATGTCTGAAGCCAGCAGAAAAGTTCAATTCATTCCCACCTTGTGGCCACATGAGAGGACCAAAACAAGAAAGCGTGTGCGGCAGATGGATGTAGAAGGCATTACAGACGATTCCATGGATATATGGACATCCAATATCATCCAGAAGTACGAAGCACGGGAAGGGCTAGAGGATCTTTGTCTTGCTGATTTTACGGCGTATTACACGAAAGTGCAGAAAACGACGAACAAGTACAATCGTCGAGCCACTGCGCACGTATTGCGTTGGCGTTCGTACTCCATGAATGAACTCATCGACTACAAGCGTGAGATGGTATTGCTGTTTCTTCCGTTTCGTAGTGAGATGTGTGATATACTCGATTGTCAGAAATTCTTGCAGTTGTACGATCAGCATGAAAGCGTTCTTCTACAGAAGCGGAAAGAATATGATTGCGAGCTTAACCTCGAGCAAACGGTCGATGAGTATCTGCGTATGTGTGGTACCAATGCAGACCAAGAAAAGGATGCGGCTGTTGAAATGCACGACGAATGTGTCCGAGTGATCACCATGGAGCCCAATGACGACGATATTCAACATTTGCCGACTCATGCGTTGACTGCGGTAGTAAAACAACGAGCTAATGTCATAAGCAAGGAAGCCTATTGTGAAACAGTACGAGCCACCAATCCTGAGCAGCGAGCGTTGATTCTCCATGTGATCCACACAATTCACAGCTTCGATGGCTCCCGCAAGCCATTGCAAATATTTTTCACTGGTCCGGCAGGAAGCGGTAAGACATTCACATTGCGTGTCTTGATGGAAACATACAACCGTTTCAGTCAAGCACATAATGCACAGAACAACGCATATGTTGCTTGCGCTTCGACTGGAAAGGCAGCTGTAGCGATTGGTGGAACAACGGTTCATTCTGCATTCCGTTTGACCATGTCGCGCAGAGTCAACCCAAAACTGAGTTTTGAAGTTCTCCAAATGTATCGGAATGCATTTGCTCACGTTCAGGCAATCATCGTCGACGAGGTGAGCATGATCAGTGCTAATGTCCTGGATTCGATCCACGCAAGGCTGCAAGACATCAGTGGGGAATACGACGATGCATTTGGTGGATTAGATATGATATTGGTTGGAGATTTCCGCCAACTACCGCCAGTAAATGCAAGATATGCCTGGAAACCACCAGCAAATTCCATGCATGGCGCTGTGCTTTGGCAATCACTCCAGTTTTATCCCCTTGTAAGAGTTATGAGACAGAGTGACGAACAATTTTCCTCTGTATTGACAAGGATCGGGAATGGTGAACGATTGTCAGGTAATAATCTCGTAGCGTGACTGGATTTATTGAATAATATATAATATATATATATATATTAATTTATATTGCAGATGAAGAAACGAAGCTACTTGAAAGTCGTTTCCGTACGGTACAATGGTGTAAGGAAAACGTTCCCAATGCCGTACGACTATTCCATCGTAACCTCGACGTGGACCAGTATAACAGCGAAGTACTGCAGAAAACGGATGGCGTGGACTGTTTGGCAGAAGACTTGTTAAGTGGGTTCCGAAATGACGAGCAGCTTGCAAGTGCCAGAAACAAGCTCTATAAAATGAGCGTTGTTGAAGCTGGTGGCTTGCCCTACATATTGCGTCTCACGATTGGAATGCCGTACATGGTAACTACGAACGTCGACGTCGAAGATGGCATCGTGAACGGAGCGATCGGTGAACTGATGTACGTAGAACGGAATGACGATGATCCCCAACAGCAAATAGCTCGGCTGTGGTTAAAATTCGAGAACGATGTGATTGGAGCTATGATTAGAGTGAAATCTAGGCCACTTGTATACTCTAGACCAGGCATCTTACAGCCAGGTTGGACACCAATTTTTAAGCGATCAGCAAACATTACCCTTGGAAACATAAAATGTAAAAGGATGCAATTCCCGGTAGTAAGCGGATGTGCTCTTACGGTGCATAAATCACAGGGAGGCACCTTTCCGCAAATCGTGTACCACTACGATAAAGGACAGGAGCAGCAATTGGTATATGTTGGCCTCTCTAGAGTATCGTCTCTTGATGGCCTTTACCTCACTAACGCCAAGGACGAATTTAAGTTCCATCATGCTAAGGGCAGTGATTCGCCAAAAATAAGGGAACTGCGTACGGAAATGGAGCGTTTGTCAAATCACCGTCTGAACACTATTGCTGATGAGTTGATGGAATTCGTTGCAAGCAAAGATAATGGCGTTGTGTTAGTGTCAGCCAATGTCCAGAGTTTGGGTGCTCATGCACTGGATATTATCACCGATCATGTGCTGATGACGGGAGATATTTTGGCGTTTAGTGAGACGTGGCAGGATGACAGAACAACGACCGCAATAGCGGGATATACATGCATTTCCCAATCGAAGCGTCCCGGTACGAGAGCTGCAGGTGTGGCCATTTACCAGCATAATTTAGCATCCCCTGCTGCGGTTTATCATTCGATCCAAAAGCTAAGTGCAAGCTACGATCAACAACTTGGATTGGCTGACGAATACGGTGATGTTTGTGCGGTTGAGGTTCAGATTATGGGTACTCGCACGCTCTTGATCTCATTGTACATTTCACCAGACACCACAACTCAGCAGAAAAAGTTCTTCATAGTGCGAAATCTGATGTTGTACAAGAGAACGACTATACCCATTATCGTGACCGGTGATTTCAACCTAGATGTGGCGAAAGAGAAGAACATTGAATTCATCGACTTCATGAAGCAATATCTCTGTTTAAATCTGGATACAAACCCCGCTCAATCGACCACTCTCGGTGGGACATGCCTAGACCTGACATTTACACGCAATATGCATGTAAAAAGCAAAAGATATTGTTCGTACTTTTCATACCACCGACCCATACTGTCAATACTTACAGTACCTAGCGGTGAGTTTGCTAATAACATAGTAGCAGTATTTTACCAATAAAGTTTTGCAAACTTCTTTCAGGAGCACAAGAATCCCTACAGCCCGTTGGTAACTAACATCGCTACTCAACTATTTTTCCTGCAGTCGGGGCACCTTTGCTGGTTGAGGGTCTTGGCTCTCCTTCAGTTAAGCTCTGCCTTGTTTTGCCATTCCGATGAGTACACTGATCGCTTTCATCGCTTTCATGGCCATATATAAGAAGCGTACGGCTTCCATCACCACAAGACCGCACACCATTGACAAACTTGACGCATCTTATGACAAGGAACTGGACATTGACGATCAGTATGGTGATATCTGCGCTTCAGAGTTATTGATACGAGATACAGCCACGCTGCTCTTTTCGGTTTTCATTTCACCTGGTATGATTTAAATTTCTTTGTTTGTTCGATTTATTGTTCAACACGTTATATATCTTTATTTATGATACATTTTTAATATGGTTGTTTTTGTCAGGTCCAACACTCAAGCAGACAAAATATTCTATAGTAAGCAACCTGCTCAAATACACTCGAGGTATGCCAATTATTGTAACTGGCAAATTCAACGTTCCAGAGTCAGATAACCCTGCCTTAGTCGATTTCATGAAGAAATATCTTTATCTCAACTTGGCTTCGGACTGTCATCAAACACCTACTCATGATGCAGCTTGTGTTGCTTTAACATTCACTCGTGACCTCCGTTTGCAATGCAAGAGATATTTTGCATATTTCTTGAATCATCATCCAATGACCTTGATATTCAACCATTAAACACCTGGTAATGACAGACAATGGTTGTCATAACAATGAGCAAAACTATAATTGATTAATGAATTTATATTCCCTAACAGATCCTCAACCATCTTTTACGCCAACAGGAAAGTGGCCCTCTCAACCATCATAGCAAATACAACTGTGGCCGTATCATCATTGAAACCAAACGGCCCTTTTCAGGGCCACCAAATACTTTCTAAAGAGTGCACAACAGAATTTTCTAACATACTTACTTTCTTATGCTGGCATAACGATCTATGAGTACTACACCCACGCTATTTTGATCAGACTACACCTTACGGCAAGGATAAGGGTCAAATGAAAATTTGAAAATAACTGAAACACTTTGCACCCAAATAGCATTATCATTTCTCGATAGATTTTCGAGATTTTTGCTTTAATAAATTGGATTCGTTCGGAATTCTGGTGACTGATAACTATCAAAACTATAATTGATAATTTACTTTGAATTCCCAAATAGACCCTGAACAATCTATAACGCAACAAGGATAATGGTCTCCAGCTGGTCGGTCATACACACAATCACTACAGGCAGCACAACCGTTGCCCTTTCATCATACCAATATTAAAATCAAATATCCCTTTCCACGGCTGTCAAATATTTTCTAAGCAGCAGATCATAGAATATTCTAACATACTTACAAACTTACTTATGCTAACCCAACGTTCCATTAGGACAGTACCTGCGTTGTAATGATCCGCTACGAAACTAACGAAACTAATCAAACGGCTTAACGTAGTCTACGTCAACCGGTCGTGTGTTATACACAACCCCACTGATTTTTTTTTTTTGACCCCCCACAAAACCACCCCCCCTCTTTCTTTCCCCCATGTATACACGCCCTCTCTTTTCCCACTCTCCCACAACACTCTCAAAAAGCCCCAAGTTTATATTTAAATGTGGGGGGGGAATAATATTTTTTTCCCCCCAGAGCCACATTTCCTTTTCTTTTCCCCAAGCGAAAAACTCCCCCTTTTCCCCCTTTTTTTGAATTTAATACTCCTTACCTGCTCTGCTCTTCCCTTTACACAGAAAACACATGTATTTTGTGTACCCCTGTTGTAACCCAGTCAACATGGCAACAACCTTAAGATCGGAGCAAATCTTCCAAGAGTGTTGATTATAATTTATCAAATTCAGCAGCAACGCCATTGATTCATACGATTCCTTCATGTTAACAGCATGAGCCAGCGGTATCGGGGGTTTCCTGTTTCCTTGATGCAGTGAAACAGCCTTCAAACTCAGTTTACTGCTGTCGATAAACAAACGCCATTCACTTGGATTGTGATGCTCCCCAAACTCTTCGAACAAGCCGTTAACATCTCGGCAAAAACTAGCTTTATTTTGTTTGGAGAAGTATTTAGCGAATTGTTCATCACGATTTCTGTAGTACGAAATTTTCACATCAGGCTCTAATAAATTTCTTTCTTTAAAGCGTGATGCAAGCAGTTCAGATTTCTGTTTCGTAAATTCCAAATCACGTACCAAATCATTGAGTTCTGCTTGGGAAAATATTGATGGTTTTGTTTCAAATTCTGTGTCGCTTTGATCTGCGTCCTTAACTAGCTGGGCAGTATTTTCAAATGAAGACTCCCTTTTTAGTTTTCGGCAAATAGGGTACCGCTTTGAATTCGAATGTGCACTCTATTGTGCACTTGTGCAACTGATTCTCGAAAATGCTGCGGTAATTTAGACTTCGTATCAACTGTGATGGGACCTCAGAATTCAACGTGTTCAACATACATTTATACGCATTGCATTCAGAAGCCTACCCTGGCGTAATCATCAAGTCCTGTCAGCGCATTCCGCTACTCTTTTACCGTCACTGCTTGATAGCTCCTGTTGCCGGTGGGACACTATTTCGGCTTCTCGGTCCTGGCTTTCTCCTAGTTTCCTTTGGGGTACACGTCACTCGTATCGACGTACGGGATCCTTCTATACAATGATATCCAGATTAATCGACTCATGTCCTGATTTAGCAAAAGTTGCAAGCTAATTGCCATAATTGCCATTCAGTGATGGTGGTCGTTCACACGAAAAGCCATAACCGTTACAATCTCCCCTCATCACATTTACATCACATATCACATTACCAGTGCTGAGCTCCATCACGGTACTAACAGCGTTAGAATTGAAAAAAGAGATTCTGGCAAATAACAATCAAAGCAACAGAAGAGACTCTCTCTCTATCGAACTTCTCATCAACATGAAATAACAACCGAGAGATATTTTTCTCTCGCGATTCTCACCCATTTTTTATATCTTGTACAA
Source organism: Aedes koreicus (assembly GCA_024533555.2). Classification (NCBI taxonomy): domain Eukaryota; kingdom Metazoa; phylum Arthropoda; class Insecta; order Diptera; family Culicidae; genus Aedes; species Aedes koreicus. Next base: position 878,720 of record JAHHFK020003102.1, on the reverse strand, counting down.
GTGTTAAGTGTAACGATCATTTCGTCAAGAATAAATAAACCGGCATAGAAATTGACCATCATTTTACTTCTCTAGTACACAGAAGGTCATGATGGTCATCGCTAGTACCGATGTTTCCACCGTCAAAACCGGCTGACATCACCCCGTCAGTGGTGATGTGTCCGCAGCTTGAGCTTTACGATTTAGTTAATTAAATGTTCCGTTCTTATGTTAGACCTTTTTGAATATCAAGGATTAAATTCCTATTTTCAAGGGTACTACCGAATGTTACAACACGAGTTTGTACGACCGAATGTCACAACTAGAGTTTTTTTTCGCGAAATTTCTCTTGAATTAGTCGATTCTGGGCTGTGTCAATGTCAGCGTCAAAATTGGCAAATAGTTGTCAAAATATATTTTTTCGTGATTTTACGATGATTTTTTGTTCAAAGCTGTAATAATAATAATTTTTATTAACCTTCTAAAGATATTGGGGTCATTTCTGACCAATGGGGCTACTTCAATGTACGCTATCTTTTTTATATTTAAACCAATCTGGCTGAAATTTTGTGACTTTTAATATTTCACGGAATTCTTCATTAAAGTAAGACACGAGAGACATTAGGGTCAATATTGACCCGGATTTCAACCCTTCGTAGAATTTCGAAATTTTAACATAGAGTTTTAATGTTTATGCACCATTTAAAATGTTCTGGTTCCAAAAATGCATTGAAAAAAAAACTGGTTCCTCTAATATTGTCAACAGGGAATCTGCTACACATGGAAGGAATTTTTAGTTTTGCCGTGTTAACAGAAATGCATATAAAACATTCCAGACACATTGTAGAGAATTGGCGTCTTGAGCAAAGTTTCTTAGTGCGTAACAAATCTTTTTTGATAACATCATATTAGTTCCCAAAATCTGGAACTAATATGACAACGTCACAAGACGATCCTCGACATGTTCAATAATTTTGCTGAAGATGGCATCTCTCTAGAACTACATATGATTGAAATAATCTACAGCGGCATCTCGGCGGCACAATCAAGACCTAATACGATAATGCCAAATGATCGCATAGAATATACTGAACACCATTACCGACGAAGGCAACTCTCTAAAGATTAATTTGGAAAAGAGCTTATTGCTGACGACCACTAGCTTCATTTGACAACCATAGACTACAGCTCCATCTCTGCTGAAAGAGCTGGGAACTAATATGATATACGTTAAAACATGACAAATGTCACAATGAGCTACAAAAACTTTTCCGAAGATGGAAAATCTCTAGAACTTCATTCGACAAAGATAGACTGCAGCGTCATCTCTGCGGCAAGATCTGGAACTAATATGATAATGTCAAAAGACGACAAATGACATACTGAGAAACTTTGTCGAAGACGGAAACTCTCTACATCTAGTCTGGAATGTTTTGTATGCAGTTCTGTTTACACATTGAAATCAACACCTCCTTCCATTTGTAGCAGATTCTCGGTGGCCAATGTAACTGGAACTAAGTTTTTCTTCCATCAATGCATTTTTGAGACCATAACCTTTCAAATAGGGTACAATCATTGTGTCTAGGTTGAAGTTTCATAATTCTAGAAAGGGTTGAAATTCGATTCAATATTTATCCTAATGTCTCATGCGTCAGTTTTTTTTTAAATCATCCGAGGAAGGTTAATAAAATAAAAATAATGGCTTAGGTTAGTAAAATGACAACATAAAAAGAAGTATTTTTTAATATGCACAGAGGTTAACACTTATTATGCTGAAAATGATTTGTCTTGCATATCGTTCTCACAGATAATTAGTGAGTGATTGATTTTTTTTACTCCCTTAATATCATATTCTCGGACAGTCATGAAGGCTTTCGTCACTAATGGTCGAATGAGATCAACCTGTTTTTGAGTGACATAGTATTTGACCATCATTCGTGAGCTGTAAAGATCATGAGAAGATGATGGTCATAGTCTTATAACCGTCATGAAAATGTACAGCACTGCTATTCTGATATTGAAAAAGAGTTATACTGAATTATTATAAAGTTAGCTCATTGTATGAGCATGACGCCTACCTTTTGATCGATTTTTGGTCGAATAAAACCAAATATGTCATAAAATTATGTTTCAGTATTGAAAATAACTAAGGGTCGTTTAATGTTTGCTTACTATTTTTTGGCAATCGCAGCCTGCTAGTTGATGGCATGTGATGATTTCCCTATTCGAAGCACAATCCTCTAATAACTAGGTATTCAAAGGCTTACTAGGAGTAAATTTTTACGCCCCTCGCACACCGCTAGCTCGCCTCTTGTGTCGGAAATCGAAAATCTTTGACTGTGGTTTGTTAATACTTCTATAGAGAACAACTGGTGCATGTTTGATCCTTTGATACGATGGCGTTCAGAAATAACGTTATATGGAACTCGAAAGAAGAAAAAATATTATGCACAAATACCTGGAAAATCCGGAGTGGTACGGTTCCAAGCTGGCTTAAGTGCTGAAAATGCCGAAAACAACAGTTTGTCGATTGTTCAAAATCTACAAAGAAATCCCGAGTGTGGAAAGGGATCAGAGTACCTCCACTTATCCTAAAAACCTTTTAAAGTTCATTAAATAACCTTATGAAAATTAGCCACAAGGAAAAGGCATGAATTTCATAACATTACCTTATGAAAATCTATTATTGTTGTCACAAACAATTCCAATGGTTTACTATTTGCATTCCACGTATACTAAATTTGTAGTTATGAAAAGGAAAATTAAATAAAAATGCCAATTCAAGTAATTATAACCGCAGTATGCCCTTTATATCAGTATGCCCGCATTACAATTATTGTTTATCAATGTAAAGCTTTATGACAAATTTGGATCTTCATGAAGAATAATGCTTGTCAGTATGTGCGTATAAGTTCCATCCATACACGATGCATCCCATACATAAAGGGTGTATGAAATCAAATTGCGACACACACAAATGTTCGGCAAAATTGGTCCGTTCAACCAATCATCTTCAAACTTCCAGGGAGTAAAATTTAACATGTTATGAATATTTTCACATGTTTGTTTTAATCAATTTCAATTCCATATCCAAATGCACGAAACCTTCTTCTTTACATTCCTCATAAGGTCCTGTACAACATTTGGACCAATTTTTTACGTATACTACGTCTGTGTTTTCAATACTGGGGTACACGTTTGAATTGTGAAAATTTGGAGCGTCACGAAAACTATATAGGTTTTGAACGTTAATAAATAAGTCATTTCACGATCGATTTACAAAATGTACACAGTACTTTCCAAGCACAGACTTCATATTTAAGTAACGAACGTCTCCTAGGCAGCCACGAATGTTATATAAGAGGTACACCTTCACATTTTGAGTTAGTTTTTCGGTGGTCGTGGAGCTGTGCAGAGTGGGATCTGCAGTAGGATCGTAGCCGGCAGCAGCACTGGCGTGCAGTCGATGCCCAAAGAGGCGTTGGTGCAGTTGGCTATTGTTGCCGATGCTCCCGTCAACCTCGCTGCGGGAAACATTGCTGCTGAAGCCTACGATTTGGCGGGAAAAAGCCGCTCGTGACAACGAGACAAGAATCAACTATCCCACGTCACCTGAAGATGGCCACCCGCAACGACGAGTAGCTGAACCAAGAATACCAAGATGAAAGGCCAAGTTCAATCGCGAACCATGTTTCTCCCCCGTCAACTAAATCCGTCCTTTTCAGTTCAGACCAAATTTTCTCTTGTGCTGTTTCAAATTAATTTCATTAAACGCCGCGTCCCGGAGTAAATGACAAAGAACGTTGAACAACCAACGAACGAAATTCTAGAACGGATAATTCGAACCGAACTGCGACACTCCAGACCGACCATGTGGTTGAGTTCGTTGTAGTTCCTAGTTGTGCATAGCGGATTAGTTGCTGGCGGTGGCAAGCCAATTAGAAGTGTTTCGGTTAAGAAAATCATCCGTCTAGCGTGTAGTAATTAAACTAATTATTGTTGCGCAATAATTGAAGTTCGTCCCCTTTGATGCAATTTGTATCACATTGCCTTCGTTGGTACCGCCTTCTTTCGTACCCTAGAATCCGACGCCATTACCTAATAGCCCTTAGCAGAACATTTTGATTCAGTCTTACGACAGTCGTTAAGCTGTGCAGTGGCTGTAGGATCGCAGTTGGCGGCAGCAAGTACCCTGGAGGGTGCACTGATGAGCAATCGTTGCCCAGAGAGGCGTTGGTGCAGTTGGCTGTTGTTGCCGATGCTCCCGTCAACCTCGCTGCGAGAAACACGGCTGCTGAAGCATACGAGATGGCGCGAAAACGCCGCTCGTGACAACGAGACAAGAATCAATCATCCTACGTCACCTGCAGATGGCCAACCGTAATGAAGAGGAGATGAACCACGAAAGAAAGTCCAAGTTCAATCGCGAAGTGTTTCTCCCCCGTCAACTAAATCCGTCCTTTTCAGGACGACCCAATCAATTTGCCAACTGAAGAGTTCGTTTGGATGAATTTTTCTCTTGTGCTGTTTGAAATTTCCATTACCGCGCCCCGGCTGAACATGGCATTGCTTTAAACGCCACGTCCCGGAGTAAATGGCAAAGCTCGTTGAACAACCATTGAACCAACAGATCCATAAAGATCTTCTACACGTTAAAGATAGTGGCCCTCTCAACCATCGTAGAAAATATAACCGGGGCCGTATCATAATTAAGCGCCACCAAATGCTTTCCAAAGGGTGTACAATAGAATTTTCTTGGCCTTTTTCAGGACTACTGGTTTAAGTCAGCGGATGGCCCTGACGTGTATGGGAATTTAATTGCTGCGTAGTCCTATGTCAACTTTGCGTACAACCCCAGTGGGCTGTCTCTTATAGTTTTTTGCGTGGCAATCCATTTTATCTTCATATCTTCCTCCGATTTCACATCCTTAGGATGCTTCCGAAATGCCTGCTTCATGATAATCCAGTGCTTTTCAATTGGCTGCAGTTCCGGTGCGTTCGGGCGGTTGAGATGCTTCGGCACGAAATTGACCTCCTTAGCCTTGTACCACTCCAAAATCTCTTTCGAGTAATGGCACGAGGCTTAATCCGGTCAGAAAATCGTAGAACCATCGTGTGACCTCAGAAGAGGAAGTAGACGCTTTTGGAGGCATTCCTTTAGGTACACCTGCCCATTGACCGGTCCAGTTGTCACGAATGGGGTGTTCCGCTTTCGACACGAGCAAATTGCTTGCCAAATCATCCTCAGGGACATCGAATTTATGATGAGCAGTGAAAAACTGGAGCCCCGGAAGCTACCTGAAGTCTGCTTTTACATACGTCTCATCATCCATAACGAGGCAATGTGGTTTCGTCAACATCTGGGAGTAGAGCTTCCATGCATGTGTTCTAACTACCGTATTCTGCCATTCATCGCGATTAGGCGCCGTTTGGACTTTATACTTGTGTAGTCCTTCACGTTTTTTTTCGCATTCAGCATGAAAGTTTTGGTAAGATTCAGTTTCTTCGCCACATCTCGAACTGAACTGTTGGGATTCCTCTTGAAAGCTCAAACTACCCGCTTGTGATCCTTAACACTATACGGAGATCCATTTTTGCCGCTTTTTTTCCGATCGATAATTAAACGTTCGTGGTACCGATTTTAAACACGAGACACCGTAGAATGTACCATTCCCAGCTTCCTGCTGATGACACGATGAGAAAGATCCGGATTTTCGAGGTACGTGCTCAACATTTATTTGCGCCGCTACTGTTCTTCGACTCCATCTTCGCAACGATTGCACATCTGCTAGTGAAACTTACACAGCGTAAACAAATACACATTGAACTAATTCCACCCAAAATTTCAATAGAAAATACCCAACGAGTAAAAAGTTACAGCCATTTAAAAGTGGTGCAATTCGATTCCGTACAACCTTTATTCGAAGAGAACCAACCACTGGAAGCAAATAACTTGCTCGTCCGAGGAGGACGGTTATGATATATGTAATAGACTTTACCTAATTTATGATTTCTAGTGCTCAGTTCAATACACCATGTTCTAATTTCCACGTTTGAAGGAAGTATGTTAGCTCGGAATCAAATCAGTATATTGGCATCAATCAGTAACGGGGATCGGGATCAGAGTAACCAAAACAATAATTTGACAATTTTTACAATTTCATACATATATTTTATGATCCTTGCCAGGGAAGGTTACAAGTCGTACAATGCCAGTTAACAACCGAATCGGAACATGAAGCAGATTTACGTGGTCAAAAAGCGTGCAAGGTTCTTGTACGCCCGTGTTTTGGCGAAACACAAGGTTGATCGATGGCGAAACATTCGTCAAACTCGATTTTAAGCAGCTTCCCGGTCAAAAGTTTTACATTGCCGGGAAGATTCAAGTTCGTGTTTGCCGACAAGTTCGAGAAGAAAGCAATGATTTGGCAAGCGATTTGTAGTTGTGGCCTGAAAACAGAACCATTTTGACAAGGAGTTTTCATAAGGGCTAATGTCGCAAACGTAAACAATGGCTTCTTCCACAAATTCCTCGACGATGACATCCCAAGTTTACTTCGGGCAAAATGGAAGAAATGCGCTGATTTCGTGTCAGTTTCCACTGTGCGTGCGCTGATGGGCTCCTTAATAGGAAGGTTAGAGATTTCGTTAGAACTGGAGAAATGTAACCATCTAATGCTGTAACTTTGAAGTTTCAATAAAAGTACTGTAAAGTAACCATTAATGGACTTTTAAACTTATTGAATCACGATTACAGGTCTATTTTTGCGTATCAATTACCTTTAAGTCAGCCTTTAGTGTTTGCTATGTCCTTTTTGAACTCCAATCAGTGTTTAAAAGTGTTTATGTGCTTTTTAGTGCGGTGGATAAAGTCCCTGCATTTCGAGAGGAATCTAAATATTTTGAGAAGTGTTTCAAACTGAAATGTCGTTGCAAATGACTGGAAAGTATATGCGTAAATTGCTCAAGCGTGCAAAGGAGCAGCAATCAGAGCATCCGCCGAAGCAACCAAGAACCGCTGCTGTGACCTCCGTTTGCTATGCAAGAGATATTTTGTGTTTTTCTTGAATCACCGTCCAATGATCTTGAAAATCAACGATGAAACATATCAACCATTATCGTTATAACAAAAATCAAATCTATAATTTATAATAGAATTTATATTCTCTAACAGATCTTAAACTTCTTTCTACGCCATAAATATAGTGGCCCTCTCAACCATCGTAGCAAATACAACCGTGGCCGTATCATCATTGAAACCATTTTTTTTTTCATGGCCACCAAATGCTTCCTAAAGTGTGTACAATACAATTCTAGGGTTTTTTTTTTCATTAGGGCGAATTTACAATTGAGAGATTCTCTCCGGGCTCGCTCTCTTTCATTCATTACAGCGCCATTATAAAACTTTCGAGGGACTCTTTAGTACAGATCGAAACACAACAGTGCTGGCTAGCATACTCTACAAATAGTAGAATGAAAAACGTAAAGGTGATTGGAATATGAATGAAAGAGAGCGAGCCCGGAGAGAGTCTCTCAATTGTAGATTCGCCCTAATGAATAAAAACCCTAGAATTTTCTCGCACATTTACTTCCTAATGCTGGTCTAACGTTTCATCAGGATCACATCCGCGCTATTTTAAGCGGGACTACGACCTTGGCAAGGGTAGGGGTCAAATGAAAATTTGAAAAATAGCGACCGTCACTAATAATTGAAACAATATGAACGCTAATTACTTTATCATTTCTCGATAGATTGTCGAGATTGCAGCTGCAATTATTTGGAGATTTTTGACAGTCGCAATATTATTAATAATTGACTTTTAATTCCCAAACAGACCCTCAACCATCTACACCGCCATAAGGAGGATGGTCTCCAGCTGGTCGATCATATCAACACAATCATCATTGCCAGCACAACCGTTGCCTTTTCATCATACCAACATTTAAACCAAATGTCTATTTCTAGGGCCGCCAAATGATTTCTAAAGAACAAATCGTAGAATTTTCTAACATTCTTACTTGTTTATGCCAATCCAACGTCCCATTAGAACAGCACCTGCGTTGCAATATTGCTCTACGAAACTAACGAAAGTCTTTTGTAATACAGGCTCTTTAAAAATAATTACATTCATTACACATTGGTACATAGTCCTACGTAACCTTTGCGTACAACCCCATTGGGCTGTTCCTTATCCTCGTTTTCATTTATTAATAACTGCGCCATTATTTAGCTTTCGAATGATTCTTTAGTACAATGCTAACATTTAATAAAAATAGCATAACGAAACACATAACACATGGCGATTAAGTTATGCATGAAAGAGAGAAAAAAACAAAGTAGGTCCACTAATTTCAGATTCGATCTAATGAAAAAATCTCTAGATTTATTACTTTCACGGTAAGCATCCTTTACCCATTAATGGGTAATGGAAGCTTATCGTGTTTTTCGTTGGAGTAACTCAAATATTCTCATTTAAATACGCATCCTTACAGCGTCGCATTGGAAATTCTATGCAACTTTGCATACAAGAAGCAAGTGTCGACATTACTTCTGATGCAGAGCTTTCAATTTTTTGTTGAAGCTTGCTGCCTTGGATAGCTAGGATAATTAAACTTGGGATGGATGAGAAAGAATAAACTTTCATTTGAGTAAGCTTATATCAAAACAACTATCATGGAAGAGCAGGCGCGAAGTTATTTTTTTTACGACGACATCAAAAAGTTATTGTTAGAAAATTTGTTTTCCATTTCTTTCTTCAATGTGTGAAATATTTGCAGGCAATATTATTTTCTTACTTTAGGAAAAGTTATCATTATATTTAGGAAAGGCTGTAATTTGCACAGTGAGTTGATGGTTTTCAACCACAATTTTCAGTGAAGGAATCGTTTCAATCAGTTTTCAATAAGTACTTCATCGGGTATGTATTCCTGATACTTTGTTCAGACACCAGAGTTGTAACATCACGGAGAAAATAGTATGGTATAAATATACACATTTAAGATCAAATCAGCAAAATTCCAAGATTTAAAAATGCACAAACACATTATTGGTTTACTTTGACAAACCAGAATTCTCGGAATGAACTTAATGTTTAGGTTGTTATTGTTGCGGATTTTAACATTAATTTAAACAACATTTGTTTGAAATAATCAATTTTAGCAACTGATAAATCTTAGGTAAATTCAAACAAAATTCAAAGCTGGTTTCAACCAAAATTTAGCGTGTAAGAAATAAACTTGTTGTTTGAAATAAATATTTAATCGGAACTGAAACCATCGATACTGTTTGAAATAACCAATCAATATGTTGAAATGCTGTTATAAGACAAGGAAAACTAATCATGTAATTTGTTTTAACTATATTAAAGATTGGTAACTATCCAACCTTGAATTATGGTCATGTTTACCAAACATTCAGTTAATTCCAACCATAGATTACATTTTAAATCAGTTGAAAAAGAACTATGTCTAGCAATTTTGTGAAAATGGAAATGAAACATTATAAACAATGTTAGGTTTAGAATTACACTGGTCGACAAAATCCGAAAAAGTCTTGAGACCCAGAACTCCATGCCAATCTCCTTTAACTTGGGTCCCAAAACCTCCGAAAACCGTATTTTCAACTCCGGCGATTTGCATTTTTCTTCACAAATTGACATCAAACATTTAAATTTTGATATTTTTTGAGAACCACTTATATAACTGCCTCATCATGTAAATTTTCCAGCAGTATTTTTTTTATATTCCTTAGTCTTTAACGAGAAACTTTGCCCAAAAATCGCTTCAATGCGACTTCACTGGAAAAAGTTATAACCGTTTAAAGGCAGCATATTTTGTAAAAAAAAAACAGCAAAGTACAATCAACCCCCCGACAAACGCGGATCCCCTTGGAGAGGGTCTCGAGTGATATATGGGGTTTGACGATCTTGGTTTCATCATAGAATATCTCGTGATCCATAGCATATAGAAAGTTACTTTTTTCAGCAAAGTTGTTCAACAGATCAAGGCCTTCAGGGTGATAAACTTGAAAGTTCAGAATTATCTCACTACGTGGCGCTAGTGTGCATGTAAAATTACTGAACAGCCCGAATTTAGGCATCCTTGACATAGGGGAAGTAGGCGTCTTCGACAAATATGTTTGAGTGGCTAAGGCCTTTCGTCCGCTACGTGGTGCAAGTGTATTTTTGTATTTCCTCCTCCTGAGATCTAGATCATTTATGAATTTACTGTCTTCAGGAAAGTTATTCGGGAAATCGTGACCTTCCAGGCGGTGGACTTAAAAATTCAAAATTACTTCACTACGCTGCGCTAGTGTGCATGTAAAATTACTAAATAACGTGGATCTCGAGATCCTTGACATTATACAAGATGGCGTCTTTGGCAACTATGTTCAAGTGGTCAAGGCATTTCAGATTGTGTTAACACTAGTTCAGACCAACTATGAATTTACTGTCTGAATTTACTGAGTGGGTAGAAAGCCCGCCGTAAATTCAGGAAATGTTATCAACAGGGAGTTAGCAATTCTATTCTTCCCATCCAAATCGCTTCAATCCGGTGTCCTGATGATTCCTTCCCTACTCATTGCATTAAAATTATGTAGGAAAATAAAAATGAAAGAAGGTAATAATTTTCGAACCTTAGCTTTAACGCTTGTATTCCTTGAATGGATAGCGAGACATCCCCGGTTTTTGCAATGGATGTTCTTCAACACCCAAGCCATACTGTCTCTCCTTCAGTTTTGACTTCTTTTCCTGCCAGATGCAGCTTGCCTGGAAGCTGGTATCCCTCGTCTGGATTTTCGCTAGATTTCCGTAATCAAATTTTCTCACTAGCGAATCTTCGGAGTAGTAAACGAGCGTATTGCAGGCGGGAATTCATACGTTACCACCCTAAAGATCGTATCGTTTTTTATGGGTACACCATGATTCTGCTTTGCTACAAAGACTATGACTTAAGTTGACAGCTGTTCATTTTGCGCATGTTTTCGGCAAAGTAAACAAGTGAATTGTGCAGCTGAAATGATATGTTTTTACTCAAGTACACTCAAGTGTCTTATTTTTTCTAAATGGGATGGAACATCTTTAAATAGACTCCTGAAGAACTCAGGGTGTGGGAATGAGGTTGCCAGCTCCTCGACACACTAAATACCAACCCGTGCCTTAAGCCCTGGATGCTCCCGGGACCACTTTTCGGTATAACTTCGGGGAGGGGGCTGCCGTTGGTCGTTTCACCATTTTTGTTGGAGATCGAGGACAATCTGGGAGGCTGCTATGCATACCGCGTCGCAGATGTCCCGGCCTTGACACGTCCTCTGGACCAAATTATACGGAGTCGTATCGTGACCGCTTACGGACCGCTGAAGGATATATCGATTATCAATTCCGCTCCCTTTCTATGGTAGGTTCACTTGGTACCCACGTTGGCCAGGTCCACATTGAGCCTAGCCAAGGCCTCCAGAAGAATTTGGCCCCTGAGGTTGGTAAGGCGGCTCCCCCACTCGAGCGCCCAAGCGTTGAAGTCCCTCGCTATTACCAACGGGGTTAGGCCAGTTAACTCAGTTGTCATCCGATCGAGCATTTTGGAAAACTGTTCAATCGACCATCTTGGTGGTTCTTAGCAGCTGCAGAAGAACACTCCATTCACTTTAACAACCGCGAAGCCTTCGTTTGTGGTAGACACAACCTCCTGAACCGGGTACTTGCCCGTCGTCTATAATGCCGCTATATTGGACCTGTCCGCCAACCAGCTGCCGTTGCCCGCTGGGATGCGGTATGGGTCGGAAATTATGGCGATATCCGATGCCGACTCGCGAACTGTCTGACACAGCAGTTGCTGGGCGGTTTCACAATGGTTCAGGTTTAGTTGGGTTACCTGCATTACGATTGGCTCGTTGGAATATCCTTAGCGGCCCCGGCACTTGCCCCCTCCCATGACTTGTTTATCGTCCGGTTTCCCGGCGCACATCAGGCGTTCTGGGGGACCTGTGCAGTCCCGTGCCTTGTGGCTTGTGCTGCCACAACTTCTGCACATGTTGCTCCTATCTAGGCCTTTGCACTCCCAGGACATGTGCCCGCTCTCTAGGCATCTGAAGCATGCCTTTGGCGGCTGGTGTAGGCTAATTCGGCATATACACCATCCCACCTAAACCGTCGCCACTTTCAATGCCACGTCCGCGTCAACTGACTCTACCTTCATGGTTGCCACCTGGGTCCCTAGTGGACCCTTCCGCAGAGGTATGTCTGCGGCGGCAACCTGAATCTTGTACTATTCTTTCAATGCAGTGGAGAATTCATCTACCTCGGTGATCTCATCCAGGTTTCTTAACTGGATCGTCACATGGGAGATGAGGGCGCGAACCCTCACACCCTCATCTAAGGCCTGTATTGCCAGGTCTCTGTAAGCCGGGCCATTTAGCTCTGTCTTTCTCTTTCTCCAGAAGCATCTCACCGGTGTGGGTACGGCGTTTACTCCACACATCGGCGCCCAGGCCTGCCAATTTAGCGTCCCCGCGCATCACTTTAAAGATCTCGGAGTACTTGGACGCCTTGGTCTTGGCGATGAGGGCCTCTCCGCGGTTCCGCTTCCGGGCCAGCTGTCGCTTGTCCTTTTCTTTCTTGGTTTTATTGCTCTTTTTCCGGACCTTCGTCCAGTGGCTATCCCTGTCACGTTTGGGGTCGTCGCTCGTCCCCCTCTTAGCACTAGCGTCTGCTTCTATGCTAACTATTGTTGTTGTCGTCGGGGCCCTGCCGCTCGGGCCCCCTTCGCCGCTTGAGACAACTCTCGAGCCGGACGTCGCGCCTTTGGCACGGGGCTAAGCGCCGGGGCCAGGCTTTGCGGCCATCCGGAGCTGGTCACGAGGATGGACCCTCTGACCTCACCACCAAGTTTGCGTAGGTTCGTTTCCCTATGGGGGGGTTTGACACTATCCGCTTCTTGGAAGCGCCAATTGCCGTTTTGCCCGGGGACTGTCTAGCCCGCTTGGAGTTCCCTACCCCCATGGTAGATGGGGTGGAGTGGCTGCTAGCCATGCCAACTCTTTGGCACTTTGCTCGGCGAGGAGCTTGGCCTCCAGCTCTTGCCTCTTCTTGTATACACTGTCATGCGTAGCCTGAGGAGGATAGGTTTCAAGTCCTTAGCAATGTTGTTGTGCGATGGAGTAAAGTCAATCATCGCATCCAACTGCTCGGATACCTCCACTATTTTAGGAAGGGTTTCCCGCATCCTATCCATGGCCCGGAACGAGTCTTGGCCCATCCATGGCCACGCCTAGCTTGGTGGCACGTGGCACTTCCGCAAGTGTCTGACACGCCAGATCCCACCGTTTTACGTGGTGGGGACCTCACTAGGCCGCCTTTTGCGAATGGATTCCCTTTCTACTGGGGTTTGTTCGTTCCTGAGGTATTACCCTCCATTCTGTTGGGTCTCCCTCCAGCCACTATCCAAGCCCACGTGGAATAGTCGTTATAGTGATACCATGGTTATTTATGCAAGCTTTAAGGCGAGCAGGGATGCCATGCGAGGGTTAACACGGCCCTTCATGGGGAACCGTGTTCAGTGCCAGATCAGCACAAGTCAGGTATAGGGACATCTGAGCCTTCTCCTGCTCGACTGGCTTGGTCGGGCGGTGGAGAATGAAACATACTAGAGGCCTGCCAAGGTTTTAATGGGCGAAGACAACCTGCGCCGCTGGAACCTCGCCATTTCCTGCTCGGTGTCACCCGGCAGTACTGAGGTAGACGACACAGTAGCCAACCTGAATGCAACAGTACCACTCGTTATCCTTTTCGCAGCCAGTTATCATAATTGGGGTTTTACTGACATCCACCTCAATGCGCCCGATGGCGCTCCCTCCGTTGTTCGTTTAAGCCCAGTATGCAGCTGCGAAGTAATTTTTTTTTCACGTACTACGGAATATGACAAGAAACGCCCAAGAAAGTATTTTACTTTGAGATTTTCTTGAGCAGTATGAAGTTCGCAAGAAACAAACAAATTAAAAACTATTTCGCAACTTCAAAAGTAGGTGGCGCAACCAGAAGACTGAAAAGAGCGTTAGTTCTTGAAACCTGCCACTTTTGTTGTGGCGCTAGTGACGATTTTAACATTTTAAGCTCGCTTCATAATGGATTATATTTCTTTACAATATTACTTCTACCAAACTACTATTATCAGTAATTTAGATAAAACATTATAATACCTGGTTGATAAACAATGAAAAATTACTATCGTTGGGATAACTACTGCACTAAGTACAACACGGAACATTTTTCTCTCGAATCAAATTAACGGCAAAACACGACAACTTCCGCCGCGAATATTGTGTTTGCTGCATATAGCCTTCAAAAAAACCTAGCTGTCAAATTAGCAACACTCACAGCACCAAGTTTTCGGCTTCACGATTGTTGTTCGTGGATGACAGCCGCTTCAGTCCTGTGGGCGCAACATGCACGAAGTACAAGTGCAAACGTTGCTCTTCTCGCGGAATAATTGCTGGTTTTATTATTCCGCAAGTTAACGGGTCATCACTTTGGTTTGTTTATTGTGTTTCAGTGTTTCAGCAGGTGCTGCGTATTATTTGTGTTTTAGTTATTTTCATTTTAAAAATAAAATGGATTACGATTATGAAACGGCCTATGAAGACGTTGAATTTAATAATGTTGACTTCCCGGTGGATAACGAGGCGGAACCATCCGGAGTAGCTGAGAGCGAAGAACCTAAAGTTCATCCGGGAACTCAGAAAGGAAAAAGAAAGAAGTGAATCCGGCGATAAGCAACAGTTAGCGGCGGGGGTGAAAAATTGGTCGGTCATTTGGGATATTTCTCACAATGACCAGTATAATACCAATGTATAAATTTAGCCTGGAAAAAAATAGGCTCCGCTTTGAATCGAGCTCGTAAGTATTTAAATTAATTTTGTATCAAAACTTTTGTATGTTCAATTGTTAGTATCCCTACCGCTCCTTAATAACATTGTATCTATTTCTTTCAGCAAGTGAGTGCAAAACGGCATCTCGCATTTCTTCCAGATTCTTAAAAAAAGCGAAAGTATGTATATTTTAAATGTGTTCCTATTATTTTTAAATACTATGATCTTAGGATATTCACTACGGACTCTACGGAAAATGAAATAACGTTAGAAAAAAAACAATGAGCCTCTGTACGGATCTTTCAGCTCAACCTCCAACTACAACTATGTAAGTAGATTTTGCAGTTTACAATACGGTGTATTGTATGAAGTGTAATTTGGCCTGGTTCATATTTTGGCTCATTTGCTGAATATCCATTATCCCCATCTGTCGCTGCGCGAACCAAATTAGTTCACCATTAAAAGCAATCATGCTGTTGCATCTAGCATTGCAACGCGCTGGCCTAAGCCACAGCGATGTTGATGTCATAATTAGAAAACCTAAATGATAAGTGGAAGACAAAAGAGCATAACTCGTTTACATAAGGATATATAGAAGCAAACAACAGATGAAGCTTAGCAATAAACACGCCCACGCATAGATGCATCCGGCGGTAATCACTTTCCTTTTCCTTCGTCCTACTTAAGACGATTCTTCTAGCGCAAACAATACAAATGTTATGCAATATTAGACCATAAGCAACGCCCCAAATTATGAGCCCTCTCAGATCTGGATGAGGAAACCAAACAAAATAGAACTGATTGAAGCAAATTACCAGATCTGGAAGGGCCTCAGCACAAATGCATTAGTATGTAGTGCATTAGCAGTATATAGAGCATAGTAAAAGTGCAATAAGATAGATAAGGAAGATAGATGTAATTTAAATACGTCAAAATTGTAAATCAGTAACACACCATGTAGCATTAAGATCCTAACCCCTTGTTGATGTATTAATAAACTAAGTTCGATGTTCATTCCAAGTTCTCTCAGTAGAAACTCCGAAACTCCGATCTTCAATCTCCCTAACTGAAACGAAAACGTATCTCCGTAAAGGAAAAACAAGTAGTTTTGAACAGGACTTTTTGATTTGGCTCTCTGGATCGAAAAAAGTCGCTCGGTAACACGAGAAACAAGTAGTTCCTAGAGAAAAAGAATTCGCAGCGTGTATAAGCGAAAGACGTCTCCTCACTCGGAGAAATAAGTAGCTTTTGCACCTAGAATTACTGTGGCAGTCCATTGAGGACGCCACACCATCCGATACCGAAGATTTGCTGTATTTAATGTTAAGTCGTATCAATCTACGGCTAATGCCTATTAGGTACAATCTAAGATGTAAATAATAGGACGTATTCCTAATGGGCCCAACTATAAACCTTACCAAACTTCACCCCTTACCATAGTTCACATAGAACTTGCATATGTATTTTAATAACAATAAATGAAATTTTCAGCAATCTCGACCCACCGAACGTTCAACAAAATCGCGGGAGGATGAAACCGTGGCTCAGTTAGCCGAAAACATCACGTTGCTTATCGAGCATCAACGAGCTCTGCAACCGCTAACACCATCGACTATCGAAAGACCTCTGGTACACCACATTGCATTGGCCAATTTCGATCGCATGCTCCAGCAACTCCCTCCTACAGTTGCAGAAGATGCGTGCTTCGAAATAACTGTTCTGCTTTATGAGAAAATCAAGCAGCAACAACAAGCCACAGAAATAAATCAAGGTGAAAAAACATATTGGCAGAGGTTGACAACTTTTAATAAATGTAAATTCTCTTAAGTTTTAATCACAATAGTTTTATTCAACAAACGCCGCTCGTCGCTGCCAAGGTAGCTCTCCTAATTGTCAGTTTACATATTCCTTGATTTTGTTTCGGATGTATTTTCCGTAGTCTGTATTTCGACCTGCATTTGGAACCTGCATATGGAACATCGAATCCTCGTTGGTAAGAATTCTTTTACGCCAATCTCCTTTAATAGTCCTACCGTCGTCACCTATCCTGTCCATATAAGTTAGCAATGGGCATTTTACACAAAAAATTCGATTCTGCTGAATCGATTCCCAAAATTGAAAAAAAATCGAATCGAGAACAAATCGACTGCGGAAGAATCGATTCGCAGAAAATCGATTTGTAGTTTTTATAATTAGTAGCATTGAAAATTCTAGGTAATTTGTTACATTTCCAGAGTGCTAATTAAAATTTGCAAGCTTTTTGCTTATTTATTGATTAATTGATTCATATCTAGTATACCTTCAACCAAGGGCAATGTGATATATCATTAAACGATTCTAAAAGAAGTGAATTATTATTGATTTTGACGTAGGACTTACGTCTCTCTTTTCTATTCCTCTATAAGGGCACCGTTCTTAAATTTCTGAAATCGCAAGCGTTACGCGGGTTTGGAGACTTTGAACGATAATATCTCCTCTCTGGCCCACAGCAATTTTACGATAAGTATTTCATTCAAAAGGTAGAACATCAAGACTGAATCCCTGTTGCAAACTTAATTCATAATGTTTGTTTAAACTAATTAAAATGTACTTAAAAGAAAAATGTCTAAACGCACAACGCTATTGGTCGAAAATGACATCATGTTTGCGCCTCGCTCTGATTGGTTCATACTGCCACAGTTACCGTGCCAGCAATTATCAAACACGTGGGGACGACCGACGAATCATCAGTTCTCGCTGTGCATCCGTATGCGACAGACGTGTTGGCGGAGCACGTTGGTAAAAAACGCCGCCCGTGAACACAAGAAGATCAGACTAAGAAGAATCATCCACGTCACCTGCAGCTCCGGTGTGAACATTTCACAGAGTGGTGTCCTGCAGCCCAAGAAGACTGAACCAAATTTCAATCGCGAACCATGTTATCAACTAAAATGCGTCCTTTTCAGGACGATCAAATCAAGTTGCCAACTAAAGAGTATGTTTGATAGAAATTTCTCTTGAACTCATCGAAATTTTCATTACCATGAACACCATTCATTCATGGCGTTGAAAAAGCCGCGTCCCGGAGAAAATGGCCAATTCAATCGCCCACATCATCTTCGTAGTCAAGTGGTTAGCAGTGTCATCCGACGTTCAAGCGATTGCCATGAAGTAAGGTTTCGATGACCGCTCCAGCCTGTGGAACTTTTTGCAAAACGAAAATGTCTAGTCTAATCCACTGGGTGTTAGGTTAAGCTGTTCGTTGTAATTCGCTCTATGGTCAATGTTCAGTCTGTACACTCTCGAGTGAAAGACGTTGCAAATGTCAATTTTTATCGTAGTATTACATGCTGCCAAACACTCAGGCCATCCCGTACAAGAAGACCGAGAAGAAAATTTCAATCGCAAACCATGTTACCTCCGTTAACAACTAAAACCCGGTTTTTTCAGGACGAACAAATAAATTTGCCAACTAAAAAGTATGTTTGATTGAAATTTCTCTTGAGCTCATAGAATTTTCATTACCACGCACCGGCTCAACATGGCGTTGCTTGAAAAGCCGCGTTCTGGAGAAAATGAGCAACATTTTTTATTAATATCCGTAAATAAATCTCTATTTGCCATTTTAAAACTAGCAAGCACGTTTTACATTCAATAAACGAAATATTAACAGTTAATTTGAGCGGAACTGCAGCACGGCAGACCAATTATGTGTTTCACATATTCAGTGTAGGGGGTAGGTTAGCTTCATTGTAGTTCTTGTTGTACATAGGTTCATAGTGGATTAGGTGCAGATAATAGATTAGGTTAGTTGCAGGTAGTTTTAAAATGTGAGTTATAATTTTTCTGGCCAATATTTATAAACTCTATTGTTTTGCAGTTTCAGAAGCAAGTGTGTCTATATCTCAACTCTCTTTGGATGGGGTTCTGAGGCCCTGACAAGGGCCGTTTTTCTGTTGCAGAGTTGAAAAGATGCGAATTTAACCTCGGAATCCCCTGTCGCTCTAATGAAAACTAATGATTTCATTTTCTCGCTGCTGTCTGGCGTAACAACTGAGGCCCGTCCCCTTTTGTAAAATTTGTTTCGCATTGCCTTCCTTGATACCTCCTTCCTGTCATGTAATGGTATATGCCATTATATCATTCATTATTGGATCATCGACACGTTCAGACGTGTGTATCCCGCTCTCGTGATAAAAAAAAAACGCTTTTCTGAGTTTTTCGCCTTGCTGCTGGAGATCGAGTAGACGCCGCCTGATGTAGCTGGCACGTCCGCAAGACGAGGCAAGCGGAAGAAGCCCAACGTCGACGCTGACGTAAATCATCCATCCGTAAATAACTCAAATCTGTCCTTTTCAGGGCGACCAAATTAATTTGCCAACTAAAGAGTATGTTTGATTGAAATTTCTCTTGAGCTCATCGAAATGTTTATTACCCCGCACCGGCTCGACATGGCGTTGCTTAAACTGCCGCGTCCCGGAGAAAATGGCCAAATCAATCGCCCACATCATCTTCATGGTCAAGTGGTTAGCGGGTTGCCTGTCGTTCAAGCGGTTGTCATGAAGTTGGGGGTTCGATTCCCGCTCCAGCCAGTGGAACTTTTTGCAACACGATAATGTCTAAAACTGGTCTACTTGGTGTTAAATGAAGTTGTTCGTAATTCGATCTACACTCAAACTAGAAAGTAAGATTGTAAGACAATTTCGCTTGATTTTGTTCCATTCTTGCTATTGATCGTAGCTTGGATGAAAAATCTAACATTAGTTGTGGCCAAAAAAGCAACAGCAATTTGCAATGAAAAATTGAACGGGTGCGTGACGTTGTGCGCAGTGATATTTAGTTGATGAGTAAGAGATGAGTGTCCGAAAGTCAGATGGCTCACAAAAATAAAATGTGCCTGTTACGAGATCGAGATTCAGACCAGGACCTTGATGGCTCTTGATGGCAACCATTCACCCACTTTGTCAAGGTAGACTGGAATAGAAACCCAACATTTAGTTCACTTGTCGAGGAATTCAGGGTACAGCAATGTAGCAAATGGACATATTTTCCACCAAGCTATTGTTTATTTCATAAAATGCTTTGTCGATGATCAGTGAGAACAAAAATAGAACACTTGACGGCGGCAATACAACAGTGGCCAATAGCGTTGCGGCATTTTGTGATATCGACTCATCCATATTGTATATTGATATGTTGGTGATGATTGACTAAGGATCCTACAGCGATTAATTTGTTTCGAGCGATTTTTGCTTGCCAGTCGCTTGCACACATTTGCATGGCTTCATTTGTACAATAAAACGCTTTGTGAATCAAAATTGCCATTGCTGAATCATGCGGATTTCTCAAGATATGATTGCAAAACTGCAATTGAATTTTTTGCAATTCAACCTTTTCAACTTTTGGGTGTATGTTCAATCTTCAGTCTGTACAATCTCGAGTTGGAGACGGTGTAAATGCCTATTTTTATCGTAGTATCACGTGCCGTCAAACACTCAGGCTGTCCTGCAGCCCAAGAAAACTGATAAGAACATTTCAATCGCGAACCATGTTATCAACTAAAATGCGTCCTTTTCAGGACGATCAAATCAAGTTGCCAACTAAAGAGTAAACACAGGATCCATTTCACACTTACAAGCACGTTGGACATTTTAGCGCCAACATTTGATTAGGGCGAATCTGCTTTTGTAAACAAACACTTTGTCTGCTAATTTATCGGAAGTTGAATACAATTCCTTCAAATTAAATACACTGATAGGCAAAATAAAGTGCCCACCTCATCGTTTTTTCAATTTCTCTCATTTACTTGGTTCAAATTAAAGTAAACACACTGTATTTTTTTTATTATCTTATTTCTTATATTTTTTTTAAGTTTCACTTATGGAATACTGAAAAAAAAAGAGTTTTACTTAAAGAAAAAAAAAATCAATTTGTGTTGAAAAAAAAACAGTGACAAAATAAAGTGCCCACTTCATTTAGGCTACAGAAAACATAAATTAAAGTAAAATAAAAGCATTTCAATAATTGATGTGTCCTCCTTTGGCCTTCAGGACCTCCTGCAGGTGCTTCGACATGCTCTCGACCAGGTTCTTTAGGTGCTGTGGATCTAGCTCTTCCCAGGCGCGCTCCAGGGCTTCAAAATAGTTATTTTTATTGGTAACAACGGAAGAAAGACTTGGTCTTCTTGGCAGTATGCTTCGGGTCGTTGTCCTGCTGGAATACGAACTCCTCTTCAAGGCCCGTCTGGATCAGCGAAACCTCCAGATTTTCTCGCAGGATGTTGATGTAGGAATCTGCCGTCATTATCCCGTCGATTTTCACAATGCTTCCCACTCCACCCCACGAAAAACACCCCCAGACCATCACATTTCCTCCTCCATGCTTCATCGTGCCTTGGATGTGGCGCTCCTGAAGCTCCTCTCCCGATCTGCACCAAACACAAACCCGCCGCTTTCGGTTAAACAGCTCGAATTTTGATTCGTCCGTCCAGAGAACCGTTTTGCAGAAATCTAGGGGCTTATCAGCATGCTCCTTAGCAAACTTAAGCCGTTTGGCTTTGTTTGCCTAGCTGATAAATGGGCGCTTCCGGGCAAGTTTGCTATTCAACCCCTGTGCTACGAGACGGCGACGAACAGTTCAACCGGAAACTGATAACTGAAGGGTTTCCTCGATCTCGCGAACAGTTACCTTCGGGTTCTTCTTGACTTCGCGCATGGTCTTGGTGTCCGTTCTCGCATCCGTTTTCCGCTTCCTGCCTCTGCCAGGGCGATCCACCACTGATCCAAACGTTTTAAGCTTCAGAAGAATTTTGCCAACCGCTGCCTTACTGATACTGTACTTCTTAGCGACAGCCCGGTGCGATTCACCGTTTTGCACATCACGAACGACCAATTTTCGGATACACAAGGGAATTGCTTTCGAAAGCACTGCGTTCTCCATTTTTTTCAATTGAATCAAATGCGATCACGTATACAAATGCACCAGGTTGAGCCGTTTGCTTCAAAACATGTCAAAATATCAAAACATAAACAATCGAGGGGTCTTCCAATGGAAACTTATCGAAAACATATCGATTTTTGAAGTGGGCACTTTATTTTGTCACTGTTTGTTTTTCAACACAAATTGATTTTTTTTCTTTAAGTAAAACTCCTTTTTTTCAGTATTCCATAAGTGAAACTTAAAAAGAATATAAAAAAAAAGATAATAAAAAAATACCGTGAGTTTACTCTAATTTGAACCAAGTAAATGAGAGAAATTGAAAAAACGAAGAGGTGGGCACTTTATTTTGCCTATCAGTGTATAGGAAAAAAAAAAAAAATAATTTTCCTAAAAAGAATATATTTTTTTTTTTTTATTTTTTTTTCCAAAAAAAAAAACCCAAAAAAAAACTTTATAAAAAAAAAAAAAAGGGGAAAAAAAAATTTGCACCAATTTAAAAAAAAAAAAAAAAAAAAAAAAAAAAATCCCCCCCCACCCGAATTTTTAAAATTTTTCGTGGAAAACCAAAAACGGAAAAAAAACCGAAGCCCCACACACCAACACCATAGGGTTTCATAGTTCTTTAGACTGAAAAAAAAAAAAAAAAAATTTCTTCACATCAACAAGCAGTCCTACGTCAACTTTGCAGTTATGTCACTGACATAACTCATCCTTTCGTTTCTTGTTTTGAAAACAGCTTCGTGTGAATAAAATGTCATCAGATAGACCACAGGTGCTCATCCAGCGAACTCATGAATGTCAGGCGTGCCATGCGCTCAGGTTTTAGCTTATACCGCTTATCATTAACAACTCCTGTTCTCGAGAAAAGCCTTTCAGAAGGCACTGAAGTAACCATGCGGGACAAATAGTAACGCGCAATTGGATATACATACGGGTACTCACTCTTGATGATTTCCCAAACTTCCAAGGGATCAGCAGTTCTCGAAACAACCGGTTGGTGGAGGAAATTCCTAAGTTCTCCAGAAATTCCACCTGGAATATCTGGCTCCAATGCTGCAATCGATTCAGCAACCTAAGAAAATAATTATCTAAATTATTATAGAATGAAAAAATATATTTAAAAAAATTCACCATTTGTTCGTGTATATCCCACAAGTTATTAGATGATGACGATGGAGTTGGTTCTTGTGCAGCGTTCCTTGAATAACCGGATTTCAAAACCATATCTGAAACGGATTTTAGAACTTTGGAGCGGGCCACTGGGTAGAAATACATTGCCTTAAATCGTGGGTCGAGCAGTGTGGCAATCGAGAATGAGTTCACCGGCTCCACGTCTTTGAAACGTTTATTATACTGCATCAGCAGCATCGTTCTTACTTGATGGACTGGTTTGGACTCACAGGGACTTGTTTCGATTTTCTATGGAAGTTAAATTATATAACAACATGTGTATTATTTTCTAATAACCTTGCCCGATAGCGATGATTTTCCCCCTCAAATTCCGTGATGATATGCGCAATTGGCTGAAGTATGTCTCGTCTTTCTTTTGCCGCAGAGTTCGGATCCAGTCAACATCGACACGCAAGTGTTGTGGAGTAGAATCATACCCACTTTGTCAGCAAGTTCGACAAATCGATTCAACATTATAAATGTGCTGCTCCACCGCAATGTTCTCATCCTTTTTCAATTTCAAAATTCCTCCGTCTGACTTTCCGTCACGGGTTTGATAACTCCGAAGCTCATCAGCAGCGTTTACGGATTTCTTAAAGTACGACAAAATTGCCCGGACCTTGGCCAATAGTTCTTTGAATAGTGGGGCAGTTTCAATAGCTAACATCGTCATCCTGCAGAGGAAATGATCAACGCAAATCAAATGTTTACTCTCTCTTACGAATTGTTTGGCAGCAGCTACCATATTTGCTCCACAATCTGTTACAAGCACATTGATCTAGAATCAAAATATTTTTTGTCAGTAAAACTTATTCAACTGTAGCAGAAAACAAAAGAATCATTACCTTAGGTTTTTCAATATTCCATTCTATGCGAATTTCTTCCATTTGTTTCGCAAGGTACACCGCAGTATGTGAATCATCCACACAACTGAAAGGGCCACAGATCTCATTGACGATCCTTCGACGTAGTGCACTGTCATCCCCAAATAGCTTTTGACATTGGATGTATCAGTCCATACATCGGCAGTCATAGTGCATTGATCAAAAGCTTTGAATTTTACCTTAACAACCTGGCTCACAACTTCGTATTTATTATCCATCATTTTTGTAAACGTTTTCCTACAAGGTAATTTGTAGAGAGGTACTGCCGTTTTACAAAATTTTATGAAACCTTTGTTCTCGACAATATTTAGCGGCTGGATATCTGTGGCCACCATATACATTAATGCTTCGTTCAGTTGAGTTGTCTTAGATCCATTTTCTGAAATATATTAAGGAAAATTACATATGCTTTTTTTTATTATCGGATTGGACCTACACACAAAAAAGAAATATTGTTTTATTACAAGCTTAGCACTTTACTTCTGAAGAGTCTATTTTTCATTAAATTAAAAGTAAAATCATCTACTGCGAAAGTTTTGTGTTTGAATTGAAAGTGTATTTTTTCGGTTCAGTGTGTAAATTTAAAAGTATGTTCTTTTACCATGAAAATTGTAGAACCAACCAACACAAAGGAAGTCGTCGTATGGATTTTTTCTCTATACTGTTGTCAAATAACACAAAAGCTTCACATTCAAAAGGTTCCTCTTGGCGAATCGCCCCAACGAATCGCTTATCAGGAAAGTTCACAAATTTTCGGCGTTTTTAAGTTCCGAACGGACCATGCAAACGGAATAGGCTATGTCACTGATAATAATCCCATCTTTTTTTTTATTGCAGCGGTGCCACAAGCGACGACGAGCGGCAGCAGATGCTAGAGCTGACTCAGGTGCATACGGAAGATATGGGGAAAATGATTCGACCTGGATCTTTTGGGATGGAAACATTGGTGATTGAACGACGCCAACCTCCGGTCTCTATGAAAGTTATAATAATTCATTTGAAAAATAAAACCTTTTTATGTTAAAACCATTTTTTTCTTTCAATCAAAACAGCATACATTTATTTTGATTGCACGATACTTTCTAGTTGAAAGTTCATTTTCAAATAAAAATAATTTGCTTTCATTTTCAAATATGCCACGGTGTGGATTTGTCAGTTCTACAATTTATCTGAAAAGAAAAATTTTTATGTTAAAAGTGTTTTTACAGCATACTTTTATTAAAATTGCACGAAACTTTCTGGAGGAAAGTTTATTTTGGAATAAAAATAATTGGCTTTTATTTTCAACGATGCCACGGTTTCGATTTGACAGTTCTACAATTTGTTTTAAAAATTTCAACTTTTAAATGTAGAGCAGCAAAATTTTGAATTGACGGTTTGAAGGTTTTGGTTTTGAAAGTAAACCGCTTTCTACGAAAAAGAACCAACGCAACTTTTCAATTTTGGCAATGGTTTTTTTTAAATTTTAATAATCATTATTCTTTGTGTGTAGGCGTCTCCGATTTTTATAAAATATTGTCCTCGATTTGAGATCATGGATTTATGAACAAAAAAAACATTTAAAAAATTCAGGGTTGTCATTTTTCCCGGAAAACTCATGTTGAAATATATATAGCAAATAATGGCGACTGTGACAGGTTAAAATTACACCGAACGGGCTCGGGCACTACGCACAACACGAAAACAGCTTAGCGCGTGAAAACTGCAACACGAAAACTGCGATAGGTTTGCTGTGCAAAGCGAAGAGCGGGAGCGAGGTTAAGAAATGTCAAAATTCAAAGTGTAGCTGGTGCTAGGTAAGGGCGATTCGTGATATTGATCAATGTCGTTCAGAATAGGTCTGGCAGCTTATAATAACATTTTAACATGTTGCAATCACTCATTGAGTCACTGATGACCTGTTTCGTGAAAAATTATTCTGGAGTTTGAAAGTCGATTCTCCCACTAAAAAATCGTTTCAGTCAAAAATCGAACAGTATACGATCGATTCAAAATATAGCCCAGAAAATCGATCCAGTAAAAAACGGATCGAGATCGCCCACTGCTAATATAAGTGGGTGAACAGTATTTTGTCGATTTATTGCTCATGAGAAGTTATGCAATAAAGTGCATGCTACTATGACCTTCTGTGCTCTATCAGGACCGCAGAACAAAGTTATTTTTCAAGCATGCCTATTTAGAACACAGAAGACCAAAGGCATTCTCTATGCACCGTCTTGCTCTACTCAATCGATAGTTATAAATCTGCTCTTTTTCTGACATATTCCTCAGCCTGTATGGTTTCATAAGTCGCATGCAGAGTGGAAACGCGTCATCTCCTACGAAATAAAATGGTAGCTTTGTACCATTTACATAAGAGTCATCGGGAAAACATAGGTCGTTGAGAATGTTGCTACCGAATTTAGAGTTTTTTAATATATTACAGTCACCTTCAGTGCCATATGCTCCAATATCGAGGTAGGTGAATCGGTATCGGTAGCATATAGCCATAAGCGCTGATGAATGGATATCCTGTAAAGAAGAAGAAAAAAAAAATATCAGTGGCAGTAAATGTGTTTTGCTTATAATTGTTACAACTGTTGATTATAAAATCTGAACTCCAGCACAGTTTGGACGAGTCAGCATATCCCTAAAAAATATTTTTCATTATTTTATAATTTCTATGGTATTAAGTACCAAACCAATCGGAATAAACCAAATCTACTACAATATAAAGCTTGGAAAAAACAGACATTTGAACGGTTTAATGTAAAAAACAGACCATTTGAAAGGTTTAATGTATTTGTGTTGATCAATACCTGAACCTTAAATCTTCTTCTTCTTTAGCATTTCAAGCTTATTGCTTTCACAATTAGCTTATTGCTTGCTCTCAACTTAGTGTTCTAAATGCACTTTCACAGTTATTAATTAAGAGCTTTCGATGCCACATACCATTTTTGCATTAGTATGATTGTGTGGCAAGTACAATCATACGCTATGCCCAGGGAGCCGAGAAATTTTCCTTAACGAAAAATGCCTAGACCAGACCGGGAATCGAACCCAGCCACCTCCCGCATGGTGTTGCTTTGTAGCTGCGCCTTTACCGACTGAGCTAAGGGAGGACCCCTGAACCTTAAGTATGGGCTTCAAATGGTGAGTTGACAACTTCGAAGGAGGGTTCGACCGACCTCTCGTCCTCACAAGTTCCTACCTCACGCCTCCACGAGTCACATGATCACAAAAGACTGCCAGCTGTTGTCAATCTGACAATAGCGAAGTGAGGGGGTGTGACTGTAGATCGTGTACCTTTAAATCATATTGTATATTTTCCATTCTCATTTTATTAATAACTTCAGCACCATACCTCCGATTGCATTATAGCGGGCAAACGCATCTAAGGAGCATTTGTCCAAAGTTTAAGGAGCATTTCCCCAAAAAAAAGGGTGCATTTACCCTTTGCCATATTGCATCACCTCGAAAAGTTTAGCATCACCTAAATACAGGTACATTCATGATGCTATATCTCGAGACCCCTAATATCTGCAAAGGTACGGTCTACAGTAAAGTTGTTTAGAAAGTCAATGGCATTCAAAAGCTGGACCGTTTTGTTTGCAATTTTACCGCTTCGTGGCGCTAGTGAGCATGGAACATTGAGCATTTCCAATTTGTTCTATCTCTTGTTTCTGATAAGATGAAAAGTTCTAGTCTTCGGCAAAGTTGTTCAAAAGGTCAATAGAATTCAGAAGATGGACCGTTCTTTTTGGAATTGCACCGCCACGTGGCGCTAGTGAGCATTGAACATTGAGCATTTCCAATTTGTTCTATCTCTTGTTTCTGATAAGATGAAAAGTTCTAGTCTTCGGCAAAGTTGTTCAAAAGGTCAATAGAATTCAGAAGATGGACCGTTCTTTTTGGAATTGCACCGCCACGTGGCGCTAGTGAGCATTGAACATTGAGCTTTTTAAATTTGTTCTATCTCATGATTCTGATAAGATGGAAAGTTCGAGTCTTTTCAGAAGGGGCTATTTGGGCCGGATTTACTTCCTATCCACGTGATTCATGACTAACTCACCTCATTTCAAGTGATTTAGGACTGACTGACTTCTCATTCAAGTGATTATACCTGCTTTAGGTCGGATTCATTTCGTATTCTAGTCATTATTAAAATAATATTCAAGTAATTCAGGACTGATTCACATCACATACAAGTTATTTAGGTCTGGATTACTTCACATTCAAATGATTCAGGCCTGATTCGCTTAATATTGAAGTGATACAGGACTGACTCACCTCAAATGCTAGTAATTAAGGACTGACGGACTTCTCATTCAAGTCTTTCAGGTTTGATTCACTTCATATTCAAGTGATTCAGGGAGGACTCACCCCAAATTCAACTTATTTAGCGCTGTTTTACCACACATTCAAGTGATTTATGTCTGGTTCATTTCATATTCATGTGATTCACGACTATTTCACTTCATATTCAAGTAATTAAGGACGAATACATCTCAAATTCAAGTTATTCAGGACTGACTCCCCACATATTGAAGTGTTTTAAGTCAGATCCACTTCATTTTATAATAATTCGGGTGATTAACTTCATATTGAAGTGATTAAAGTCTCCTCATCAAGTGATTCAAGGCTGACTCACTTCATATTTTAGTTAGTCATGCCTGATTCACTTCGTATTCAAGTGATTCAGCACTGACTCACCACACATTCAAGTGATTCGGAATTGACTTACTTTACATTCGAGAGATTAATCATTTTTATGGTCTGGTCCATTTTGTATTCAAGAGATTTAGGCCTGATTCAAGTGATTTGGGACTGACTGACTTTACATTCAAATAATTATACATTTTTTAAGTCTGATGCACTTCATATTCAAGTGATTCAGCATTGAATCACCTCAAAATTAAGTGATTCAGGACCGCCTCACTCCACATTTTAGCGGTTCAGGTCTGATCCATTTCATGTCCTAGTGATTCAGCACTGGTTCACTTCATATATTTTGATGCCTGATTCACTGCATATTCAAAGTGGAAGAGGCAATCAGAAACTGTGGCAGTCAATTAAATACTCGCTTCCAATTTACCATCATGCTGAGGAATGCAGAGAGGGGGGGTGGTTAGAATGGGTGAGAGAAAACAGTGGACATGCGTGACCAGGTCAAATCGAGTAGAACGTCTGGCACGCTTCTTAGAGAGGGGATAGTTGTGGTGTATCGACACCACTGTCATCAGTGCCTAACAACGGTTGCTCAGGTGGCAAACAGTAATTGCAGCAATCACTTGTCAAATGCAGCATTTAGGAAATTAGTTATTAAGTGATCTTCAAAGAAAACAGAAGTAAATCAAAATCCGCTTCTTTATTAAGGACATCACAACCCGTAAGCATTCGAAGAATATTGAAGCTTTGAAATCTGTTGTATTTTGTTAATTTTTTGTACGTGAATATTAAAATTTATTTATACATTTTTGCCTGGCAGGCTTCATGATGGGTGCGCAAGCTGAAATAGAGCTCATCCACTGTAGTTGCGTTACATTTCAAAGGATTATCATCTCAAAATATTGCACGTTCGTTAAACATAAGCCAGTCTGCTGCGTGCAATTCAGCGCCATAGGCAAACCGGAGCTCATGTAACCAGAGTTCGTTCGGGACGGCCTGCGCTGGAAAAAGAAATGTTCGTGCATTCAAGAAACGTCCACTTTTGAAGAAAAGACAAACAGCTTGGAAATGGGAAAGGATCTCCACCGAAAAGTGATTAGCCGTAGTCACCTTACAAGAGACAGGTTTATCGACGAGAAAGATAGCAGCTCAGCTTAAATTGAGCCAGAGCACCGTTTTTCGAATTGTCAAACGGCTCGAAGCGACAGCGAATCCATGCGCCAAATTGCCTCTCTAATGATGCTCAACGTCTCTACAGTGTCAAGAATCATTCGTCGCGGAACCGTCGGAGGAAAATCCTCAGACCGTCTAGGCAGACCACGGGCAAGTCAGACGGCCTCCGAACAACAAGGAGCATTTTCGATCAAGTCCACCACTATGAATCGTCGTTCAGGAGTCAATTCAAAAGAATCCAGCCTTTAGCAGCGTGCAGCGATTGTGGTACTGCACAACGAAGGAATTTCGCCACGTCGCATTGCAATGAGAATGTGCGTTAGTCAAACCTTGGTTGTAGGATGCATAAAACGATTCAAGGAAAACCGTTCTAATAAGAATCGCGTCCGATGTGGAAGGCCTCGGATTACAACTAAAAGGGAAAACAAATACATAACGGTTCTTAGCAAAAAAGAGAGAACGCGTACCGCACCGGACATTCGCGAAGAGTTGAATGCTGTAAGAAGCTCCCCTCTTTCCGTGCCAACAGTGCGTCGACGGCTTCTCGAGGTAGGATTAAAAGGTCGTGTTGCTGCAAAAAAAAAAACCGCTACTCCGTGAAAACAACAAGATAAAAAGGCTTCAATGGGCAAAAGCCTACGAACATTGGAGCATGAGCCAGTGGTCGAAGGTGCTCTTTACCGATGAATCAAAATTCAACCTATTCAGCAGTAAAAGGAGAGTCTTCGTCCGCCGTCTTCCCGGTGAGCGCATGAACCCGGGCTGTGTCGTACCCACCGTCAAACACGGAGGAGGGTCGGTGCTAGTTTGGGGTTTGTTTGGTAGAGAGCGTTTCCAGATGAAATCAGCCGGAAAAAGTCAAAATCTTGCATGACCCTCTCCGATTTGGATGAAACTTTGCACATGTCTTTGGAATTGGTGATGATGGATTTTCCGCGGGTTAAGGGAATTTTTTGACTCAAGACATTTATTTCAAAAGGACGTATGTGTTTTGTCATGCGTATTTTTCAAAAAATCATAACTCGAAAACCGTTGGTTGTATTAAAATTGCGTCTGAGAAGAAGTTGTAGTTAATTAATTTGAATTTATGAAAAAAATATGTACACTGTAAAAAAAAAAAATTTCTTCAAAAAAATCAAAAATTAAACATAAAAATCAATTAGCAAATGTGTCCAACGTACGATTTTTATAATTTTTTTCCAAAAAGACTTTAAGTCATAAGAAGAAGAATAAAAGTTGTTCTACGATAAAGCAACTTAAGATAAAAAAGTTCTTAGAAGTAAAAAAAAAAAAAATTTTCCAATTTGTTGTTTTTTTCATAAATAACCATATTTTAATAATATAATACGATTTTTCTAGTGATTTTAAACAAAAATGCTCTTGGTGAGCAACATTCTATATGTACCCGTTTTCGAGATAATTTGAAAGTAATGTCGAAAAAATGGCTTTTTCCATGAAAATATCCCTTTTTCAAAAGTTAGTCGTGATTGTCCATCTTCAAAAGTATTTTTTTCAAATTGAACATAAAATTTTCAACAACTATTCTTTTGACACCAAGAAGATTGAACATCTTCATAATTAACGAAATTGACGAAACTTAATTACCAAATAAAAATTTTGAGTTTTTTTTTGTTCATACATGATTTATTTATTTTTTCTACTATTTAAAAAAAAAATTGTATTTACATTTTTACAAACACTATTTCCTAACATTCCTATAAATATTATGAAAACTCAGTATTTCGTCAGTTGAAAATATTTTCGCAGCGATTTTGTTATCTGCAACTGGAATGAAGGAGTGATATTCCTGTGTACCAGGAATCATTTTTGTTTGCTGATAACTACCACCCCATTCTGCAGCTCCTTCTTCATATTCTTCTTGTGAAACATAGCAAAATGATATTTTTGTGAAATTTTCTTAATTTTTCTTAATAGCCCAATCATACAAAGTTTTCGCACTTGTTATTGGATAACATGAACATCCCATGATGGCCAGCCTTGCTCTTGTTGCCATGAGTTAATAGTTTTTCTAATTTCTCGCTAAAATATTCAACAAATTCATCGACAGGTTTTAAAAGCGTTTCTAAATTACATCTATCAGTTGTAATCCATTGTTCGAACGATATCTCAGACAAGTTATGTTTCTCAAGTTCTTTTAAACATCTTATCTCAAATTCTGACAGCGTGGGACAATTTTCGCATTCACGGAGGTAACAATATTTTGATCTTGAGGATGAATTACACAATAACTTCTCAAAATGTTGATTACAATCAGTGTTGAAGGAATATTTTTTTAAACTGTGAAGCATTAAATCAATATTTTCGTGAATTGTGCAAACACACACGTTGTGAGAACCTGAAGCATTTAGCAATTTAGAATGTTTTGGTCGTAATGCTGCAAAAGTACTAAATCCAATTTTACGTTCACTGACTTCTTTAAATCGAGTGAAAGTTTCTCTAAGTGATGAAAGTAATAACCGTTTTTGAATTTGTTGACGCTTACCATTAGTGTTTACAGAGACATAATCTCTTTGTCCCGGCATGGCTCTGCTGATGTCGTCCTCGTCAAAAAATTGTATCACTTGATTCTTTATATCCGGATTCAAACGATCCCCGATCTGTCATTGGGGGTAGCCAATACTCCATTTTCGGCTGCCAATTCTTTTGCTTGTAATGCAAGGTATTTGTTTGTTTCAAATTTGCTCGTTATCTGCTGAATCGTCCACGAATTAGGCAAAACTGTTAATATACGTATTTTATCTATTCTCAAACAATCTGGTTCTATGAATTTTTCTTTCAATTTGGAAATAATTTCATGATATTCCACAACCTTTGTTTTCAATGTAGCTTACTCTTCGACTTCTTCTTGTGGTGGTAAGCTGAATAGATATTTTCTAATACCTGCTACAATTTCGGCAAATTTTTGCTGACGGTATTTATCGTTTTTAAATTCTCTAATGTATATCGGAGACACATTTATTCCTGCAATTCCATTATTGAATAACTCAATGTTGTGTATCCTAATAATCCGGTAGGTCACTGTCCTGAGAAGATGGCGAGGTAATTGAAGCTGCCGATGGTATTTCCTCCAAATCGTTCCGTGATGTGGTTGGTGCTTCGTCATGTCCACCGTTTTCTGGTTGCTCCACTCTTTCGACAGGATTACGACGATACGAATATAACCGGCATGAATCACAAATTCTTAATGACGTGTCCAAATGGACCGTACACTGCATGGATAAAAGTTTTTCAATTAACTTGTCAGTTAAATTTCTATGTTTAGGCGAACACCGTCTCCCGATTTCACGAAAAGGTTTACAACAATGCTTTGTTTCGAGTTCCATTTCATATCATTTTACACTTTACGCTACTTATGAAAGACACTGTTAAACTGATGTCATGACTTTGTAATGTAATCCTTTTCATACGTACTAGGTACGCACTTTAGGTACTTTTTTGAAATATTGGTATGTGCAGGGGTATGCATGTAAATTATATTTTCTGTCAACACCAAAGGGAATGTATGAATAGGTATAAATGGACGTAACAATTGTATTCTTACTGGTATAAACAGTTTAACTAATTAAATACATTATGTTTCTACCTGAACAAAATACGCTTGTACACTAACATGAATACTAATTATTTTTGTTTCGGGTTAGGTTTTCATAATATACTGTAAGTAAAAGCAGCAAATTTTGTCGTGTTACCTACAGTAAATATCAGGAATCAGTTTGTCTAGTATTCTCGGTAATAGAAGGTATATTGTAGAAAATTTTATGTACAATTTGAAAAGAATACTTTTGCAGATGGACAATCACGACTAACATTTGAAAAAGGGATATTTTCATGGAAAAAGCCATTTTCTTGACATTAATTTCAAATTATCTCGAAAACGGATACATTTAGAATGTTGCTCACCAAGAGCATTTTTGTTTAAAATCACTAGAAAAATCGTATTATATTATTAAAATATGGTTATTTATGCAAAAACAACAAATTAGAAAAGAATTGCATTTTT
This sequence comes from Aedes koreicus, assembly GCA_024533555.2. Classification (NCBI taxonomy): domain Eukaryota; kingdom Metazoa; phylum Arthropoda; class Insecta; order Diptera; family Culicidae; genus Aedes; species Aedes koreicus. Next base: position 845,065 of record JAHHFK020003102.1, on the reverse strand, counting down.
CTTACTTCTAAGAACTTATATATCTTAAGTTGCTCCATCGTAAAACAACTTTTATTCTTCTTTTTATGACTTAAAGTCTTTTTGGAAAAAAAAAATTTATAAAAATCGTACGTTGGACAGATTTGCTAATTGATTTTTAAGTTTAATTTTTGTTTTTTTTTAAAAAAGAAATTTTTTTTTTCATTGTACATATTTTTTTATAAAGTCAAATTAATTAACTACAACTTCTTCTCAGACGCAATTTTATTACAACCAACGGTTTTCGAGTTATGATTTTTTGAAAAATACGCATGACAAAACACATACGCCCTTTTGAAAAATTTGTCTTGAGTCAGAAAATTCCCTTAACCGGCGGAAAATCCATCGTCACCAATTCCGAAGACATGTGCAAAGTTTCATCCAAATCGGAGAGGGTCGAGTTCAGTCATTTGCTCATTTGGCAGAGAAATGCTTTAGATCTGGTGCTGGGGATCTGATCCGTATAGACGGAATTCTTAAAAAAGAAGGCTTTTTAGACATTCTAAAGCAAAACGTTGTTTCAAATGGATTTCAATTAATTGGTAAAGGTTTTGTCCTTCAACAGGCCAATGATCCGAAGCACTCCGCCAATCTATGCCGAGGGTTCGTTCAAGACTTGGACCTAAACGGAACGTTATCCAACATGGTTTGGCCGGCGCAATCACCGGATCTTAATCCAACCGAACTGCTATGGGATGAGCTGGACCGGAACACGAGAAAACAGCGCCCTCAGAACCATACACACTTGTGGAAGTGCCTACAAACAGTGTGGAAGGAAATCACGGACGATACATTGCGGAAACTCATTGAACGAATGCCGAGAATTTGTACGTCTGTTATTAGAGCAAACAGCGGGTATTTCGAGGAATCGAAAATTTATTTGATAACTACATAACTCAAATTTTCCTACAGCCCATTTTGCTACATAAAATGTATTACCTTTAAGATTGTTATTTTCCTTTGATTTTTGAAATAAACAACTTCTCATAGACCAAAACTTGAGTAAACTCATTATTTTGTCACTCACCTTCTTCACCACCCGGATGTCAACATCTTGACTCTTCTGAACAACTTTGCCGAAGACTAGAACTGTCCATCTTATCAGAATCACGAGATAGAACATATTGAAAATGCTCAATGTTCCATGCTCACTAGCGACACGTAGCGGTGAAATTCCAAACAAAATGTTCCACTTTTCGAATGCCATTGACCTTCTGAACAACTTTGCTGAAGACTAAAACTTTCCATCTTATCAGAATCACGAGATAGAACGAGTTGAAAATGCTCAATTTCCCATGCTCACTAGCGTCACGTAGCGATGAAATTCCAAACAAAACGGTCCACCTTTTGAATGCCAATGACTTTCTGAACAATTTGGCTGAAGACCGTACCTTTGCAGATATTAAGGGTCACGAGATATAGCATCATGCATGTGATGCAATATTCAACTGAGTGTTGCAATACTTTTCCAAGCGAGTCCGTACTTATGACTGGTAGTGTATAATAACGCTTTAGAATCATCTCTACAATCCAAAATGGCAGGGTAATAAAACATCATTAAAAATGGAAAAACTAGCAATAAAATTATGTGAAATCGCCACTTAATTATTAAACACTGTGCCAACGAAAAAATAGCAATTCGCACTAGAAAACTTAAAATAGCAATAAAAAAATTGATAATTCACTTTCAATAATTCAAAAGTGACCGGTAAAACTTTCAAAAGAAGTAACGGAAATAAGTATAAACGCATAAATAAGGTGATAATTTCCGCGATTTGTTGGAAAGATTTGAAAATTTTTAAGACTTTTGTCACATGTATAGCGCTAGAACTTATTATTATGACGGAAAACTATCACCTTATTTTTGCGTTTATACTTATTTCCATTACTTTTTTCGAAAGTTTTACCGGTCACTTTTGAATTATTGAGAGTGAATTATCAATTTTTTATTGCTATTTTAAGTTTTTTTTTAAAGTGAAATGTTATTTTTTCGTTGGGACAGTGTTTAATAATTTAGTGGCAATTTTGTGAATTTTCAATGCTAAATGTTCATTAATTAGTGCCAGTATATATTTTAGTCATTCCAAAACCATGTAAGAGCCTGGGGCAACATGACAGGCATCAAATTTGTTTTTCAGCATTTCAGCATAACATTTAATTTAAAATTGCACTTCTGAACTTCTACAACTATATTCATCAAAGACTGTGCTTATAAGCAATGTAGGATTATGTTTTAATATTGTGTTTAGTGGTATTATGGTAAGATACGCCATTTATTTGAGAAGAATCAAACCGGACTCTTCGATCATTCCAATTGCTTTCTTTCAAATGTTACTAGAAAGTATGAAGAAAAAATATTACAACATATCTTATGAAATAATATCTTATATTGAAATGTTATCTTTGATATTTGGAATGATCAATTCTGTTTTCAGCTTTTTCAAGACTTGTGGGATATCAATACATATCTAATTTTTATTCATTTGTCAGTTACAATCCATTGGATGTATCATTCAAGTTTTAATAAATTAGCATTTTTGTCAACAATGATATCTTTTTGTGTACAAACTATACTAAATATTAAATAAAATATAACGGGAAAAGGGAAGGACCATCAGGGCACCCAAGTAAAACGATTTGGATAGGGAGCATGGGACTGCCTCCTCCCTATTGTTAACATTTCGCGGAACGAGGGCGGGCTCTTCGACCCCATCTATTGGGTTTATTCTGTCAATCGAGGGCTCGATTCTAGTGCTGTGCGTTTGAACTTGCTTTTGGAAGGATATTCTTTTCCCTACATTCGCAGGTTTCGCGTAAGTATGTCACCTTACGGGCCCGCCCAAACGTTTTTGGCCCTTCATACAGGAGCATGATGATCACAAACAATAATAGAATCCTGATCAAATCGTTTTTCGGATTTTTCCACTGCTATGGAAAGTTACCTTGCTAAAATAGATGGTAGTATTATATCATCATATCATCATCATCATCACCAACATCATCATCATCATCATCAACAGCATCATCATCAATTCCTGAACAACCTTAAGTATGTCTTTTTGAACTAATCCAACAAGTAATTATGTAATTAAGCAATTACCTTATAATTGTAGAATATGCTGCTTTCCATCAATGGCTCCAATACAATAAGGAAAATTCCAAACTGTATTGAAGCTATTGGCATTTTCTATAAAGGACTCTTTTGTTGGTGCAGGTCTTTCAGATTGCGTCACATACTTGGTCGATGATGGTACCAAAATGATGCTTGCTTACCCTGTAGCAAGAAGCCATGTGCCTCTGTACATCACCCGATGCCAAGTTTCTGAAATGACAACAATTGTATAAAGACAATATATTGAGAATAAATAAATTAAGCAAAGCTAGAGAAAATATTTGCATTTAGTGATTTTTTCATCGTTCCCCATTTCCCTTAATCTTTTAAAACATTGACTTGTAAATATAGACCTGCTTAAGCTGCAAGTAATATTAAACTGGTTGAATCATTTGGCTCTATTATCGAGACATTCAATCAAACAACATCTATAATCTTTGGAATGGTTTTCGATCTAACTGGCATATGCTGCATCGATATTAAAGAGACTCATCAATTGGCAGTGGTTTAAAAATTGTGGTAAAAAGCTCGTGGTCATTGCGATAACTTGTAACAGAGGGAGCCGGAGCATTCTACAAATACCTATGTGACGTTAAACTACAATATACTAGGCTAAAATTGTAAGGAAAGCTCCAATAATCTCTATAAATATTATTATAGCTTTCATGTGACCGAGAGATCGAGGGTTTCTGAGTGTGTAACAAAGGAAGAAACAGTTAAGTTTGCCAAAAATGAAATTATATAAACTCTAAACTTACTCGAGAACAATAGCCAATTTTAATTTTGGTGGTATGGCATCACTTAGCCGTGTGTTGCGCTTCGGCGTTTATTGAAACTCGACCAACTTAAACAATTCTTCAAATTGTTCACTGGTCATGATGTATGATGTATGATATGTACTACCACTCATTGTAGCACGGAAACTAGTCCGACAAAAATGGGCTCTCCTCTCTGTTAGACTTGATCAAGCTTTAATAACCACTGATTATCCTAATCATGCCATTGTATGAAGGGTCAAAAAGGGGTTGGTGGATCGATATGCAACATCACTTATACGTATCCACAGGGATATAAAGAATCTCCTTCCAACAACAAGATTGAACAATTGGTCAAAAGAGCAAGCTATTTAACATGAGGATGCCCCAATGGGCGGGAAGAAGAGCCCGCCCTCTATTCACACACTGTTAGCAATGGGGAGTTGGCATTCCCACTCTCCCCATCCAGATTGCTTCAATCGGGTGCCCTGATGGTCCCTCCCATTCCCATGAAATATTTATATAATAGTGTACACTCAGTCGCAAAAAAAAGCCGAGCGAAACTTTGCTTCCAAAAAACGCCATGTTCAACCCTCTGTAAGTTTGTCAATCCTCAACATTTCTGGCTGAAAACCTGACAACACTATAACCAATGTATAGACCCCATGTGACCAAAATTTCATGTTGCTTAAATTTATAAACTTGAAGCTCCCATAACACATGTCGTTTTTGAACAGACCAACCTTAAATATCCGTACTTCTGTGAAAAATTTAGGTAACTTATTAAAAACTTCATTACATCCCACAAAAATATAGGAAACAATGTGGACAAAATTTGAACTGTTTCCATCAAGTGATCTGGACTACAGCTGGCGTCAAAGTTGACGCACCAACATGAGGACGTCCCCCTTTCCCCCGATACTGAACATGCTGAAATATCGGTGCAAAAAAAAAGCCGAGGCGAATTCATCGTATTAATACACATGATTTATTACGAGTGAAATATCCCAAATAGCTAGCGTATCCCACGAAGAACCTAAAAATATGGCATACAGTATGAATTGGTTTGTTAAAACTACGTATACAGTATTATACAGTATTATTAGTAGAATTCGCCTCCGTTCCCCTCCTGCACCGATACCTCAGCATGGTCGACATCGGGTGAAAAAGAAAAATCCCCATGTTGGTGCGTCAACCCTGACGCCAGCTGCAGTCCAAACCACTCAATGGAAACAGTTCAAATTTCTTCCACACTACCTTCTATATTCTTGCAGGCTATAATAAAACCTCCAATAAGCCACCCTAAATTCTCACAGAAACACGGTATTCTAAATAAGTCTGTCCAAAAACGACCCCTCTCACATATGTTATGTAAACTTCATGTTTATAAACTCTATCAACATGAAATTTTGACCAAACAAGGCCCATACACTGGTCATAGTGTTTTCAAACTTTCAGCCAAAAATATAGAGAATTGACAAAGTTACAGACGGCCGAACATGGCGCCTTTCGGAAGCAAAACCCCGCTCGGCCTTTTTCCTGCTACTGAGTGTACATATATATTTAGGTAAATGAAAAATACTACAAGCATTTGTATCTATTATATATGATCTTCGTTCGGTTGATTCTGAAATGCAAGAAATGTTGTATAGTGTTAAAATGTAAAGTTCTGTGGTTCGTGCTTAAGCACGTTTTCGTTCGTTTTCAGCGATAGCAGCAATTCACTAAAATCTCGGTTTGAGGTATCCTGAAAAAGGTTGTTACATCTATTGAAATTTAATCATTTTATTTTACTCTTATTTACTGGTCACTATTTGCTGCTTGATGCTGATTTTACAACCTAATCTATGAAGTAAAATCAATAAAACCACCATTATCAAACATAATAATATTGTGAGTAATGATAAAGTAATGACAAGGATTGAACTGTAAAATCAGACACAAGCTAAATGAATACAGCGCTGTATGAATCATATCCGCTCGAATTTGGTAAAATGTTCATTTGCAAAACGGTAATGAAAAATACATTCAATAATAAATGCAAAAGCCTATCACCGACTCCGGTGCCACCTCCTGACATCCAATGGATTGTTACTGAAAAATGAATAAAAATTAGATTTGTATTAATATCCTCCTAGTCCTGGAAAAGCTGAAACAGTATAGATCATTCCAAAAATCAAAGATGAAATTTCAATGAAAGATATTATTTTATAAGACATGTTGTAATATTTTTTCTTCATACTGTTCTAGTAACATTTCAAAGATAGCAATTGGAGTAATCGAAGAGTCCAGTTTGATGATTTCTGAATCATGGCTTATTTAATAATAATACCACTAAACAAAATATTTAAATATAATCCTATACTGCTTATAAGCACATGCCAACCTTTTATGAATTTTGTGATTTTTTTTTTGAATTTTATAATTTCATGAAAAATAAATTGAGCCTTTCATAACCCCCCAAAAAAACTTTTTTATTCAAATTCTTTCACTATGATCTATGTTAATGGTCTAATTTTTGTCGATTACCCACATCTGTAGCATATCTACCCTTCAGATTCCTCTCCGCAAGGTAGGGATTGACACGATAAGCTGGTTTCATCCTTGTGCGGCGTTTTCCTCTCCTTACTTTATTTACGAGGACAATGCTTGCCGCAGCAATCGTTACCGTAGTCAGAAGGCTGCAATTGAAAATAAATATTTGAAAATAAACTTAAATAATATTTCCAGCTCACCTTTGCGAAGTGTCCATGGAAAACAACCACCGGTAATAAAAACAATTGGCAGACATTCACGGACGACATTAACATCACCATGGCAACGCATTTTGTTTTGCTGATGCTCTTCGTTTTCGTGTTTTTCTTTTTCAGTTATTTTCACTGTCAAAACTACTTCGGTAATAATGGTGAAAAATACTTTACCCTTTTTCTTGTCAGCTGCATACTAGGCTTTAGCCGTTAAGGGGAGCTTAACGTTTCCAAGGTGCACCGCGGGGAGGCGAACTACCTTCACTCCTCTTATCCGAGCTTAACAAAAGCTAATGCAGAGCTTCCAATTTTACGTGGCTTTTTTGACGAAATGGGCCTTAAACACAAACCGAAAGAGTGGCGACTATTCATCGATATCAATATTTGACAAACGACAATATTTCGTCGAATCTATGAAGAACAAATTTAAAGAAAGTGCAACCTTCACCTACATACTGCAACAATTTTCAAAATTATCAGATGCCAAAATAACGGCAGTAGTATTCAATGTTGAGGGCTATTGAATGGGAAATGATGGAAGATGTAAAATTTGAAAAAAAAAGTCTTTCACCGGTCCAGAAAGTGGCATGGAAAACTTCAAGGAAATATGTGAAAACTTTTTAGGAAACCATAAAGCTGACAATTATCAGGAGGTCGTCGAGAAATTAGTGAAACGTTTAAGAAGAATAGGATGCTGTATGCTCTTGAAGTTAAATATTTTGGATTTTCATCTTGAAAAATTCGAAGGAAACATGGGAGCATTCTCAGATGAGCACGGGAAAAGATTTCACCAGGATATCAGACTATTTGAAGTTCGTTACAACTAAATGCCATGATGGGTGATTAGATCTTGAATTGAATGACTAGCATCCCTGGAACCTCATCTAGAAGGCAATCAACTAGAGAACAAATTTCAATTAGTATTTTGTATATATATTTATAAAAAAATTTATGATAAATATATATACCCAAGAAAAAAAAATAATTCCAGTAACCTGTGCTACAATATCACAAATACCATGATTTTCACTCACAAACGGATAGAAATTTTCAGGGAAGTTCTTCAGAGTACTTAAGGAAAGTTCTACAAAGAACTTCAGGGAAGTTTTGAAGAGAACTACAGGTAAATTTTGCAGAGAACTTCAGGGAAGATGGATAAATCCAGGTTTTTATTTAAAACGGTTTTTGCACTGCTGGTAGAAATTTCCATCAGTAATATTTTTTTTATTGTTTTGAATAAATGTAACCAATATATTCTTAACATACATTCAAAAGAAATAAAAAAATATTTTCGGTGGGTATATCTACCAGCTGTGCGAAAACCGTTTCAAATAGAAAAATAAATTTATCCACCTTCCCTGAAGTTCTCTGCAGAACTTTCCTAAAGTTCTCTGAAGAACTATCCTGAAGTTTTATGATGAATTTCCGTGAAGTTCGCTTAAGGACTTCCCTGAAGTTCTATGAAGAACTTCTCTGAATAACTAATCCGAAGTTTTCAGAAGAACGTACTAAATTGGGGTAATCAACCACTTATGTGCACTAGCGGTAAACATTAATTACATAATTAATAGGCACACCAGCGCCACGCAGTGAAATAATTCGGAACTATGAAGTCGACCGTCTGGAAGACCATGGTTACCCGAATAAATTTCCCGAATAATACATGATCTTGATATCAAAATACAGTTATTACTAAAAGTTCACATGCACACTAGTGCCGCGTAGCGGACGAATTCTGATCTAATGTTTACCTTACCTACCTTACCAATCAGACTAAGGCCGGCGTGAGCTTCGGCTATACACAGAAGTTGTTTCCATTGTAATTGGTCCATGACTGTACCTCGCCAGCCAGGCGGGTCCGCAGGTCGCCTTCTACTTGATCGATCCACCATCCATCCAAAACAGCTCACACTCTCCAGGATTCGATCCACCTTGCTCGTTGCGCGCTTCTTCTTCTTCTTTGAGAACCATTCACAGGACTGTCGTCCGACATTCTTACGACATGCCCAGCCCATCGTAGTCGACCGATGTTTCTAATGTTAATCTAATGTTTACACCATTGAAAAAGCCCTGACCCATCGAATATTTTTTTCGAAGATTCCATCTTGCTATATGTCAATAATCTCGAGATCCAGATTATACAGAAAGTTTACCTGCACACTAGCGCCACGGAGTGAGATAATTCTGTTGAGTGAGTCTGGAAGCTCATTATTTTACAGCTGACTTTCCTGAAAACAGTAAATTCATACACGATCTAGATCTCAAAATACAGGTATTTAATACACAAAGTTCACATGCACACCAGCGCCACGTAGCGAATGAGTTCTGAACTAATGGTAACACCATCCAAAAGGCCTCAATCAACAAAAATCTTTGTCGAAGACGCCAACTAGCTATATGTCAAGGATCTAGAGATTCAGGTTATAAAGTAATTTTACAGACATACTTAGATACGCTTAGTGTGATAATTCTGAACTTTTAAGCTTACCATCATGAAGGCCTTGATTTACTGAACAACTTTGCTGAAAAAAGTAACTTCCTATATAAGAAGGATCACGAAATATTATCTGATGAAACAACAAAGGTCAATGCCCATATATAATTTAAGACCACAATCAAGGGAATCCGCGCATGTCGGGGGGTTTACTGTACGTTGCTGTTTTTTTTTTTGACAAAATATGCCGCTTTTCAACGGTCATAACTTTTTCTGGTGAAGTCGGGTCGCAATACTTTCTTTTGCAAAGTTGTTTGTTTAAGTCTAAGGAATTGTGAAAATTATTAAAATACTTTTGGAGCATTTACATTTACGCTTACGCAATTATTTAAATGGTTTCCAAAAGATATCAAAATTTCAAGTTTTGATGCCAATTTGTGAAGAAACAAATTTCATGAGGTCAAAATACGATTTTCGGTGGTTTTGGGACCCAAGCTAACGGAAACTGGCATGGAGCTCTGAGTTCCAAAATCTTTGTCGACCAGTGTTATTATATTTTGTTATGAAGAAGGAAAAAGCTATTTTGAGTAGAATTTGTCGTATATTATCCTCTCTCAAAACATGTAAAAAACCTTCCTATGTTTTTAAATACATAGCGTGGGATAGGAGGGATAAAACTTTAAAAGATGCATAAATGCGAAGCTGAGAATATCATTCAAATCACTTATAACATATGGTGAAGAGTTGTTCAAATATAAAATGATAATACCAATTCTATTTGTGATTACATGTCTGTAGATTGTGGTCCTGCTGCAATTGTAGACGTACTTGCGTATTCTGAAAGCTTAGATCATGTATCATAGCCATGAGAAATTAAAATTATGCAATACTTGGGAATTGCACGGGTGATCTCAAATTATAAACCGTATAAAGAATAGCATATCTAAAATTTCGATGTGCTGCTCCGTTTCCTTGTAATAATCATTTGTGGTGAATATTAAAGGTACTACAGTGATGTTAATAAATAAAATGAACCATTTCAACTTCGTATGCTACTACGATAACTATACAAAAAAAGTCATTAGATAAATACAGTGGTAAAACTAATTAATGTGATATAAACACAATGGAACTAATTCTTAGCCTCGGATCTTGACAAAGAATATCCCTACTGAGCCCTTGCGGCACATCAAGCCGGCCAGTTCAGCGCAAGGATTATACATTGCAGATGTTTGTTACTTCCAAACATCATCTTCTGGTTCTCTGTTTAATAACTCTGATCTGGAAATAACGGAGTAGCAGCTACCGGGCAGTCAATCATGTTCATGCTCATACTCATATTCTACAAGATTTCTTTTCTAGATAATGTTTGATGGTTGATTTGAAAAACGATTCAAACTGACATTGAATCATGCTCTTCTTGGTCATTGTGATGGTGCTGATTTTGGGCTGATTTAAACCAACAGCAAGTATTACACTGCGGCCACTCAGAAAGTGTGATGGTGGTCAACATCCTAGGAAAAACAAACAGATTTCTCAAACTACGCATTGGAGCCGATTTGAACCGATTTAAATCGGCAATAAGTATGCCGTTTATGCCACTTGAAAAGTCTCATGATGATTTACTACAATGGAAATTTTAAGCAATGTTATCTACTGCGCCGAGGAATTACAAGATCAATGCGAACTTAATTTCTCGACAAAAGTCAAAGCTTTTGTTATGTTCTAATCAGATTTGGAAATCTTTTATACGGTGGGGAGCGATAACTTAAGTTTGCATCAACCTAATTTAAACATAAGGGCTTTCGGAAGTACAGATGTATTCGAGTGTTTATCCAGGAGTTTTTTTTTTTCTAGTTTACAGCTTTTGTTTTGATGTTTATTGTCTAAAATTCTTCCTTTAATATAACTATAATACATAATTTCTATGTATTTTTGTAGTAAATCATTTTTGTTATAACATCAGCAACATTTAGGAGTTAAAATTGGGAAAAAAGAATTAAGAGCGTCACAAAATGTGGTCAGTTATTTAACGGTAATAACTCATTCATTTCTTGTTAGAATTTCTCAATTTTTATGACAATCGAATTGTTTTTGGAATTTGGATGCTTTATTCAACTAAATTAACATTTATTAGTAGAATATTCATAAATCTCAAAAGTTAGTTCTTTAAATTCTTTGATAGTGGTGTTTAAGTGAGCATGCGAGTAATACCATGGACCCAAAAGGGAAGGATGTCAGAGTGCCGAAGAAACGTTAAAAAATCATGGATCACTTATGTACTAGATAACCAAGTGACTCACAAGGTTTGATGGTGGTTTCTTCTATTAACGTTTCTATAAACTGTTCATCTGCTTAGACGAATGAGGTTCATTCGAGACGGAGTAGTGAAGTGGATTTTTCATTGGGAAAGCTAGATTTTTTTTTGTAATAATGGTTGTTAGTTGATTTGAAAAACGATTGAAACCAACCGTGAGGATACTATTAGTATCGATCACATACTGTGATGATGGTTTACTTAATTGAAAAATAAATACAATGGTATGTGCTGCGCTGGAGAGCTGATAGGAACCTATTTGAATCAACAGTTAGTATGCTGTTGTTGGCCACATAAAAAATATGGTGGTGTTATTTCATTATGATGGAGCATGAGAGCTGATATGATTCACAAAGGGCGATGGTCGTCAACTTTCAGGGGAAAAACAGATTTCATAAACTACGCTTAAAAGCTGATTTGAACCGATTGTAACCAACAATACGTATGCCGTTAATGCCACTGACGAAGTCTCATGATGGTTTACTTCACTGGGTATCTTGACCAATGTTATAATCTGCTTCGATGAACTGCAACATCAAAGCTTTTACTTTGTTCCAATCAGATTTGGAAACCTATACGGTGGGCTGCAATCATTGCAGTTTACATATATCAGATGTATGCATAAGGACTTTTGAAAGTATAATTGTATTCGAATGTATTACCAAGAGTTTATTACTTTCTAGTTAACAGCTCTTTTAATAAATCTAATCAAGGACCTGAGGTGTAAAAGGTTTTCATTAATTTTTTACTTAATTGCGAGAGTTTTACAGTTTTTTTACGTGGCATGTATTCATCCTTTATTATTTCAATACACGGGGCAGAAGAAGAAGAGTTTACTATTTCTCTTGATTCAGCTAGTCCGATTCATCACTTTCACTAGCACTATCACAGTCCTCTTCAATTTCTGAATCTGAACTGGTTTCTACTTCTGTTGGACCGTGACAGTCTCGTGCTTCATTATTGGCTTCATTTTTATGTAAGAACTCAAAAACATCAGTATGCAACCTGCTGGAGGCCACACGAGATGGTGTCCGTCCATTTTCATCCGTAGCGTTAATGTTGGCTCCATTTTTAAACAGCATTTCAACAATTTTCAAGTGTCCTTTTGATGCTGCAATGTGAAGAGCTGTCGAATGGTTTATCGTTTCAGCATCTAAATTTACTTTATTTTTAATTAGTATATCAATCACTTTCTCGTGTCCATTTTGTGCCGCATAATGTAATGGTGTCCATAAATCTTTTTCTTGGATGTTCAAATCAGCGTTATTTTCGGCCAGAAGTTGAACGATAGCTGAGTGACCATTCATTGCTGCAATGTGTGTTGCAGTTGACTGATCTCTTGTTTGGGCATTTAGATTTGCACCACATTCGACCAATTTCTGCACTGTGCTGGTATGACCGTTCTGAGACGCTAAATGGAGAGCAGTCCAATGCATGTCATCCAACGCCTCTATATTAGCCTTCTTGGTGATCAAAGTTTCAGCTATGTCGGAGTTACCTTGAGCTGCCGCGATATGTAGTGCAGTTTTTCCAGAACTTGTTTGAAGCTGAACGTTTGCACAGGATAGTAGACTCTCCACTACCTGCCTGTGATTTTTTCGAGCAGAAATGTGAAGAGGAGTCCAGTCATCTTTTTCAGTTGCATCGACGTTGGCTCCCTTCTGTAATAGTAAACTCAGAAGATCATTGTGACCATTTTGTGCAGCAAAATGCAATGCTGTCCACCCATCTTCCTCTTCAATTTCCAAACTAGCTCCATTGTTTATCAACAGACTTGCTATTGCTGTATATCCTTTCGCTGCCGCTACATGCAAGGCAGTTCTTCCCTTGTCGGTCTGAACATCCAAATTGACATTGGCCGAAACTAACAAATTCACAATTTGTTCATGCCCTTTCTCCACAGCGTAGAATAGTGCACTCAATCGACTTTCGTCTAAATGTTCCAAGTTAACTTTTTTTGATATCAAAAAATTGAGGACATCTTTGTGGCCGTTTGAGCTGGCAATTATGGATGCATTTCTTCTATCACTGGTTAGGGCATGTAAATCTGCATTATTCTTTGCAAGAAGCTTGATAATATGCAAGTGCCCGTTTTGGGCTGCAAGATGAAGTGTCGTCCAACCTCTGTTTTCTCGTATATCGGGATCTTCAATATGTTCCATTATACATTGAAAGGTATCCTCATGACCATCGGCTCCAGCATGATGAAGAGCTGTCCATCCTCTAGCATCACGAACATCAGCATCAAGCCCCAATGTTTTTAGTAACAGTTCTATTGTGTCCAAGCGATCACTATTAGCTGCAAAATGCACTACCGTCCATCCATTATCGTCTGAAAGTGTCAAGTCATTCATCTCAGAAGCAAACAACTTGACAATATCTGTGCGGCCGTGACGAGCTGCAACATGCAAAGGTATTTTCCCCAAAATTTGAATGGATATTTACGTTTGCTTCGTGTTTCAACAGCTCTTGAACAACTTTTACGTGGCCGTTTTGAGATGCAACGTGTAGTGCAGCCCAACCATCGTATTCTGCTGCATTAACATCTGCTCCGTTTGCCAGCAATAACTTCACAATATCCACGTGACCTTTCTGAGCAGCAAAATGGAGGGGCGTCCATTTTTTATTATCTGTGATCATTATATTAACTAATCGAATAAGTAAAAGATCTACCACTTCTCTATGGCCATTATTACAAGCAAAATGAAGTGCATTCCAACCTGTATTATCCGAGGCATCCTTCGTAGCATTATGATCTAACAGTAGCTCAACAATGGTTATATGACCTGCTTGAGCCGCGTGGCAGAGTGGACTTCGAAGGTTGTTATCCTGAATATTGGCATCAGCACCACGATCTAGCAATAGTTTCACAACTTCTTCATTACCTTTTCCAACGGCCAAATGCAGTGGAGTTTTCCCATTTTTATCCCTTACATTGAGCTTTGATTTATGGTCCAAAAGAAATCTTGTAATTTCTACGGAACATTTATGAGCTGCAAAATGGAGAGGTGTCCATCGATCATCATCCGTTGCTTCTAGATTAGCACCATTAGAGACCAATACTTTAACGACACTCGTGTGTCTTCGAGACACAGCCATATGAAGTGCAGTGTATCTATCTTCCTCTGGAATATTTAGATCAGCTTTCTCTTTGGCCAAAACTTGTACAACGCTTTCGTGCCCGTTTTGAGTCGCAAGATGTAAAGCTGTATAGCCTTTATTTTCTCGGGAATTGATATCAACTTGTTTTGAAAGCAATAATTCCACAGCATCCTTATGACCATTCGCAGCTGCAAAGTGCAGAGTAGTCCATCCTTTATTGTCGCAAAGCTGCAGGTTTGCACCATTATTTATTAGTTGTTCCATAACTTTCACGTAGTTTTTTCCAGCTGCTTTGTGAAGAGCAGTGCATCCATGAATTGTCTGAATGTTTACGTTTGCATGTAGTTTCAACAACATTTCTATAATGTTCGTTTGATTCTGATCTGCAGCTAGGTGAAGTACAGTTGATCCCATGTATGTTTGGGCATTTGTGTCAGCCTCATTCAATAGCACGTCAACCACTTTTGAGTGATCGTTTTGAACTGCAAAATGCAATGGTGTCCATTGCTTGTCATCAACCTGAGTCACAAGGTTAATGTTTTTGGAGATCAGTTTTCTCACAATTTCCACATGACCAGCAGAAGCAGCGAAATGCAAAGCCGTTAACGATTTTTTGGCTTTTGCTTCAAGATCAGCTTTTGCATCGAGTAATAACTCCACTATCTTCTCGTGACCTTTTCCAGCCGCAATGTGAAGGGGCCTTCGACCATCCTTTGCTATTGCCTCTTTGTTGGCCTTGTTTTGCAGAAGTAGATCGACAGTTTCAATATGGCCACTGAGGACTGCAACATGAAGAGCTGACCGATCCATTTTATCCAAAACGTCCAAATTAACATCTCTTTCAATTAATAGATGTATAGTATCCAAATTACCAGGTTTCTGAGCTGCAAAATGAAGTGCTGTCAAACCTTTTTCGTCTTTTTGCTCGATTTCTGTCATTGATGTAAGCAATACTCTAACGCACCTGGTGTGTCCATTTACCGAAGCGATATGTAGCGCAGTTCGACTATTTTCCTCCAGAGCATACAAATCAGCCTTCAGTCCTATTAAAAATGCCAACATTTCTGTATGTCCATTCTGAGCTGCAAAATGTAATGGAGTCCATTTTTTGTTCTCCAAAACATTGAGGTCAATACCAACCCCACACTCAATCAAATATTGGGCAATAGGCAAATGATTATTGTATGCTGCGTAATGAAGCGCTGTCCAACCACGATGGCTTCGAACATTTATATTAGCTTTTTTTTTCACAAATAATTGCACTACATCCAGGTGTCCTTCATCAATTGCCTGGTGAATCGGAGCGAGTCCTTTATACAATTGATCAACATCCAACCTGCGTTCGTCGATGAGGAAGGAGCATATTTCAGAGCAACCATTATCTGCAGCAGTATGAAGCAACGTTCGATATTTAGGATGGCAAACTGATTTAACATCTCGTTGCGCTACCAAATATTTTAGTAACTTAATACAATTACTTTCACATGCCCAGAACAGTACATCATCACGGGACAGAAGAGTTTTAAGCACATCACTTTCAAGCGTCTTATCAATAGTGTGTTCTATGAACATAATAAAAAACTTTCTAATGGCATTATTCTCAGATAAAATTTCAAAAATGTTCTCCTTAACATCGTAGTCATTTTGAAATAAATATTGCGCAACGAAATATTCTGCGAAAGAATAATGTGTGAATTGAACTCTTCCATCTATAATTTTTATAAGGAGGGATTTTTCTGAGCCATCCTTGCAACTTTTTTTAAAATGTGCTAGAGCGTTCATAACACCTTGATTTTTTAGTTTGTTTTTAATTTCTTTGACGTTAACAGTTTCGATTGCCAGATATTGATGATCTAGGCAGGTTCCTTTCAACATTGTATCTACCGATTTATGCTGTTCGTTCATTTCCAGTGGAAAGCTTTTCTTGATGAACCGTTCCATAATATTCACGGGGTTCAATGTTTCCTTGTTAATTCTATTTTCCTCTTCAAGTTGCTCGGTGTCTGAACAATTTGTAAAAAAATTGAACCGTTCTTTGAAAATATCTGCCAACATTTTAGACATAAGTGGAATGCCGATTATATTTTGAAAATTTCGATGAATGCTCGAGCGAAATTTCTTCAGCAAAACTTCGGAATACCTATCGAATTGTTGAATATTATCAGAAACATTCCAAATTTTTTTCAGAAAGTTGCGTTGATCCTGTTCGTCAAATGGAACCAATGAAAAAAACTGGATGTTTTCTTGGTGCAATTCATTTATAGTCGTTTCAATGTGTTTCCTACCACTGATAACAATTTGCACATTTTTTTGAACAAGTAACAGTTTAAACATTTCTAATGCATTTTTTGTGTATTGGCTATGTACTTCGTCAAGAGCATCAAACAGTATGATGATTTGTTTTTCTGCTGTACCATTATTTTCCAAAGCTTTTTCGATAATATCACAACTCTTCTTCGACATTACTGATTTTAGAACTTCTAACACATCTTGTATATTTGAAATTGTCTTATTCAGTTTAAACTCTAGTCTATTAAGGTATATTAAAAACACATCACTGTCATCGAGCTTTTGTTTTTCCAATGCAACGTACTGTAAGAGATTGGTTTTACCCATTCCAGGCTCTGCTGTCAACACTAAGCTTTTAAACTGTTTAAGTTTTCCTGTCATGTCGTTAACTAGCTGTTGGTCAGTAATAATCGACCTATTGTAGTACTTTGTTTCTTCCGTTTCAATCGATTGTTCATTGACATCTATGTCTGAACTATTTGTCTGTTCCAACATCGTCGATTTTTTAGTATCTATTGTCTTGTTACTAAAATCTATGTCTAAACTTTTCAATGGGATATTTTCCTCTATTTGCATTGCTACTTTGTTATCGTTGATAGCAGTAAGACGAGGAATGGCATTTTCTGCTTCAATCGAGGTTTTTAAATCTCTGTTCACTGTAATTGCATTGCATGAAGATCGGGCAAGAAATTGAACGCTAGATTCTGTTTCTTCTGGTTTCATATTCTGTTGTGGGTTTTCAATGAAAAAAAGCTTTCTATTAATGTAAATACTATGTTGCTGTTCCAGCTCAGGGTAACGACTCCTCAACGTTTGGCGGATTTCTTCAAAACTTTTTTCACTGGATAACCTTGTCATAAACTTGCCTTCGTTGTCTGTTAGTTTTTCCTTGTGTGAAGAATTGAAATTTTCTTCGAAAATCTTGAAAACCATGTCTTCATCATCTTTTGTCAGCTTACAGAAAATATCCGTTCGTATCCACGTTTTGAACCATGAATGCATTTCGCTATCGATGATTGGACGCAAATCATCTGGTTGTCGATATGACAGGGTTAGATCATTAAAAAATGCTTTCACATCGTTTTCTTCTACAAACCATGGCAGGAATTTGTGTCTGGAATTGATCCCAAGTAATTTGTTTTTAGTTTTTTGTTTAGCTGATGTATTCAAATCAATGTCCTTCTTCAGCTCCCTGTGCAAATCGGCCATAATGCTGCCTTTTTTAAAGGCATCGGTAAACTTAATATGTCCGTTTGTTTCTTCTAGGATTTCTTTTAATGGAGATATGTACTTGGTTAGGATATCTGAAACATTTCCATTCTTGAATAAGTCAATGATCGCTTTCTTAAGTTCATTAAAATCATTATTTATGAATTCCACTATCTCTTTGATCGCATAATCAGTCGGCTTCAGTTCTACATGGCTTCCTGAGCCAAAGTGCTGAATTTCATCCAACGGTCGGCTTTCTATCAATACCCATTGCTTTAATTTATCCGAATCAACGAGGTCTCTGTTTGTGAAAATATTGAATTTCTTTTCACCTTCGAAATCAGGCTTTTGCTTCACGATTAGGTATGACTGGAAGTATTTGAACAAATTGAAATCGCCTTTTTTCCTTCGATTTTCTTTTTTCGGAAATAGCCCATCCAATTCAATGCATGGTGGACTGGAAGAATTTTTCACAATGGAATGTTTGACCTGAATAAAAATCCAACTCTTCTGTTGAACATCATGCAGTACAACATCATCAAAACTACTTGCTATATTCATTTCATATGCCAATTCGAAGTGATGAGCCCTCCGTGCTATCCGATGCTGGAAAATGAGTGCTGCTTGCTTTTGGTAGTCATAGCCATGCTGGCCTGATATAATTTTACTTTCATACGTGTTTTCTCTAATTGATGACATTTTGAATCTGAAAAAAAAAGAAAAAGCATTGAAATGTAAGATTGTGCCAACTACTATTTATGTTATTGCTCTTAACTTAAGATTGCACAGACTGACAGCATATATGATTAGCTGCTGGTTGTGGTTGAGACTAAGATGTTTAAAGTAAGTAATGCCGCCAGCGAAAAAAATATTTTATCAATATTTTTATGATATATACGTATTATTGGTGCTATGATAACAATTCTTAACAATTTTCTTTACAATAACTTGTTTTTTATCTACTCCTTGCTGAATTCTTATATGCCAAGTAATGTGTCATAGATTAATTTTTGTTAAAAAGAATCATTGGGGCTTATTACGGTTTTCATTTCACCTTATTACGAATGTCACCCAATTGAAAAAATGTGAAAGAGTTCATCCGAGGTGACGGTTTAAATGAGCTTGTTGTTATTATGGTTGCCACCGCACCATCACGCCACCGAAATAAAGTGACGCAAACCGCAGATTTTCTGAGGGCTACTACGATTTTCACTTCACTATCGCTTCCACCTCACGAAGTTCATTTTTGATCACGGTGATACCAGTAATAGCATAAAAAAAGTGAGGTGATGTGTAAGTGAGGTGAAAGTGATAATGATGCATTATGTTGATCGATTGGTTCTGAAGCTATTGAGCAAAGTCTTATAGATCAACTTACAGATATACACTTGAGTAAGTTTTTATCTCTCCCACATTTTTTGGCTATCATGATTTCACTGGTTACGCTCCCTTGCGCTGAACTGGCCGGCTTGACGTGCCGCAAGGGCTCAGTAGGGATTCTTGGTCAAGACCCTAAGCTAAGAGTCAGTTCCATTATGGTAATATCACATCAAGAAGTTTTTCCACGTGCTACACAGGATCGTGTGCCTGGAGTTACATTGAGAATTTTACTATTCACATTAGGCTCGTAGTTGCTGCGCGCTTTGGGATCATCCTTGCCTTAGGCCCATCCTAAAAACATGAAAGGACATTACGGGAAATAGAGGCAAAATACATTTTCTATCTTTTTTTTTTTGTTTTTATTACATGATAGTATATTATTGCAGGGCTGCAAAATGGTGAATCAAAAACTGGTTAGTAGCGTGCGTCCCTGCAACATAGGTCTGGTCCTCACAACTTTCTACCTCATGCTTCCACGGGTCAAGATATGACAAAGACCGCCAGCTAAGGGTTGCGTACTTAGCTGGTAGTGCAGCCTGGGCACTGTTGTCCTTCTGACTTCAGCTAGATTGAGCAGGTGCGTGCCGAGCGTCCGTCTACCAAGGAGGTGCAGCTCAAACAGCGTCTGTCCTGGCATCCAGCGGCTGAGTAAGAAACACTGAATCGCGTCAACTTAGATGGCAGCCCCACCAGCGCGACCCCGGTAAGGTAGCATGAAGAAATCTTACCCAACCACGAAAAATGGAAGTATTCTTTATGAGGTCCAACGGTCCTAATGTCAGATCATCCCTGGAATTCTCAAGTGTTGTAGAATAATTTTAGATTATTTTTTTTTCACTCGTGGCTCTGGTAATGCAAGTCCATTTACAATTGGGGCACGACCAGAATCTGCAGACATGACAAATATAATTGTTATTATCATTTTGTATTATAACAAAACCTTCAAAATATTTTTAATGCTATTTTCAGCTTTGCATTTGTGCATAGTTGTAAGTCTTAGCCCACCTACCTCACGTTATGTATATGAAAAGATAGGATGGTTTTAAAATGTAATTTTATTCCTTCTTCATAAAAAAAAATAAATCCAAATTTCATATACTAGCATTGCTTATGGACCTATATTTTCTATTTGACAGGCATAAAGAATCATGTATGGGCCCAGTAGGAAACAAAAATTAGCGGCGAATTCAAATCTCCTCTTATTTATTTATTTTTATTTCTATTATTTTTATTGTTTAGTGTATGTGTTTAGTGTTAATGTTTTATGGATATTTATACATCATTTAATTGCGAAATATCCTTCACATTCCGGAGTTACACCAATAATTGAGCTGTAAAGAGACACCAAGAAGCATATTATTATCATAAAGACTGTTCCAGAAAGTATAAGCACACTTTCAAAATAACAAAAAAGTCATTTTTTTTAGTTTTAATAATTTTATTTGGCAAATCATATTTGTATTTGTGTTTTACATGATATTTTACTCTCGTTTAATCCACATATTTAATCATAGCCAAGACTCCTAACTTTTCCTCGAACATGAACCATTAACTTCTGCACAGTGGTACTTCCCACCATTTTGACCACTTTTGGCCAATATTTTTTAAATTTTTGGATGTCGTCCGCTGGTTTTATGAATTTTCGAAGCTTTGCTTTGGTTAAAGCCCAAAAAGTCTCGATTGGCCGTGCCTCCGGGCAGTTCGGCGGATTCATGTCTTTCGGCACGAAACATACATTTTGACTTTTGTACCATTCTAAAGTGTCCTTTGCGTAATGACATGGCGCCAAATCAGGCCAAAACACTACTTGACCTTCGTGCTGCCTGATCATCGGCAAAAATCGCTTCTGGAGACATTCCTTAACGTATTTCTGAGTGTTCATCGTCTCCGTTGTGATGTACGGACTAGATGTTTTACCAAACTCGCATATTGCCTGCCAAACCATAACCTTCTTACCGAATTTTTCGGTAAAAATTGCCTTCTCCGTTTCGGGGATGTCTTTGTCTTCGCTTACAGTATAGAATTGTGGTCCGGGTAGCGTTGTGTAATCTAGTTTCACATACGTTCCATCCCCCATTATTATATACCCAGAATTTCTACACAATAACGAATCGTAGAGTTTGCAGGCCCGTGGTTTCGTTCCTTTTGGGTTTTTGCGTTCCTTTTGGGTTTTTTCTGCTTTCGGTATGTTTTTAGCCCAAGTCTTTCTTTGGCACGCATGACGTTACTCGACGAGGTCCCTAGTTTTTTCGCAACAATTTTTTCGCAACCCGAACGGAAGTCGCTGGTTTTCGCTTGTAGGCATCCCTGATCTTTTTATCGATATCCGGACTAACAGGACCGGATTTCCAACCACTCTTCGGCGCATCTTCAAACGTACACTGTTCTCTATATTTTCAAATCGCAGATCGTACCGTTCCGACGCTTACACCCTCTTCCTTAGTCAATTTTCTCAAGGAAAGTCCGCTCACAGTGCACCATTTGTGCACGATACTTTTTCGTTGTTCCGGAGTAAGACCGCGCAAAACTGAGCACTTTTTTGATGCTATGTCATTCAGAAATGTGCAAGCAAAAGGATGTAGCCAAAACACGTTGAAATATTTCATTATATTCAAAGTGACCGTTAAAATAAGGTTTGCTTATACTTTCTGGAACATTCGTTATGCCTATTATTACTATTCTAATTATTTTATCATATCATTTTATTTATAACCATTGTTTCTAAACCTTAACATAGCCTTGAATCAAGGCCATGCCTCATAACGTCCTGCAAACGTCCCCAAGTAACAATTTAAATTCCAGCGTATAGAATTCCTCCCGGCTTTGTTGATGAAACTACATTCAAAACTGTCTTGTCTATTAACACCTCCTCTATGCTTCTTTAAAGCTAAAATTTGTTCAAAGTGGCCCACTTTACAGACGGTTGTGAAAACAAGTTAATAAAACCTTTATAAGACCATAAATATAAAAAATAATATAAAAAAAAAATATCTGAGAAAAAAGGTCTAATGTGGCGGGAAATTTTGTTTGATAGCAAAATATCCAAAACAAAGTGAGTTTTTTTTACAGCGTATTATGCTCCAAATCATATACGCATTTAATTTTGTGGTGAATATTGGCTTGGTTAGAGCTGAAAATTAATGCGCCTCGAAAAATATGCCAGTTCACAACCACAAACACAAAATTCAAACAAATATATTCGATAAATTAATCATGAATTTCTTGAAAATTGATGGAATTAAATAAGGTTATCTAAAACAAATACCGAAATTGGTCTCCGATCTACAGTTCATTTGCATTACAGTTAGAATTTGGGGCATTTATTTTTCCATATTTCAATTATTTCGTATACTTCAATACCGCGAATAGAAAAAAAATCAAAATTCTGGCATAAAGCCAAGTTATCTTCGCAATGACTACATTGCATTCACTCGATTCCCTTCTTCAATGGACTCGATGATCGTTTCAATCATAGTAGAGGTGTTGTTGTACAGGATCTCGAACTCTTCATATTTGTCTTCCCGGGCCTTGATGTTATCCTCGGTTACAGATGCGATAGCGGTGTCATGATTATCGTTGTATTTCTGGTAGATCAGGGTTAGGTTCTAAGAATGGACTCTGAGTTGCGGTAAGGATAGCCTCTCGTGTTTCTCGTTCGCTGTCACTAATGCGTTGTAAATTCGTGTCAGCTTAGCCTTCACTTGGCCTCGCTTGTGGATCAGCAACTTCAAATCCTCTTGATTAACCATCTTCTTGGTTGGTGTGTGGGATAACGGCATATTTCGGTTTAGAAACACTTTCACTTTAACACGATAGAATAATTGTTCAGGCTTGTCACGATCGCTGATAACGTTCTCAACAAATTTGCTAGGGTTGCGTCCGAAAGCACTGTCTCACGGAATACGTTCACAAAACTTCGCGACAATTAACTCGGAATCGGAAGCACACGAGCCGACGCGCTCGTCACCACGGAAAATAACACGAAAAGAGGTGACGGATTCACATACACTTACGCGACGGTGAATTCAAAACAATCGAATGCCTCCTACGCACGGTGGCACGCTTTTTCTTCACGTTTTCGCTGCCAGTGAGGAATAGAACGCAGTAATGTTTTCTCACTTGTACTCACCAAGCGATGCGATGATTGCGTTGTTGAACACCGATGTCCTAAGCGATGTCGGCAAACACACCTTCACTACTGTTTCGCATCCGGCTCGAAGGACCAATTTATGTTCGGCCATGAACATAATACCATCAGGCAGAGTGGCGGACTGGATATCGGAACGCTAACACCGAGCCAAGGTTTTTTTGTGCGTCACTGCCAATCAACTCTGTGGCCTTGAGAAAGATCGTTCGTGTTGCAAGTTAGAGAAACAATTTCTTTTGATGCTCTACTAACATTTATTTCACTGTCTTCACTACAATTAACTTTATGCATAGGGGGTTGCTTCTGGTTTCGGTTACCACTGAAGGCAACTACTGCTGCTGTCGAATCCTGCTAGTGGTTGTTGATTCTCCTCCTTTAGATCATCACTTGGTGGTTGTTGGATTACTTATGAGCAGCGTTGCCAATATTTTTTTTTGAAAAAACTGGAAGAATGCAAAAAAAAAACTGGAAAAAACTGGATCCTAAAAAAATCAAGAAATAGCCTACGTAATGAAAAACCATTTCTCGCATATTACAATTATGTTGTTGTATGTAAGATATATTGTTACAATATGTGGAATTGTTCTGTAATGGTTTTAACTAAAAATTCTTTACACTTACACAATGGTTACTGTATGCCATATTGTCATTGTTAGATTTTTTTAATTCTGGATTATATCCCAACATTTTGACATAAAATAGAACGAAAATAAAGCGAATACAACCGCCTATTCAGCATAATGCTATTTGGCCTCTGCCATGTGGTTAAAACTGTAAAGGATACTGTTAACTTATACTTATCAACTTTAGGGTTATTGTCACAACAATATGAGAAATAGTTATCAATAATATGGGGAATTGTCAATGAATGGTTTTTAATTATGCGTGGAACCACAGAGGACATTTTATTTATTATGTAACGCTTGACCTAAATGACGTTTCGATCTTTGAATCTGCTGTGGTATTAAACATGTACAACATTCAACCTACGGCCATTTTTGTTGAGGAATGACACAGAGTTTTCCAAGCTGAAAAAAAGATCATATTTCAAGTAATTTGTTTCCGATAGATTTGAGAAACTATTCAAAGCATTCTTAGTGTTATTTTAAAATCAGACTTAATCATTTATGTGTAAACACATAAAACTTAAACCAAGACTATAATTGAATTTAAAATACAATATATATTTATTTGTTCGCCTGGTCAATATATAAACATAACAAATATAACTTAACCCAAATAACAATAAGAAATATTCACTGTTCTATGGCTTTTATGTGTTGATTTATTTTAAGTTTTCCTGATTGAAAGTAACTAAATTTTTGGTTGCCAAAATTCCCTTCATCATGTTTGTCCCAAAACTGTTTCAAATTTAAGTTTTGTTTATATTGTAAACGAAAAAAAAAACTCTTTTCGCCGTCGCAGATGAATGAGGAAGAATAAATAAATTTGGTATAGAATTCTGTAGATTCCGAAAAGCAAATGAAATTTCAAATCTTTTCAATGCTAAAACCTTCCCCCAGAACAACATGGCATCATTTTCATGCTTCAAATCATCAAAGTCGATGTTTCTAAGTTCCCGGAAATCATTATCAGTACCTTGATACTTATCATCTTTGTTTTCCCAACTAATCTGTTTCCCTCTTGTTCACACTTCTTTAATTCAAATGATTCACTAGTGTGCGTCGATAAAACTTCAAAAAGCTGCAGTTGACAGATAGAGAATGTTGATTTAGAAACGCTAAAAAAAAGAAACCTTTTAAAGGGGATAGGAATCTTTCCACATTAAAAAAAAGTCCTACAATTAATGGGTAAAGCAAACAGGGTTGTGAAAAAAAAACTGGAAAAAAACTGGACTAAAGTCAGAAAAACTGGACGATTTGAAAATTTAACTGTTTGACTGGATCCCGTAAAAAAAAACTGGAAGAATCCAGTTTAAACTGGAACATTGGCATCCCTGCTTATGAGGGATACACACTACTACTACTAAAATGTGTTTTTATTTAAATCCGATTGTCCGCTAGTGTGGGCATCCTTTTCGCATTGCTTTCACGCACTGCATCGTCAAGTGGCTCAACTCGCAGGCCAACCAACAGTGCCCGATGTGTCGCGAGACATGGAAATTTAACGAGAAATAGGGGGCTTGGACGAGACGGGAGTATTGGTGGATCGGAAGAAGAAGTGAAATAGTTGTCACAGTTCTAGAAGTGTGTAAAATAACCTTGCTAAGTAATAGAAGTAAACTTCATTGTTCAGAAATCGAGAGAACGAGTCTTGTTAAAAGTGGCAATTAGTATTGAGTCGTGGGTGGACCAAGTTGAGCTAGATCGGTGACTGGTGGGCTCCAATAAGTGAGTGAAAAGTGATTGTCGGGTGTTGTGTTAACTGAAAAGGTGAGGTTAGTGCGGAAGTATTACGGAGTCTTTGACTGGATACAGGATTATTTTGAGGTGTGGATTTTGTGGAGCGTGGTAGAACGAACACTGTTGTGCACCGAAGAACTCGCAATTGAAAAGCAACAAATAATTTATTACTACAAAATTTTGAAGACAATATCTAATATTTCTCTATTTCTCAAAACTTTTAAAGTAATAATACTTCAGTTAGGCACCCAAGCGACACAAACCTGTCACAATTGGTTGCAGCAACTTGATTGTGACTTAATTAGGTGACATCGAAGGTTTTCTAGCTGGTTTGCAACAAGTGTGCTACTAGGGCATAAGATGAATGAATGTTCCGGAAACTAGACGGATTCAGGCGGAATTGGGTACAGTCGACTCGTAAGGCAGTAAGTGCTCTCAAGGACGTGGAGCAAGAAAGTTTATTGTTACCCATTGTATCTATATTAATAAAATTTATTTTTAATAGGTTTGCGTCGACCATCGGTTGAGTCGGTTGTATGTATGTATGTATGTATGTTAGCCACCATCCCTTCATGCCCTTGGCTTGGATACAGCTCCACTTAATAGCAAGATCAAATTGAGCCACCGATCTGAGTTCACAATATCGCTGTATGAAAGGCCAAAAACGGAGAGGTGGACCCGTAAGCAGAGACACTCACGCGAAATCCACGGGAAATTAAGAATCTCCTTCCAACGATACGATCCAACAATTCGAATAACCCAATTCGCAATACTTATTAAGCTTTCTACAGGATGGCTTGTTAAGAAGGGCGCGTCACTCTCACTGAAACTGTTGGAGTAGAATTCGCAGCATCACAATCGAATCGGTAGGATAAAGAAAATGATAATGCTCGTTCCCTCCTAGACTCAGGCAGTCAATCAAACCATCGTCCAGTTTCAGCTTGAATGATACCCTGATGCTCCCTCCCAACCCAGTATTTATTATATATAATGTACATAATTTGTCATAATATGCAATATATGCAGTATGTGCCTCCACGAGTCATATGATCACAAGACTGCCAGCTGAAACATGGAGACGCTGGTTGGCGTAGCCTGGGCAATGTTGTCAATCTGACAATAGCGAAGTGAGGGGGTGCGATCATCTACATTAAATTTATAAATTCACTACGCTTTGGGATCATCTTTTCGTTCTAAAATCACTTATTTTATGAGCATGGAGCAACATTACAAGCATTAAAGGCTCAATTTGTTTTTCATTATTTCAGCATAACGTTCACATTAGATGTGCTTGGATCGTTGGATGTCAGATATTTTTTGTACATTAATAGATTATATTCTCTTATTATTATTATGGATACAAATATTAATCTTACTTGACATTAATGCTAGCTGAAAAAGGTGAAGTCTATCGACGAGAGGATGAATAGCTTAGTCACAGATATACATTCTATTATCGATAACTGTCGTGCTCATGTTATCATTCTGTTATGTCATTGTTATGATATGAAAGTATATTATTACATTTAAATTAATTTGATCATTTAAAATCACTGTAGTACCTATGAGATCCTCTACAAATGATTATTGTGATGCAAGGAAACAGAACAAGATGCCGAAATTTAAGTTATACTATTATATAAAAATTATTTCAGGTCATCCATGGAACTACTAAGTTATGTAAAATAATTTTTAATTCATTTTGTTTTTCTCATGGTTACGATACATTGTCTAAATTTTCAGGTTTTTCTGCAGGTTTTTCTACAAGTGCAGTAGGCCAGCAGTATGCAAACATGTAATTTAAATAAAAATCATTTAGGAAATTTTGACATGCAAGGTGTACAATTCGAAAAAATTATCCAGTCCAGGCTACCAAATTTTCCGTACACTATATATACTCATACGCACTCGATATATATACTTATTTCTTTATTATATTCTATATTTGATATATATTGTTAAAACCTAATACTTTATTGATTTAAAACATAACTGGGATGGGAGGGTGCATCAGGGCATCATTGAAGTTGTAATTGGACAATGGAGTGGACGGCCAACCGGAGTCTAGGAGGGGATGTGTCTATCATTTATGATTGGTACATTCCACTCCAACAGTTGTAATAAATTTGACGCGCCTTTCTTAAACAAACCATCTAGTGGAAAGCTTAACTGAATTGCGTATTTTGTTATTCGTTTTGTAGGATTATATTGCTGGAAGGAGATTCTCTTATTCCCGCAGGTTTCGCGTAAGTGTGTCTGCTTACGGGCCTGCCCAACCCTTTTTGGCCCTTCATACAGCGATATGTTGAATTTAGAACGGTAACAAAGCATGATCTTTCTGTTAAGTGCAACCGCATGCAGGGCAAGGCCCACGCTAGAATGGTGGCTTCCTACATACATACATATGCAATATATGCAGTGTGTAATAGAGCAATGAAATATACTAGGGTAACGGGATGTAATGTCAGCCTTGCTCCTTCATTCGGCCTATGTATCAAAAATGTAATTAATTCGCTGATAATCAACAAAATTATGTTCCTATCAGGATGACCGATTGATTTTAAAGCGATTGAGACAATATTGATCAATTAATAGTTGTTCACTTCCGCGTAATTTTCGATTTCCTCAACTTTTTAGACATCATGACTTTACTGGTTAAGCTGAACAGATTATCTACACGATCTTCGAATGATCTTAATTTGCAAAAATTGAACCTATAAACCGAATAATACAGCCAAGATGTACAGAAAATAGTCACACGTTATAAACTAACAGGTCACATAGGTAAAATAAGAATGATTTAACAAGAAAACCATAGACCCAATGTTAGGAACATATTTTTTTCCACGTTCCCAACTATGGCCTGTTATATGGAAAGCGTAGTAAAAATGTTGTTATTGGTAAAATTTACAATAAAAATGTCTGAGTTTCGGTTGAAAGTTTTCCATATGGCTCACCTTAACACAAACTAAAGGAACAAAATCTGTGTAGAGTGAATTATAATGTTTTGATTATCAAATGGTCGCTAAATCATATGTGAAAATCATTTAAGTGATTCTTAGCAGTTTAAGTATAGTTTGATTTATAATTTTGTTTGTTGAGTAGAGCGAATACAGCTAGACATGCATTGAATATGAAAATCAGAAAAAAAAATCTTATGAAGACAACATTTAATAACAAATATATCGAATGGGACGAAGTTGCATCCATGAATAGACCCAGTTTGGCGCTTATAGACCGACATTACATCCATATCCCTCGATAGTTTCTGATTTTATAAAATGAGTTTTGTAACTTTTCGTGATACATACTACCAAATGGCATATTGAAAATATCTAAGCAAGTGTATAACTAGTTAAATATCGCTTCCAGCTCAAATACTTTATGAGTTATAGTAAAAAATGTAATCGATTGATGCATATTAGGCTGAGTCAAGGGACACATACCCTATTCTATTTAATTAAAATATGCCATGGTTGGAATTCGTCATCCTGTAATTTAAATATGGTTATAAATAAAATAATATGATGAAATAGTTAAAATAGTAATAATAAGCATATGATAATCATATGCAGCTTGGTGCATCTTTACAGCTCAATCAGTGGCAGATGAATATAACTCTGGAATGTGAAGGTCTTATTGCAATTAAATAAAAAAAAACTATTTAATTATACATGAATCAAAAAAATATGTATGTATTCATGACATATAGATATACATAATCAGCAGAATTGAAGAGCATTTATTAATTTTAATAAAATTCAATGATTTAAATTCATAAAAAAACACCATTAGATACAATGAAATAAAATATCTGTACTATCTGGAATCTATTTCCTTGAAGCAAATGAAATTTAATTATTATTAATCTTTTAGTAAATATTTTTAATATGATTATACTTATAGATATATATAATGAAGATATGATGAAAATAATACAATGTTGTAATAGTATACACATAAAAATTAAATGCAACTATTTGTCTCTTCTGCTGTGATGTTAGATAATTGAAACTCTGAATTGGCAAAAATTTCCAAAGTGATATAATGAAAGAAAGTTGATCACCGGGCAGCCAAGCAGAATAGCAAAGAAAATTTAAGCAAACAGTTAGCCGGAATAAGTTTCATATGATTATGATTACTGCCCAAAAACGGAAGCTTAATAAATCTACAAAAAAACCAAAAAAAAAAAACCGAGAGAAAAGAAAAATGAAACTTGAATTCTCCGATAACTCTTGCTTTCTACTGGGCCCATAAATAATTCTTTATATCTGTGC
This sequence comes from Aedes koreicus, assembly GCA_024533555.2. Lineage (NCBI taxonomy): Eukaryota > Metazoa > Arthropoda > Insecta > Diptera > Culicidae > Aedes > Aedes koreicus. The sequence continues at coordinate 814,915 of JAHHFK020003102.1, read as the reverse complement.
AAAAGAAAATGAGAGATCATCAACAATTTTAGTTTTTGAATTATTAAACTTTTTTGGAAATCTTATTTAGTAGAATTTGTCGTATGATCCTTTCTAAAAAAAAACATTAAAAACCATCCTATCTTTTCAAATATACATCGTGGGTTAGGTGGGCTAAACCTTACGACGATGCATAGATGCGAACCTGAAAATAGCTTTAAAAATATTGTGAAGGGATGTTTTAATATAAAATGATATCAACAATTATATTTGTACTGTCTGCATGTCTGTAGACTGATGTCCAGCTCTTGAATTATCATTGCCACGAAGGAAACAACAAATTTAAAATTATTAAACAACATAATTCCATAGATGATCTGAAATTATACACCGTATAAAGAATACTTCCATTTTATGTGGTAGGGTAAGATTTCAGCATGCTACCTTCCTACATCGCGTTGGTGGGACTGCTTCATATGGTATAGATGACGCGATTCAGCGTTTTTTACTCAGCCGTTGGATGCCAGGACAGACACTGTATGAGCTGCACCTCCTTGGTGGACAGACGCTCGGAACGCACTTCCTCAATCTAGCTGAAGTTAGAAGGACAACAGTGCCCAGGCTGCACTACCAGCTAAGTACGCAACCCTTAGCTGGCGGTCTTTGTCATCTCTTGACCCGTGCTATGTTGCGGGGACGCACGCTCCATCCCAGTGGTCTACTCACCATTTGGCAGCCCCCATCGGTTGAATCGGTTGTGACGATATTTTGCTCCGCAATATTATGTTATCGGGCGTAGCGTTTTGTCTGTGGTTCCGGTTGCCTATTGTTCGTTGCGCGTATGATCGAGTGTGCATCAGAACAAATAAACCAACACTTTGGAACGGGATGTATAACGGAGTGCTGAGGCTGAAGCTGCCCAAAGGCGTAGTGACGACTTCGTATTGCTTTGCGGACGACATCGTATTGTCAGTGATAGGCGAAATAACGTAAGATGTGGAAATCGGCATGGTTAGGAAACTGGGGGCAGGGGTCGAGGCTGCAGATAGCCCACCACAAAACGAAGGTGCTGTTGGTGACCAACGGCAAACCGGTGCAGCGAGCAGAAATCGCCATCGAAGGGCATGATATAGCCTCGAAGCGTGTGCAGAAGTATCCGGGTGTGATAATCGACGACTGGCTAAACTTCAACAGCCACGTAAGTTATGTCTGTTGGAAGGCCGCGAAGGCCATCAATGTAGTAGCCAAAATTATGCCGTATAGCTACGGATCCAGCAGTAGTAAGCGACGTCTACGGGCTAGTGTATCATCATCGATATTGAGATACGGAGGTCCAGCCTGGGTCGCAGTGCTGGGAACCAATCGAAACCGGGCGAAGTTGAACAGTACGTTCAGGTTCATGGCCATGAGAGTCGTGAGTGCTTACAGAACTTTTTCATTGGAGGCAGTATGCGTCATTGCCGGAATGATTCCGATTGACATCACTCTTGCGGAGGACAGTGAGTGTTATCAGCGGAGCAATATCAGAGGAGTTCGGAAGCTAGTGAGAGCGGAGTCGATGGCCAAATAGTTGCAAGAATGGGATACGGAGGAGAACGGTCGATGGACGCATCAGCTCATACCGGATCTGTTGATATGGATGAAAAGGAAGCACGGAGAGGTAAACTTCTACCTTACGCAATTTCTATCTGACCATGGTTGCTTCAGGCAAAGCTTGCATCGAATCGGACACGAAGAGTCCGATGCAAATCATGGCGGCTCTACAGCGAAAATGGCGGGAGAATCAAGGAGTGAGTGGTTGAGTGGAGTAGCGTGTTTCCGGTCTCGGATGATGTTCCAACGTCGGGGACTCTCCGTTGTTGTATGGTAGCTCCATAGTCAGGAACTACTGTTGGTGATTGCGTCAATATGTAGGAGCTAAATGGCTCACCGTAGTTCCGTTTCAGGAAAAGTTCCACTGCCGAAGAATGCTCCGTCGGTGTAGGCTAGATTTGCCCTCGGGGACTACCCAAGTCGATAGCGTGGGAGCTAAATGGCTTAAGAAATATGGCGATAAATGGCACAACAAAGGTAAGTGGGAGCTAAATAACTCAGGCAAGGAGTAGGAGCTAAAGGGCTCCATTGTGGCCTAATAGCCAAAACTTCCTATGAACTCATACCATTGGACAGTCCTGGAGAGCGCGGGGGGGTTATGGTTCAACAAGGATACGTGTTTAGTGGGATCAGAAGTCGGCCTTTTCTCAAAGTCGACCCTGACCACACTCTGACATAGTGCACGGTGTGAACAAGTGCAGGCTTCTGTGTTGGGTTTATCCATAAGAATTTCCGTCAACTTTGTAAAACAAAACACACACACATACACACAGAGGTGTGATGTAGTTTGCTTCCCCACAGTTGAGTTGATGGCATTTATACCCCAATTACGGAAACTGGCCGCAAAACGGAAATTATACGGCACCATCGACTTTCTGCTGGATCCATTGTCGTCTCCCTAAGTATTGCTGGATGAAACATACAGGAAATGACGAGGTTCCTACGGCATAGGCTGTCTCCGTCCCACAAAAAAACCTGGCAGGCGGTCAGTACGTTTCAATCTCCATCGACTTGCTGTGCGAACCGGGCGGGAACAGGGACGGGAGCCAGAGAAATAGCCAGGCTACACCCAAAATTAAATTGCAATTTTGGATTGCGATTTTACTTGATTTTGTTTCGTTTTTCACTTTATATTGCCACTTGGAGAAAAAATGAAACATTGGCTGTGGGCAAAAATGCATACATTTAATTTTTCTACGAAAAATTAAATGTATGCATTGGGTAGTGCAGTGTATTGCTCTGAACATATATTTAACCAATATGAGTTCATCTCGTGACTCGCAGCAACTTGTTTGGCTTCGTTTATTTAATAACACGATTTGTGGATCAGCATGGGTAAAATTGTATTTCTCTTATCATAAGGTTTTCTCCTGATATGATTGCGAAAATTGCAATTTATGTGTAGCGCATGTTTTGCCACCTTTTCAACTTTTGGGTGTAGTTGCAACGGAAAAAGCCAGGAGGCAGAGACGTCCAAGCGGGCGAGGCAGTCACCTGGACCGCTTCTAAGAAGCGGATGGTGGCGAATGGCCCAACCGGTTCAATGACGTACGTGAACGTGATGTCGGCGTCGGAGAGTCCATTTACATGACCCACAGGGTGAAAAGAGAGTGGTCTCTGTGCCAAAAGCGCTTAACACAGCTCGTCAGTGTACGAAGTCTCTTGCGCCGAAAGCCGGCCAGAGTATGGAAAAGTACCAAGAAAGGTTATATTGATCACCTAGTGAGAGGAAGGGAAAATCCCTGGACCAAGGAACGAAAAAAAGGGAAATAGGTACAAACAAGAAAAGTATAACCGGAAAATGGTTCGGATTCGGAACGCGGTGAAGCCCTCATCGTAAAGACGGAAGAGTCTAAGTACTCCGAGCGATGTGCGGTGATCCAAAGCTTGCTGGTCTGGGCGCTGATGTGCGGAGTATTCGCCGTACCGGACAGGCGATATGAACCTGGAGGACACAAAGCTGTGGAACCCAGCTTACAAAAAGCTGGCTTAACAATCCTTAGAAGATAGAGTGGAGGTGGATACTCTAGCCACGTAAGAGATACTCAAGTGTAAGAACCAGGACGAGATCAAGGTCATCAAGGCTAAGTGAGGAGTCACGGTTGCCACAACAGCCATACGGATGCAAAAGGGTTCACATGGGACCCAAGTGGCCACGATACGCCTGGTAGCAGCCGAAGCGGACTCAGTCCTAAAAGTGGCTAAGCTCAAAGTGGGATGGTCCGTCAGCCCAATGAGTGTGCACGAAAGGATGTGCCAAAAGCATGTTTCAGGTACCTCGAGAGCGAACATATTTCGTGGGAGTGCAAAGGCCCAGACAAAAGCGATCTATGCCACAAGGCTCGGGACTGCAAGGAGCCTCCCAAATGTATGACGTGCTCTGGGTAACTAGATGAAAAGCAAGTCACGGGAGGTCCTAAATTCGATACCGGCCGTCGATTCGGAGGACTAGGTTTTTAGGTTTTCATTCATAAAAATGGAGGACGCATTAGATAGTTTTGTTTGACAGGACCTAATAAAGGTAACTGATATCGTAAATGTCGATATTATTGTTTTTTTTTTTGGTTCTTGATTATCGAGATTTTCAGCCTCGGGCTGATTCATCTCCCGTCGTGGTCACTCAATCGCCTTGTTTGGGTCTTTTTTGTAACTTGTCTGGGGGTGAGATTTGAACTCGTGACTTTGGTGTGAGAGATAACCACAACTACGTCGGGGTCGCCCTCTCGATATTATTGCTTAAAGTATGTAGTTGAAAATGGAATTTGAAACAAATACCATAATTTTTCGCAGTTTTTTCCTGCCGCAAATTATATATGGAGGTATTGGACAGTGTTCTCATCCCATTTACTGAGGATATTTGTATTTATTGTCGTTAGTCAGAAGTAGATCATAAGTTACAGTTTGCTCATAATCCTAGTTATTTTTTTTTTCTATTCTTAATCGCAGTGGACCAATTTTAAGATTTATTGTGGTACGTCCCCTTTTTTTGCTTTAAATATTGTCAGCATGATGCATCACTATTGCTAGAAGTGATCGCCAATGTTTGACTTAAAGCTTTGATTGCCTACACTTTCAAGTATTCCGAGGTTTTCATCTTCATTCTAAGTAAAGAAGCTGATAAACCACAAAAGGGTTCAGGTCCTACGAACTGATGAGACGATCCGAGTCTTGCTAGTTCATCAGCTCACTCGTTTCCATCGAATTCCACAATGGCTATTAATCCGTACAAGGGCCCCCCCCGGCGGCTGCCTTTACATTTGCTGCTTGCTGCCGACATATAGCATATATTTGAATATCTATAGTTTATGCGTAAGCAAATAATAGGTAGATCATTCCAGAATTGCTTGCATTTCAGCTTGGCATACAGTTGCTCCAGCCATCTCAGAGATGTTCTAATAGCCCTCCTTGTTTCTTCCGTCGTATAGATACAACCGATCCTTGCCGAAGAACTTAAATCTTTCGTTGGAGATCACGTGCTGGGACATTGGCATAACAAGTGTTCCAAGTTGTTTATTTATCCATGTCACAAAATTTACATGAATCATCTTAAAGTTTTATCCATATCAGCTTCCTCCGTCAGTTTTTTTTTTTTCCTTTCTCCGTTGAGGAAGTGATATCGGGTCTGGACAGTGACCAAGTGACAAGGCATTACTGTGGATATGCGAAGGGTTTGGAATTCATCATGCGAGTGTTAAAACCATCATTAATAAGTTTGGGGAACACTATTCTTTGGATGAGCTACCAGGAAGAGGCAGAAAACCCGGTTCTTCCAACCCGAAACTGGAGCAGAAAGTGGTATCTCTAATCATGAAGAACAAATCAATGTCAATACGTGATTTGGCCAAAAAAGCAGGAACGAGTGTCGAAATGATCCAGCGTATCAAGAGGCGAAACCACCTGAAGACCTACAAGAAGCAGAAAAACTCGAAACAAAGTGCAGAACAGAAGAAGCGAGCAGCAACAAGGGCCCGGAAATCGTATTCGCGTCTTTTGCAGCGTCCGGATGCATGCGTTTTGATGGACGATGAGACCTATGTAAAGGAGGACTCAAAAACCCTTCCAGGTCCACAATACTTTACTGCCGTTGTTGGGGAGGATGTGAGCGATGCGGACAGGTCGATTCAAGTGGAGAAATTCGGTCGAAAGGTACTGGTATGGCAAGCAATATGTTCCTGTGGTTTGAAGTCAACCATTTTTTACACTACCGGAACTATAAATGCAGAAATCTATCGATCTGAGTGTCTCCAGAAGAGATTGTTGCCTTTATATAAGAAGCATAGTACACCTCCACTGTTTTGGCCGGATTTAGCGTCGGTTCACTATGCCAAAACCACTCTCAATTGGCTTTTGGAAAAGGGTATAGATTTCGTTGGGAAAAATATCAATCCACCGAATTGCCCTCAGCTTCGACCCATCGAACGTTACTGGGCAATCGTGAAGAGGGTCTTCAAGAAGACTGGTAAGGCAGCTGGGAACATGCAGGAGTTCAAAAAAATTTGGGCTCAAGCGTCCAAAAAATGCGATGCAACACTTGTCTGGAACTTGATGAAGAGAATTCGATCCAAAGTTCGAAAATTCGTGAAGGAATAACTTAAATTTCATCCGGTCTTCATTATGTTCAAGTTTAACCTCGTACAATAAAGGATCAATTTTTTGTATGAATAAAATATCGGTTTTCAACAAAATTTGAAAGAAAGTTTGTGGATAGCTTATATTCGATACACTCCTTAGAGTGCCCTTTTCAGCTTGTAATTGTATGTATTGATGCAATGGTAGCATGAAAAGCAATCCTAGTTATAATCGAGGTCATAACATACATAAGATTAGTCTAAATAGCGCTTGGTTTACATTACTCATATGGTGTGACCATTTCATGTACATTAAATACTTAACTTCATAACTTATCGATCAATGCCTAACTAACCTTAAAAATATGTTTGTCCTAAAAGTTTTTTTTTGTTCATTGTAATATCAATTCCTTCACAATTTGCATTGTAGCAAAATATCATTTTATTAAAAGGCAAATTTTTTGGCATAGTTTGTTCTATGATTGCTAATTGAAAAGAGATTTCCGATCCTAAGCGAGCGGATAGGAATATAAAAAAAATATATTTTCTAATTAGATTTATTATTTACAAATATGGCCGAAATCATCGTGTGACGGAGTCACCGGCTTCTTTATGGAAGAATGAGGCATTCCACACAGCAATTGAATACTCCATATTTATACATGACAACACCACAAAGTTGGATGGTGATTTGTCCAAACCCTATTTTGATTTCAGACAAGCGGACTACGGAGTTATCAAAAATAAGTTAAACTCTATCGATTGGCAAACTGTAATTCGCAATTTAAACCTAGAGCAAGCTGTGGATACGTTCTACCAAATTATTTACAATATATTAGAGTCAACAGGACCCAAGAAGCAACACAAACAATCAAATAGGTCTAATGCTCCAGCATGGTACAATACAACATTTATGAATCTTAAAAATAGAAAAAAAGCTCCTAAAGCTTACAAAAAGACGAAAATGATGTTAACCTCTCAATTTATTTGACAATATGTGAGCAGTTAAATTTTGAAATTAAAAATGCGTATGAAGAGTATAACATTCAATTAGAACATAACATTAAGTCAGTTCCAAAATCTTTTTTCAGCTTCGCTAAGGATACACCAAAATCGAAGAATTTTCCTGCCAAAATGCAACTGAACGATAAAATCGGAAAAACTGTTAATGAGATCAGTCATTTCTTTTCAGATTTTTTTCAAGATGTTTACACATCTCATGACGAAAATGACAGCGATTATTAATACTTTACACACCTTCCTGAGCCACTGAGTGACATTTCAGTTGATAATATATCCCCCAACGAAATCTTACTTTCTCTAAATACTTTGGATGCATCAAAGGGTGCAGGACCAGATGGTTTGCCGCCAGTATTCTTAAAGTCAGGATCAACGGAACTAGCGAAACCTTTGTATTGGCTGTTTAACCTTTCTCTAGAATCCAGTATTCTTCCATCAATTTGGAAAGAATCGTTTTTAATTCCGATATTCAAAAGTGGCAAAAAAGCAGATATAAAAAATTATCGACGGATTGCCATATCATGCATTCCTAAATTGTTCGAGTCTATAATCAACCAAAACATTTTCTCTCAAGTTAAAAATTTAATCTCTTGCAAACAACATGGGTTTGTTAAAGGACGTTCAACAACTACAAATTTATTAAACTTTGTTCCATATCTATTAATGCAATGGATAGAGGAAATTATGTTGAGGCATTATATAATGATTTTAGTAAAGCATTTGATAGAGTCGACATCCCTTTATTGCTTTTTAAATTATCTAAGCTAGGATTTAATTGCGGACTATTAAGGTGGGTTCAGTCATACTTTAATGGTAGAACACAAAGAGTAAGACTTGAGGGAAATTTGTCATCAGTAGTGAATGTGACATCTGGTGTACCACAGGGTTCCCATCTTGGTCCATTGCTGTTCATTTTATTTGTTAACGATGTAGACCACGTTTTAAGTCGCCTGAACGTTTCAATATATGCAGACGATATGAAACTTTATCTAGAAATATCATCTGAATATCGACTGTCGAGTATTAGTACACGACACTGAAGAAGTCTGCACATTGTAGACGAAATACGCGTATCTGTCAAGATAAGCAATAAAGGTAGTTGGAATTAAATGGCATTTACTAATCATTCTTCTTATTTTCTAGTTACAAAATTAACGTTTGTTGATCACTATAATAACATTATACATAAGGCAAACCACATGCTAGGGTTTATTAAAAGATTTAGCTTTCACTTTAAAGATCCATACACAATCAAAACGTTGTACATAACGGGTGTCCACTAAAAAATGAGAATGATTTCAATACTTTTCCATCAGAACAAAAACGGCCGCATAGAAATGTCACTTTAGATGAATGAATCGTTGCACTCTACAGAAAATTTTCATACACTCTTATTTCACTCTAACATGTTCAGTCGTGTTCAGCATGCCTTCGAAACAGGAAGAACTGCGCGCGCGCGTTGTACAATTCTTTCAAGCGAACGAAGATCGTGGAAAAAAATACACGGTGGACCATTTTTGTCGTGAAAAAGTTCCGGTATCCACCGTATACCGTATCTTGGCATGCATGAGAGTAACCCGGAAGAAAGGTTGCGGCCGTCCAGCGAAAATAATGAATGAGAAAACGCTCCGCTCGCTGCGCAGCATGTTCAACAACAAGGATTCGGTAAGTCAACGGGAAGCAGCCCGAAAGTTCCATTGTTCGAAGTCACTCTTCTGCAAGACGCTAAAGAAAGAAGGAATAGTGTGTAGAAAGAAAACCAGATCCCCAGAGTACACAGATGAGCAGATTCAAACCGTGAAATCCCAATGCCGCTGGATGACTCGGAATTACGGCGGAAAATCTTTCGTTCTGGACGACGAAAGCTACTTTCCTCTTTCGAAGTCTCAGATACCGGGAAACGACCGATTCTACACTAAGGACAAATCTACTACTCCTCCAAAAGTAATGAATAAGTTCAAGCACAAATTTGAATAGAAGGTTATGTTATACATCGTAATATCCGATAAGGGTATTTCGAAGCCGTGGTTCAAACCAAGCGGTTTGGCCATCAACCAGGAGGTGTACCAAAGAGAGTGTTTGCAGAAAATACTCATCCCATTTCTTAAACAACATCACTCGGATGGCAAATACGTGTTTTGGCCGGACAAGGCATCATCGCACTACGCAAAAAAAAACGCTAACGTTTTTGGAGAGCCAAAATATACCATATGTCCCAATAGACCAGAATCCGACAAATTTGCCACAGTGCCGTCCTATCGAGGATTTCTTCGGTCTTTTGAGCTCCATGGTATACAAGGATAATTGGAAGGCCAAGAACACCAAGCAACTTACCAACAGGATCAAAAGCTGCATCCGAAAAATCGATGTGGCTGCCGTCCAACGGTCATGTTCCAGCATAACGACTAAGCTGCGCCGCACGGTGGACCACGGACCATATGACAATATTCACTAAACTTAGTTTGAAGATTTAAGTTGACCCTTTTAATAAAATAAATCAGTTTGAACAAAACTTCACTGGTTTTTTTTTCCTGACCCATTCTTTTCGTTCTCATTATTTAGTGGACACCCGTTAGCATATGTGAGACCCCTTCTTGAATATTGTAGTATAGTTTGGGCTCCATATCAAGATACTCATGCAAACCGTATTGAATCAATCCAAAACAGTTTTTATTGTTTGCTCTACGTAAATTAGGTTGGACGACTTTACCGCTACCATCCTATGAGTGATGATGCACGTTCATAAATTTAGACGAGCTGAAAAAGCGAAGAGAGTTTGCAATGATAGCTTTTATAAACGAGATTATTGCACAAAGAGTGAATACTACAGATATATTAGAAAACCTAAATTTTTATACTTCCACTCGTATTCTTATAAATAGACATTTGTTTTATATTAACAATCACAGAACTTATTATGCCAAGAATGGGCCACTAAATAGAATTATGTCCTGTTCTAGCAAATATTGCGAAACAATTGATGTAACAATGAACAAAAACACGCTTAAAACCGCTTTTCTTTAGAAGTTTAACCAGGTAACCTGGTATGGATAAATAGACATTAAGTATATCATGTAATAGAATTGGTCTACTTTGATTGACGACAAATAAATAATATCTCAGCTGCATTAACTCTTTGTGCAATGACATCATTTATGAAAGCTACCATAGCAATGTCTCTTCGCTTTTGTAATCCCTCTAAATTAATCAATAAACATCGTGATTCATAGGTAATCCAACCTAACTTTCGTAGATGAAATAGTACAAATTGTTTTTGAACTGATTCAATTCGATTATTATGCGTGGCTTAATATGGTGCCCAAACACTGCTACAGTATTCAAATAGGGTAAAAAGCAAAACTCTAGCACAAATTTGCAAAATTATTATGACATATGCAACCAACTTAACTCAGCCATTAATTCTGCACTTGAAGAATATAATCGTAAAGTCGAAACAAAAGTCAAATCATGCCCAGAGAATTTCTTCAATTATGTAAAAACGAAATTGAAAAATAGCAATTTTCCCCCACGAATTCATTTTGACGGAAATGTTGGTGACAACCCTTCTGAAATCTGCAAGCTTTCTGCAAATTTCTTCCAAGAAGTATACACTTACCTTACCTTACCAATCAGACTAAGGCCGGTGTGACCTCTGCTGTACACAGAAGTTGTTTCCTTTGTAATCAGCATTCCTACGATATGCCCAGCCCATCGTAGTCGACCGATTTTTGCGTTGGTCCTCTACTAGCAATGTTCATGTTTTGTGGCCGTAGAGAACTACCGGTCTAATTAATGTCTTGTAGATGGTCAACTTTGTAGTTCGACGAGCTTTGTTCGATTTTAGCGTCCTTCGGAGTGCGCATTTGTATTTCTCTGCTGGTGTCGTTAGCGGCGGTCACCAATGAGCCCAGATCTACGAATTCGTCTACTACCTCGATTTTATCACCGTCGATATTTCCATAAAAAGTTTCATATCTTCTGCATATATAGAAATATGAAGGCGTTTCAATGTGTGCTCCACATCGTTGACAAATAAAATAAACAGTAGTGGACCCAAATGAGAACCTTGTGGCACTCAAGATGTGGCGTTATCACTTTTAGAAAAATTGTATGTTAATTGAAATGTTATAAATTGTACTGCTAGTTATTAAGGTTTTAACTTGTGAGAATATGTTGAAGAATATGTAGAATATTTTTTCGCCACGAACAGTCTTCGGGCGCGGATGCGTTTGCTTTTCGCTCCGCAATTAGTTTGTATATTTATAACCTATTTTTTCACCTTTTGACAACGTCGCGTGCATCTTGCTGACCTTACATATTTATGGTGACTTTAATAAACGGAATGCGAACTTCATCCCTGACATCGAAAATGAATCAATTCTACTCCCAGTCGTAGGCGAAGTCGAAACTTTACAATATCTATTCGACCAAATTTCACATTCTGGCTTACACCAAATTAATCATATAAAGAATCAACAAAATGCATTTTTAGACTTCTTATTTACGAACTGCACTGAAGACTTTTGTATAAGTACTTCATGGTCACCTTTATGGAAAAATGAAGTATTTCACACAGCAATTGAATATTCAATCTTCGTACATAATACTCCCTTCCCCAGCGACTGGGATGTTGAGGAAGTGCTGAAATATCATGAAGCAAATTAGGAAGAAGCAAAACGTAGACTATGTACAATTAATTGGCAGAACATAATAAGTATTGAAAGAAATGTTAACACTGAAGTAGGCAAATTTCATTCAATTATTCGGAATCTTAGTCAACACTTGCAGCTATTAAAACTTGCCACCACATTTTTTGTTGGATAATAGTTTATTACGATTATCACTTAATACATTAAAGCGATCTGCAAAGACTTTTTCGTTATTTATGATTGCATCCCAGCTTGTTTCAGTTCCTAAAATTACTTGATATTTACACGCCTCTACTTGTTTATAAATTTCATTCACCTTGAAAGCACTTCATCCTATTGAAATTTCGACAGTAAATAACCATCTCTTGGCTTTTAATACGACTGCTAATACTTATTATCTCACCTTCCTGATATTGAGAATTCGCCAAAACCGGGAAATCATCTGGTTCTACAGAAACGTTGTCATCTACTTCCTCTAAAGAGTACGTCAATTGCCTCAAAAAGACATGTGTCTACATGTGCACATCCCGCATGCTGCAGTAGTGTTGCCCAAGGTCATATGATGTGAGATAGTGCTGGATGGTTCATCCTCCGGGTAAGGGTTTAAGGTTTGTCCTCTTTCAAAACGAATCGTCGGCCGGTAATTAGTGGGAGGTCTGGAGAACTGTTTTTTTTTGCTGCTGCAAGAAGCTCGCGTTCCGCTGGAAAAAAAATCGTATATTAGTTAATCATGCCACGATTTCTCGTTTGGATAGTGTCACGATTTCCAAAAACTGGTCACGTCTTCCTTCGGAAGGGAAGTAAAGCCATTAGTCCCGGCTCATGTGTTCATGCGGCAATATATAGGGTCCAGGTGCTGGAGTCGTCTTCCTGGCAACGGCAATTGTCACCACGTGAGGAAATAGTTCGACGGAAAGTAATCGAATAATAAAAATCATAATTTCTAATCAAAATACTCTTATTGATACGAAAACACCAAGTTAAGAAAAAAATCAAAAGTTAATCCAGTGTTGCAAGAATCTCTTGTCCTATTCAAAGAACACCTTTATGCATGCCGAAAAAAGTCAAATGTTTCATTCAAACCGAAGATGGTCTTGTCTAGTGGAGGTAATTTTTTCCTAAAGATACTCTTACAAATATTTCCAATAGTCGTTCGATGGCACAGTTTCCGATATAAATTTTTCATCGCTTGCACCGCATGCAAATACAGGGGATGATCAAAAAGGAAAAGACTAGCAAAATTTTGTCCAGATTCAAAGTGATACAGTTCGGTGAATAATTTACCGATTTTGATGAAACTAGAAGCGTTCGACGGGGAGTTTATTCTAGTTTCAGCATGTTTATTCAAAATTTGATAGCACGGATACTTTGAGGTTATGTCAAATGTGCTAATTTTCTGCAGCTCGTTATTTTTTATGTTACTTGAAAATCGGAAATATTATATTTTTCTTAGAAACAAGAATTCATAACAAGTCTTTCAGTGGTTAAAGATCGTAAATCGGTCCATAAACCACCGAGATATGGCTATTTCCGTAAAATGTAGTTTTTTACCCAATTGCCTGACACTTCTTATGTTGAAAAACTCCTTTTTAATTTATCTGTAACTCTGCGTACCCTTAACCAAATTAGATGCATTTTTCCATACGATCACAAATTTATCCTAGTTTTTGGAAGAGTAGCGGACATTTCGTTATTTTCCGTAGTTCCGGATTCATTATCGGGAATCGTGAAGGAAGTACCCTACCAGTGTAATGGCCAGAGTTAGAACTGTATCAAACCTGGCTTGCGACACATCAAACTTCATGATTTTACAAACCAATACCACTGGTAGTCAACCTGAGAGTATTCTTTCACATTGGCCACACCTGGTGACGTTCCGGATTCCGGGTTCCCCCAGGGAAGTGACCAGATTTCGAATGATGTCAAACCCTGGCTTGCGACACATCAAACTTCATGATTTTACAAAACAATACCTAAACTAAAAATAACTCAAAATTAATAACTCAAAATTAATTGAAAAATAACTCAAAATTAATTTGGCGTACGGAACCATCGACCTGGCGGAATAGAACTCAAATTGGGTATTATTTTTTATCCGTGTACATGTTTGCATAGAAGAAGACAAAAGGTGACAGGATTGAGTGCTTGCGCATGGGACAAATCAAGGTTAAGTGCTGAAGTGTGCAGTTCGAAATACCATTAGAGCTTACGGAATTTCAACGGGGCCGTATAGTCGGTGCTCGAGAAGCCGGTGCTTCGATCGCTGAAACATGCAAACTAGTAGGTGTTGCCAGGGCCACAGTTTGCCGGATAATGTCGGAATATAAAAAACATGGAAAAACATCGCCTGATAAAAGTAGCTGTGGACGGAAGCAGAAGATGGATGACCGGCAGCAACGTTCGTTGAAGCGCATAGTCAAAGCAGACAGACGCATTAGTGCTGTTAAAGCAACTGCTGCTTTGAACAATGCGCTTCAAGAACCAGTTTCTAAATCAACTGTCCGAAGGGAGCTGCACGACATGAATCTTTACGCTTGTGTGGCCATTTCTAAACCGCTAATAAAACCGCAAAACGCGGTAAACAGGAAGCGCTGGTGCAAGGATCATAAGGAATGGACGCCAGATCAATGGAACCAAGTTGTGTGGTCGGACGAATCATCTTTTACCTTGTTTCCAACTACAGGTCGAGTGTACGTATGGCGCACTCCTGGAGAAGCCTACAACCCTGGCTGCCTTCTGCCAACCGTTAAACATTACGGGGGGTCAGTTATGGTATGGGGTGCAATATCGTGGCATTCTCTTGGGCCTTTAGTTGCTATGAAGGGAAAAATAAAGGCCAAATATTATCAAGAAATATTGGATGACCAGGTATTTTTTAGAAAACCTTCACAATATACTTAGAATAACACAATTGCCCAACAGGTGCTGCCAATGATGAAGACCATCTTTCCTGATGGCAGAGGAGTCTTCCAAGATGACAACGCTCCAATCCACACTGCTCAAATCATAAAGGCGTGGTACGAAGAGCATGACACAGACTTTCATCACCTTGATTGGCCAGCACAGTCACCAGACCTCAACATTATCGAGCCACTTTGGTCTACATTAGAAGCACGCGTGAGAAGTGTATTTCCACCACCATCGTCTCTAAAAGCGTTAGAGAAGGTTTTGATCGATGAGTGGTATAAAATACCTATCGAAACAATCCGAAAATTGTACGATTCCATCCCTAGGCGTATCCTAGCCGTTTTGAATGCGAATGGTGGACCCAGGCCTTATTAAACGCGATTTTCCTTTGAAACGATCTATCTAATCAAAATAACTGAATTATTGTTAGCATATCCGAACTTTTATATATTTTCGAAACTATGTTTGAATAATTTGCGATTGAATCCCGATGCCCACAAAAGAAACCTCAGATTCGCCACCAGTGGTATTGGTTTGTAAAATCATGAAGTTTGATGTGTCGCAATCCATAGTTTGGAATCGTTCTATATCTCGCCAATTCCCCGGGGGAACCCGGAATCCGCAACGTCACCAAGTGTGGCCAATGTGACGAATACCACCAGCGGTATTGTTTTGTAAAATCATGAAGTTTGATGTGTCGCAAGCCAGGGTTTGACATCATTCGAAATCTGGCTACTTCCCTGGGGGAACCCGGAATCCGGAACGTCACCAGGTGTGGCCAATGTGAAAGAATACTCTCAGGTTAACCACCAGCGGTATTGTTTTGTAAAATCATGAAGTTTGATGTGTCGCAATCCATAGTTTGGAATCGTTCTATATCTTGCCAATTCCCCGGGGGAACCCGGAATCCGCAACGTCACCAAGTGTGGCCAATGTGACCGAATACCACCAGCGGTATTGTTTTGTAAAATCATGAAGTTTGATGTGTCGCAAGCCAGGGTTTGACATCATTCGAAATCTGGCCACTTCCCTGGGGGAACCCGGAATCCGGAACGTCACCAGGTGTGGCCAATGTGAAAGAATACTCTCAGGTTGACTACCAGTGGTATTGGTTTGTAAAATCATGAAGTTTGATGTGTCGCAAGCCAGGTTTGATACAGTTCTAACTCTGGCCATTACACTGGTAGGGTACTTCCTTCACGATTCCCGATAATGAATCCGGAACTACGGAAAATAACGAAATGTCCGCTACTCTTCCAAAAACTAGGATAAATTTGTGATCGTATGGAAAAATGCATCTAATTTGGTTAATGGTACGCAGAGTTACAGATAAATTAAAAAGGAGTTTTTCAACATAAGAAGTGTCAGGCAATTGGGTAAAAAACTACATTTTACGGAAATAGCCATATCTCGGTTGTTTATGGGCCGATTCACGATTTTTAACCACTGACAGACTTGTTATGAATTTTAGTTTCTGAGAAAAATATAATATTTCCGATTTTCAAGTAACATAAAAAATAACGAGCTGCAGAAAATAGCACATTTGACATAACCTCAAAGTATCCGTGCTATTTCCGGTGCCCGGAAGTCAAATCAAATTTTGAATAAATATGCTGAAACAAGAATAAATTTCCCGTCGAACGCTTCTAGTTTCATCAAAAATCGGTATATTATTCAATGAACTGTATTACTTTGAATCTGGACAAAATTTTGCTAGTCTTTTCCTATTTGATCATCCCCTGTATGCAAAATACAATCCTCATCATTTTATCAAAAGAAGTCACATGCTACAACCAATGGATTTAGCGGCAAGCAATTACGAGTATCTTTTGCAAAAACCCCCACTCTGCGTCGTTACGAGGGGTATGTTATACTTGATTAATCAGTTTCTTGAGCTCAATGTTGTACCGAATGATTGGAGATGCGTGAGATTAATTGACATTCAATAGCCTGGCAGCCCGCGTTCGTCCATACCACTGATATATCGCGATGTTATTGTATTATTTGTGTATTTGATGTTATTATGCAGAGTATTGAAACAACTGAACGAAAAGTAAGGAATATTTTGAATTTAATGCCAAGTAATTTTCAATCGTAATTCTATCGATTCATCTAGTGATCGTAACTCATCTACAATGTAATGACTATGTCTTATCGCTCTTCAATGATCGCACTCCTGATCGCACAGTGAACCTTGTTTCATAAAAAAGTGAAGAAATCTCCACTTTTTAACTCTTCTTTTTACAAAACTGTCTTCAATGCGTACAAAATGGGATTGATACAAACTTGAGTCCCGCAAATGTGTACATTTTGGAAATACTACTGTGTGTTGCTAGCGTTCAAAATCATTGAGGTCTATCTGCAACGATCGATTTTCTATTTGGTCAGTATTTTGGATTAGTTAAGTTTTATTGGTGTGCTGAGCATTTTAAAGTTTCAAAATAAGCGTGGTTAATTAGTATTCAATCATGATTCATGCATGCCCAATACATAGAATTAATGTTCATTTTATTGAATTGTGAAGTAATCTGCAAAATAAATAATGCTTAGACCTGTTTAGTAACAACTGATAAAAACAGTCACCTTTGATTAATCCGTTCACTATATCTGTTCGAGAATAAACATAATAACGGAATTCGTAGAATCTTAGCGATAAAAATAACCCCAGCGACCGCACCTATTTTTTCTGATACCGCACATTTTTCGAAGAAAAAATTTGCATATACATTACTACACATTGCTTTACTCAAAATTTGTTACTGGGGCTTCTCTTTACGCTTGTGCTTAATGATACAGGCGAAGATTCGATATGTTAATGTAATTCTTCATCGCTGTTATCGTTCACCGTTTTATATAAACGGTGCTAAACACCAGGCAATTTCTTCAGTTCTTGAATTGTATTTGAAGTACCTGCAGCACTAGTTGAAGAGTTATACACAATGATTATCACACACTTGGACCGCTTTAGTCTTCAACGTTCTTTACCACAATCATTCACGCAGCACAATCATGAGCTCGTCTCACTCCTGACGTTGTTCGGCTGGTGCTTGAAAACTACTAAGCCATTCGCACCGATCTTCTATAAGCATAAGTGGTCGCGAGTCCGCGTGGTGCTAAAAATGATTTGATTGTTTGCGTGAGATAAGCGCTATATGGCCATTCTATGTATTGAACGGAGAGTCTACCTAGTAAATTGCGTGAATTATTTGCGCACATTTTTCCTCGTCGGAGCACAGATATGAGGATAGATCACATTTTGCTAAATCTTTCGCAGTGAAATGCTATGCATGACTGCATAATCTTGGCACACGATAAAAAAAATCAGCTGAATCATTTCTTCGGCAGGAATCTTTAAATTCTCGCAATCCACAATATCCAAATCTTAGTTCTATGAATACATAAGTTAAAGAGTATAAGGGTAATTGAAAATGAAAAAAACATAATTTGGTCTAATTCCGAGCTTCACTGGTTCACCAACTCTTTCTCTGTTTTTGTTTTTACAATTATTGAATAATTTAAAGAAATGTTTTCAGTTTATCACATTATTTTAAATTTTATTCTTGTTTGTTCGTTTTGTGCAAAAAATAGAAACAAATCTTATTTATCTCTGACACATGACCTCAAAATGCACATAAACTTTTTTAAATGTATTAATTGTAAACTAAAACGAATCACGAACGTTACATTAACATGGACATTTAGTCCAGTTATAAATGTTATAAATTTGCCATTTCCATGTTAGGGCGTTTTTTTGGGTGACCATTTCCATGTTAGGGCGGTTTCAAAAATAGATAGTTTTTTAGTTTTCCCGAAAATTACTTTTTTCAAGAAATCATAACTTTTGAATCACTGAACCGATTTCAAATGTTAAAACACCAATTGAACGTTAATTGAACATACTCTGAAGAAAATATAATAGCATTAAAAAATTGGAATTTTCAACTGTTAAACAGTGATTTGATTTGTACTTAGCGATTTTCATGGTGTCCGACATGAGCAATTTTGACTGTTTTACACAATATATCAATATACCATGTGCTCAGGTGCACGCTAAGATCAGTTTACCTAAATATGGGTGAAGAATACCCATAATTGCGAAAAGTGCACATAACCATTTATGGGTACATTACTACTTACCCATATTTGGGTATTTTTTCCCATACAAATTTACTCAAATATGGGTAAAGTTAACTTAACCCATAAATGAGTATCTGCACTTTTTTGCGATGATGGGTAAACTGAGCTTGGCGTGTGGCTATGACCAGCACAAACAGCTGAACACACAATAATAAAGGCTATAATAATAATCCGCCTAGGTAGTCATTGACTTGTTGAAGTATTCATAACCAAGCCTATAACAGCAGAAGTAGGATATACGCATGAATACATTATTATTATTATGTATGTCGTTATCGGTTGTTTGGTGTGCCTGCACCATTTTGGCATTTGGGTAGTCGTATTGTCCGTGAAAAATGCATTTCCTAAATTTAATTTCTTAATACTCTACTTGATACCCTATGCATCTTTATTAACAATTTTACGAGTCCCAGTGACAATTTATGATACCCAACAGCAATCTATAAATTTGATTCAAGTCATTGGGAAATTCATGGTAGTCTAGCATCTGAAATTGAAATAAGTGTAGATAATATAATATGAC
The DNA here is from genome assembly GCA_024533555.2 of Aedes koreicus. Classification (NCBI taxonomy): domain Eukaryota; kingdom Metazoa; phylum Arthropoda; class Insecta; order Diptera; family Culicidae; genus Aedes; species Aedes koreicus. The sequence goes on along the minus strand of JAHHFK020003102.1, from coordinate 795,539 downwards.
TGGTGACTATAACCATAAATCAATGGAGACACATGATAGTCGCTTATGAGTATGGTGCAAACATCCAAAACTTGATTACTTAAAAAAAAATATATCGAAAACGAAAAAAACATTCTCATCTATTATTTTGATATATTGTATAAAACAGTCTAAATTTTCAAGAAAAAAAAAATATAATCGTACAGCGTCCTCTAGTCGAAAACCATGAAAATCTCAAAATACAAATACAATCAATGTTTTACAGTTCAAAATTGCAATTTTTCAATGCCATTATATTTTCTTTAGAGTATTTTTTAATTATCGTTCAATTGATGTTTTAACATTTGAAATCGGTTTAGTGATTCAAAAGTTATGATTTCCTTAAAAAGGTCATTTTCGAGAAAACTAAAAAATAATCTATTTTTGAAACTGGCCTAACATGGAAATGGTCACCCTAATGCAAAAAAAAAAAATACGTATTTAATATTTTGTGATAAGGAACAAAAATGCTAATTTTCACGAAATTCTGAGACCCACTATATCGGTATTTTATGGAATGGCTGTATGAAGAAAAATTAAAGACAGGTAATTTTTTACAATAGGCCGAATTCTAGATCTATAGGCCCACATTAGAGCGGTTTCCCCTACTAAGATTTTATTTTGTTATTCCGTTTCCGTTCCCACTCAATTGTTCTTCAGTTTTTAAGTTAAAAAAACATGGTGTGGCTTCTGAATTATTCTAATTCTTTGTTCCAATGAATTGAACACTTTTGTTGAAGGCGTATACGACATTGTTGTTTTACTTGTAATGCCAGTCAAGCATCATCTTTTCAGTACGTTATGTGTATCCTTTGAACAAATAAGCAGCTATTAGTTTGATTTAAAATTAAATTTATTTATATTTGATTATGTGGAATTCACTAGTTTTTAATTCTAAATAAATCAGGTATACGTAAACAAAGAAAACTCACTATCAAACTACTACTGTTACTATTGTTCAGATATATGTAATTTAAAGTTGTCTATATAGATATATATCATCGAAAAACTTCACGTGTTGAGAATGGATTCATAATTATTTTAGCTGGTTGTGTATTTGATTTGTTCGAAGACGCCATATGCCAACATTTGGCAATACAAAATGAGATTACATAATTTCACTCATTCCTCCACAGTTTGAACTCAACATGAACCTGTAATGACTTTCGATTCGAATGATTCAGGAATCTGATTTTTACAAATGAAAACATAATTTAACATAAATTGTTCTGTTTCAAATTCTAAAACAATGCTCTATTCTCGAGAATTTATTCAAGGGCGTAAATATTTTTCGAAGTAGAACAGAAAATTGATCCATATATCTGAAAGCGTTTAAAAAATAAAATTATTCCAACACGATTTCCAGATCATTTTACTTCTCAATATTTTTATCACGAATATTTGGTTGATAACGATGTCATCGAACATCAACGCGATTTGCAATATTTGAAAGTCTTACAAAATGCTATTGCAACTCTGTAGAAACAACGTCACGTTGCAAATAGGCTCCAGCCTTGTGCTTTTTTCGTTGCTGTTGTGTATGATTTTGCGGTACATAGCTAAACAAAGTTATCCCTAATATGTTTCAAGAGAGATTTTTCTGCTCTATTGAAACAAGTTGTGCTTCTTGGGTTGGTGGCTTCCGATGGCAAAAAATATCCCGGTGTTCATTCCAGAAGGTTACAAAGTAAGCACGGAGGTCTATATCGGGATATCAAGTTCGAATGTACTTCCGTGGATCTATGAACAGTACGTCCCGAAGCCAAATGTTGTATTTCAACAATTGCAACACTTCGAATCGCATTCAGTGGTTGCAGGATCATCTGCCGTTCTGGGCTAATGATATGTGGCCACCATCCAGCCCCGATCTTAGTCCACTGGGATTCTCAGTATGTCAATTCATGAAGGCCAAGGTCTGTTCTGAACGTCAACCGAGTACAGCAAGCCTCAGACACACATTGACCCACATTAAGGCTTGTTCGCGACAAAATCTGGATAGATTAAATATGTAATAAAACAAATTTCTGTTTTCAATCCAAGATGCATATTTTATTCATTAAATTGTGCATTATTTGTCATCTTAAAACTAATTACAGTTACTTAATTAGGCTGCGTGAAGAAACTGCGAAGTTTTTAGTTTATTCCAGCCATTAGGGTCTGGGCAGACTTCTCTGCAACCGGTTTAGCTGCTTTTGTCCAAGATTTTCGAAATTTTTCTATAGTTGTAGCTTGTTGTTTACATTGAGAGAGTTCTCTCTTCACGAGAGCCCAATACCGCTCGATAGCTCACAACTCCGAGCACTTAGGTGGATTCGCCTCTTTCACTGTAACATGGACTCCATTCGCTTTATACCATTCCAAAACATCTTTGGCGTAGTGACAAGATACCAAATCAGGCCAGAATATCGAGGGAGCGTCATGGCTGCGTAGGAATGGTTACGATCGCTTCTTTAGGCATTTTTTACGGTATATTTCCTTGTTCACCGTTCCGGTAGTGATGAAGCTTTATCTTGCTCGACCACAGCTGCATATTGGTTGACAAACCAAATTTTTTTGGAAACTTGGTTTTTTTCTTCGTCCTGAAATGCTCCTCTACGCCGTTCCGTTGCATGACAGTATAATAAGACATACCGGGAAGCTGCTTAAAGTCTTCCAACACATAAGTCTCATCGTCCATTATCACGCAGAAAAACTTCGTCAAATATTCGCGATACAACTTACGAGTCTGGATTTTAAAGGTTGTACGGAATAAAATTGCACCACTTTTAAATGGCTGTTACTTTATACCCGTTTGGTATTTTGTATTTAAATTTTGGGTGGAATTAGTTCAACGTGTATTTGTCTACGCTGTGTAAGTTTCACTAGCAGATGTGCAATCGTTGCGAAGATGGAGTCGGAAGAACAGCAGCGGCGCAAAGACATTTTGCGCACGTACCAGAGTTAAAAATTATTGAAGTTCTATTTCAAAAATCCCTTCGAAATACATTTCAGTGCAAAAAATGTTCCCCGGTATTCATTTCTTTGTTTTCTGATGTACGTCACTGCGAGTTGACGTATCCTCGAAATTCTTATTTTTGATTTGTTTTGTTGTTATTATTTTCATTCAGTATGCTTGGCTTCTTGCTGTTCATCCAAGAATGTCAGCATTAGCTCTCTCTTTTACCCATTCTCTTAACAGAATAATCAGTTCATATTGCAACCAGTGAATGCGAAGTTAAAAAAACTCACAATCATTTATGTACATTGATTTTTTTCACCAGTTTCGGCGTGGCCAGGTGCGCAGAGAGAAGCGTGTTTAAGACACTCAACATTTTTGGCGAAATGTTAAGTGGAAGTGGATAGGCTTATGTTGGCGATTCTCCCCACGCTATGTGCACATGTTTTATGCTATTGATTTTTTTCATCAGTTTCGAAAGTTCTGTCCTATTTCTTTGAATCCGTGTTAGATTAATTATTAATCCTATATTACTCATCCTTGCTCTGCTCCATCATCACCTTACAATGGCCTCGAAAAGTGGACAAAACAGCAAGAAACGTAGATGAACGCCATCGATATAGCGTCCTCGTTTTTCTTGAGGGATGGACCAACATCTTTCTGCAACATCGATTCCGAGGGCAGCTGTCAGCTGCAACTACGTTTAGGTCAGATTCGACGAAGAGAATTCCACCCGTTATTTCCGACGTCGATACGACGAGCTGGGGAACGCAGATGGCCTGTTGAAAGACTTTCAAAGATCCAAGAACCATTAGAGTGCGGCTTTGAAAACGTTTAAAAAATTCATAGCCTAAATATTCAGTGAAATGAATAAACTTTTCATTACCTGTGATATGACAACATGAACATGAATTATTTTCTTGTTCATTGTCATTGAATCGGAAATCGAATGAGTGTGGAACGATTGCGTGGAATGACATATGCAGAAGAAGATAAAGCTAAAATCATTACCGAAATAGTTGTTCAGTAAGTTGAAGTTGTCGAAAGATGGACAATGAGTTTATGATTGATTCAGTTCGTGTTGCGTCAGGAAAGTGAATTTGATTTTTTTCAACTTTGGCACGTACCACGAAAATCCGTATCTTTCTCATTGTGTCATCATCAAGAAGCTGGGAATGGTACATTCTACGGTGTCTCGTATTTTAAATCGGTACCACGAACGTTTAATCGGAAAGAAAAAAGTGGCAAAAATGGGGCTCCGTATAGTGTTGAGGATCACAAGCGGGTAGTTCAAGCTTCCAATAGGAATCCCAACAGTTCAGTTCGAGATGTGGCGAAGAAACCGAATCTAACCAAAACTTTTGTGCAAGATGCGAAAAAACGTGAAGGACAACACACGTACAAAGTCCAAAAGGCGCCTAATCGCGATGAACGGCAGAATGCGGTAGGTCAAACACGTACACGGAAGCTCTACTTCCAGATGTTGACGAAACCACATTGCCTCGTTATGGATGATGAGACGTATGTGAAAGCAGACTTCCGGCAGCTTCCGGGGCTCCAGCCTTTCACTGTTCATCATAAATTCGATGTCCCTGAGGACGTTAGAAAGCAGAAGATGTCAAATTTGCCAAAACATGTATGATTTGGCAAGCAATTTGCTCGTGTGGAAAGCGGAGCACCCCATTCGTGACAACTGGAACGGTCAATGTGCAGGTGTACCTAAAGGAATGCCTCAAAAAGCGGCTACTTCCTCTTCTGAGGTCACACGATGGTCCTACGATTTTCTGGCCGGATTTAGCCTCCCCACCAAATAGATTTAGAAAAAAAAAAAAGAAAGAAAAATAATTTTTGTTCCTCCCCCCCCCCCCCCCCCCCCCCCCCCCACCCCCCCCCAAAAAAAAACAACCCCCCCCCCACCAAGCAGTCCCTCCGCAACCACCCCAAAAAAAAAAAAAAAAAAAAAAAAAAAAAAAAAAAAAAACCCCCCCAAAAAAAAAGTTGGTCCAAATGTTGTACAGGACCTTATGATTAGTGTAAAGAAGAAGGTTCGTGCATTTGGATATGAAATTGAAATTGAGTAAAACAAACATGGGTAAATATTCATAACATGTTTTAGTTTACTCCCTGAATGTTGGAATGAGTGTGATGACGAACGGAATAGTGTTGTGTTTTTTGTGCTCATAATTTTTAATTATTTTACGTGTGAAAAGTGTTGCGATACGCAAAAGAAATTTTCTAACGCGCATCCAGAGTGTTTTTGTGATCAGGCTAAGTAAAAGAACAGTTGCGATTGCAGCTTGTTCTAATTAAATTTCAATTTTATTGGTCGTTCAACCGGCGCCCCGGGAGACCATTTGTGCTATTTTTTTGCCTTGTCTTTTTCTTTGGTAAGGTCGTTGGTTATCGGTAGCGTCGACGTGTATAATGTGTTTTGAGCCTACTGCTTGACAATGGCCTGTTGTTATACATGCAATGAGGAAATGGTTGCGGCTGATCTGCCGTTAACTTGTGTGGGTAAGTGTGCGCGTGTATTCCATTACAAGTGTACACCACTTACGAAAGGAACGGCAAAGCTTGTGACCGATAATGCAAACCTTTGCTTTAAATGTGTAGACTGTCTATCAGACCAGTGTTGTGGTGGGCAAGAAGATGCGATCTCGGATGCTAAGCGGATGGAGGAAGGTATGAAAAAACTTTCGGACTCGATCACTTGCATGCGAGATCAAATTTCTGCCCAAATAGACGACGCGTTGAAAAACGGGATGGAACATTTGAGACAAAGTATAAAGAAGTCTTTTGATAAATTAATCTGTGAGAAATTTGATGCTATGACAAGTTCAGTTTTGGAGATTAATGCGCGAAAAAGTTTAGCTGCAATGAATGATGCCCGCGCGCGGTCTGAGGCGATTCATTCCGAATCCGATCTGTTGCAAATTGGCAAAAAGCGTAAAATTCAAACAAGCGATAACGATGCAATTGATGATGTTTTTCAAGGCCACGCAACTTTTTCGGATGTCGTAAAGAGGCGCAATGAAAATGTGAATGATAAAAGTAAACAAAATAGTAATATTAAAGGTAATAGTAGTAAAAAAGCAATCGTAAAGCTCGTCCGGTCATTGTGATCAAACCAAAAGAGTCCAAACAAGCTTGCAATGATACTCGTAATTTTGTGAAAACTAATTTAGATCCAAAAACACACAAAATTAGTAATTTTAGGATGGAAAAGATGGTGCCATTATTTTTGAATGTGCCATCGGAGCAAATGTAACTAATGTGAAAAATGGTATTGAAAGCAATCTGGGTGAAAATTATAGTGCTGTTGTTCCCACGTCGGTGCCAAGATTGAAAGTAGTGGGCATGAGCCGTCAATTATCCTCCGATGTTTTCATAGACTATTTGAAAAGTCAAAATGAAAACATCGCAATAAATTATGTAAAAGTAGTTATAATTTACGAAAATCCACGGTTCATTTACAACAAGTTTAGTGCAGTAATTGAAGTCGATTTGGATACATATAATTGTATGTTAAAAGCAAATGAAGCAAATGTAGATTTTGATCGGTGCTTTGTGTATCCTGACATTAATGTTCTGAGATGCTTCAAATGTGGAAAATTTGGACATAAGAGCGTTTATTGCAAAAACTGTGATACATGCTTTCGGTGTAGTCAAAACCACAAGACATCGGAGTGTACGTCAACTGTTTTGAAATTTGTTAATTGTTTGAAAATGAATAAAGAACGTAAATTAACTTGGACGTTAACAATGCCGCATTTAGCTCTCAATGTTTGGTGTACAAGAGATTTTTGGACAAAAGAACAGCAGCTTGCGTTTCAATAAATAGCAACCGAGTTCCAGGCAGAATGGTAATCAATTTATTTTTTTGTATTTCAATATTGCAGGGTTGTTAACAAACTACGTAGCATTACGTCAGATTGTAGAAGAAAAACGTCCACTTTTGGTTTTATTAGCAGAAACTCACATTGTTGAAATTGAAGCCTTTGATCAATATTGCATTCCGGGATATAATGTTGCTGCTTGTTTATCACATTCTAGACATACTGGCGGTGTTGCTATTTATGTCAAAGAATCAGTTCAATTCAATCTTCGCCACAACGAAATGGTTGATGGTAACTGGTTCTTGGGCATAACAGTTGTACGTGGCATGATGATGGGTAACTATGGTGTTTTATATCACTCTCCCAGTTCTAGTGACCAGCGTTTTATTGAAATTTTAGAGAACTGGCTTGAGGTATTTCTTGATTCGAGTAAATTAAATATAATAGCTGGTGACTTCAATATAAATTGGCGTGATAATAATAATTCGAATCATTGAAGCATTTAGCTAACTTTTTCAATTTAAGACAAACGGTAGATGAATATACGCGAATTTCCAGGCACAGTAGAACTTTGATTGATCATGTTTATTCTAATTTTGATTCTGTTTGTTCAGTTGTCGATACTGATTTGAAAATAACCGATCATGAGACAGTAGGTATTAACGTAATTGAGAATAACTTGAATAATAGCGATGATTTTGTGAAATTGAAGTGCTGGAGGAAATATTCAAAACAGGCTGTTTCTAACCTTGTTCAGAGAAGCGTGGATTTTCCAATCGCGAGCAGTAGTTTAGATGAGTCTGCAGAGTCAATTGAATTGGTCGATGAACCTGATGAATTAAACCAGCCAGTTAATATTAATTGCAGATTTGAAAGTTTTCACCCGATCACAATAGATAAGCTTAGAAATATTTGCTTTTCCTTAGGAAAATCGGCTGGAGTAGATCATGTTAATGCTAGGGTTATTCAAGATTGCTTTCATGTCATTGGTCACACTTTACTGGACCTTATTAATGAATCATTGCAAACTGGACACGTGCCTGAAGTGTGGAAAGAATCGTTGGTTGTTCCGATTCAAAAGGTTGCTGGGACGATTAAAGCCGAAGAGTTTCGTCCTATCAACATGTTGCACACATTAGAGAAAATTTTAGAGCTTGTTGTGAAAGGCCAGTTGTTAGAATATATGAATAGTAATTTTTTGTTGATTTCGGAACAATCTGGCTACCGGGAAGGCCATTCTTGTGAAACCGCGTTAAATTTAGTATTAGCAAAATGGAAACATAACTTAGAGAGTAAACAAACAATTTTTGCTGTTTTTTTGGATCTGAAACGCGCGTTTGAATCAATTTCTAGGCCCTTGTTGTTGAAAGCATTAAAGCGCTTTGGAATTTCGAGTACTGCATACAGATGGTTTGAAAGCTATTTGTCTGACAGAACTCAAAGGACTGTTTTTAATGATTCTGTTTCCAGTCCCGTGGGGAATAACCTTGGTGTGCCCCAGGGAAGTGTATTAGGGCCCCTTTTGTTTATTATGTATATTAATGACATGCAACGTGTTTTACAATTTTGTGACATTAATCTGTTTGCAGATGACACTGTGTTATTCATTGCAGCTAAAGATTTAAATGAAGCCGTTACCCATTTGAACGAAGATTTGCGTTTTCTAAGTAGATGGTTGAAATGTAAGCAATTGAAATTGAATATAAGTAAAACTAAATTTATGGTAATTTCACAGAATCGAGTAAATGAGAATGTCTCAGTTACGATTGATGGTGAGACAATTGATCGCGTTCGAGAGATTAAATATCTTGTCGTGATTATTGATGACAAGCTAAAGTTCAACGCTCACATTGACAATGTCATCAAGAAAATTGCCAAGAAGTATGGAATTCTATGCCGATTAAAAACCGATTTAACTACTTGCAGTAAAATACAGCTATACAAATCAATCATCTCCCCTCATTAAGAGTTTTGCCCTTCCATTTTATTCTTGGTCAACCAAACACAAATATTGAGGTTACAGCGTTTGCAAAATAAAATAATGCGCTTGATTTTAAGATGTAACAGATTCCCTTCCTCGACTTTTATGTTAGACGCTTTACAATGGCTATCAGTGAAGCAAAGAATTGTGTATTTAACTATGGTGTTTATTTTAGCAGAAGTTAATTGTTTGCTTCCTCGATATTTGTGTGATCGAATTGAAAGAGGAAGTGATTTTCATAGATATAATACTAGAAACGCGGATGAAATAAGAACACCGAATTTCTTGACATGTGCTTCACAAAACTCATTATATTTTAAAGGCATAAATGTTTTCAATTCGATGCCAAGACACATTAAACGTGCACCAACACTTTCAGAATTTAAAAGACTATGTATTTCACACGTTAAAACCGTATTCTGAGCAGCAAGCGAATTTTTTTTTTTTTTTCAAATATTTATGAAGATTGTACCTGGCGATGTTTTACTATTATAAAACGGATTATTTTGTGTGGACCATTTCTTGTACATTTATGTTGCTTTTTTTTTGTAAAAATGAAGAATGTATCTGACGAAGTTCTTTACAAACGGATTAAAATGAGTTGGCTATTTTATTTTTTAAATTTTATTTTTTCACGTTTACAATACTACAATACTCACTATTTTGTTCGTCACAGTGATGATGATGGAAATTTGTATAATGTTGTGTTAGTTTAAAAACAAAAATAAAGAAAGTAGTCTACAATTGTTTGAGCCTCGCGCGCGGTATACAGATATGATGGACTTCTTTTTGAATTCGTTAAAAAAAAATTGGCCTTTGATGCTTTAGATGGTACTATGAAATAGTAGCGAGTTGTCTGGCTGAATGTCGGGGAATTCTTCGTCAATTATTTTGTGGTTGAAAGTAAAAGTTTGACTAATGCCGGTCCAGGATTTTTTCGGTTTGGAAACATTCTTGACATCCCTGGTGAGATATTCTTGGCCAGCCCTAAACTAAGCTGGCGGCTCCATTAGTGTTGGAACTGCATTGGCTCTGTAACGGGCAGGATCGGATATTGGCTTGCCTTTTGATAATGTTCTTTTACTGGATTATGTGATCTGAATTGCAACAGAATGTCCTGATCGCTGGGAATACTTGCAAATTTTTGTGGTTAACATCAAAGCTTTTCACGATTATGTCGCTGTGAAGCAAATGGATACTTTTGAAGAAATTTATATCTGCAGATGAAATCAGTTCGTTTTTTTTTGCATAACTGGTTTGAATTGTTACCAAATTAATTATCTTAGAGATAAAATCGTCTAGCTCAAACCTTTGTAGGGGTAAGGGCGGGACCATCATCATCATCATCAGATGATTGGTTGAACGGGCGAATTTTTCCGAATATTTGTGTGTGTCGCAATTTGAATTCGTACACCTTTTAGCTGTCACATTCTATTGATCATTACGGTTCGGTACAGTTTTCACCTTGAACTATTTCATACCTTGCCGGTTCTTGGAATTATGCACGAAATTTTGGGACATTTTTATTTTTCTACCCATAGTACGTATCAAAAGATCTGGTCCTTCTCCCCGGAACATGACCTATAAGCTTCTGCACAGTTGCACTTCCCACCATTTTCAGTTTGTCCAATCCATTTTACATTTGGTTTGCGAATTTCCGTAGTTTTGCCCTGGTCAAAGCCCAGAAGGTCTCGATTGGCCGTTCCTCCGGGCAATTTGGCGGATTCATGTCTTTCGGCACGAAACTGACATTTTGGCTTTTGTACCACTCTAGTGTGTTCTTGGTGTATTGACATGATGCCAAATTAGCCCAAAATTTGACTGGACCATCTTGCTGTTTGATCATCGACAATAAACGCTTCTGGAAGCATTCCATGATATACTTTTGGATGTTCAGTGTCTCCGATGTTTATTTATTTATTTACTAGTCCTCGAAAATATCGTACAGACAGATGCTATAAACTAATTCTACTCCTATACATATATAAAAATATAAAAAAAAAAATAATAACATCATAGTAAAAAAAACAACAACAAACACCAAAAGGACTAAAAAAAAAGAGAAGAAAGAAAAAAAAGAAGAAAAAAAAGACGCCGCGGCCGTCCTCGGGGGTGGGATATAAAAATAATTCCCACCAAACCGAACAGTCATCTTTCATTTTTAATAAAAAAAAAAAAAAAAAAAAAGGCGACACAAAAGAACCCCCAGAGCCCGGAGGTTAAAAAAAACCCAGAGAGGTGCGGGGGGCGCCCCCCCCACAGGGGCCCCCCCCCCCCCCCCCCCAAGCACCAAAACAAAGAAGTTGCGGTGAATTTGCTCGATTCTATTTATTTGCGTGGCATGGAAGGTGCCCATATAAGCACACCATATTCCGGAAGAGTGTCTTCAAACAGTATAAGGAGTGTATCGAAAAGTAGTTATAAACTTCCAAATAATAAAATAGGCATGAAAACATGGTTAAAATTAACATACTATTTCAGTTTATTATAGCTTAACATGTTTACAAAAGATCCAAACGGAAAAACTAGTCATCATGTTCATTTCTGTAGAATGCCCGTACCTTTGATTTGACACCTGCCATCAAATTCTGCACAGTGACCTTTGTGCACTTCCTGGATGCCGCTGCCCAATTTTTCTTAAAATCGGTCATGTTTTGGGACACTGTACCATCCTTCTTAAATATACGCTTGACTATTGCCCAATAGCGTTCGATCGGTCGCAACTGGGGACAGTTTGGTGGGTTGATGTCTTTTTCTACGAACTTGATGTTATTCTCCGTCAGCCACTGTAGAGTGGATTTGGCGTAATGTGCCGATGCCAAATCTGGCCAGAAGAGAGGAGGGGACTGGTGCTTTCTATACAATGGTAGCAACCTGTTCTTCAATCATTCCTTTTGATAAATCTCAGCATTTATAGTTCCTTTTGTATAGAAAATTGAAGAACGCAAGCCACATGTGCAAATAGCTTGCCAAATGAGCACCTTCTGACCGAATTTCTCCATCGCAACAGTCGTATCTGCGGTTGGCACACGTTCCCCAACAGATTTAGTATAAAACTGCGGCCCCGGTAGCGTTCTTGAATCTTCTTTAACGTATGTTTCGTCATCCATCAAAATGCACTGGTCGACATTGTCCAAAATGCAGCTGTACAGCTTTCGAGCCCTGGTTTTGGCACGAGACTTTTGTTCCGGAGTTTGTTTGGGCACTTTCTGCTTTTTGTACGTCTTCAAGTCATTCCTGCGCTTGATTCGTTGAATCATTCCGATGCTGGTCCTGAACTTCTTGGCTAGATCGCGAGTAGAGGCAGATTTGTTCCGTTGAATATAATCCACAACTTTTTGGTCCAAATCGGGGTTGCTGGAGCCGGGTTTCCGGCCACTTCTTGGTAAATCCTTGAGGGAGCACTCCTTACCAAACTTTTCGATGATGCGTTTTACACTTGCCGGGTGAACATTTACTCTTTTCGCAATCTGGTTGTAAGTAACACCCTTTTCGGTGCACCAAGTGTGCAGAATTTTCTTTTTAGTCTCAAATTCAATTCGCGACATTTTGAATACAACTTTATCAACGGAAATGAATGAACCGAATAATCATTTTTGACATGTAAACAAAGCAAATGGCGCTTACACGCTAAAAATATATACAGTAGTTTATGCGTAATAACGCATCGAATGTTTATAACTACTTTTCGATACACTCCTTAACCTTAATATTATAAAAAAAAAAAAACCAAAAAACCCCCCCCCCCTTAAAAAAATAAACTTTCTTCCCATTTCCCCCCCAAGGTTTTCGGTCCCCCGGAAACTGGTCGATCCATTGTATAGTTGAAAATAGTAGCATTCCTTTCCGATGGAAAGTGATGACATTACACTTTCGAACGTTGACTTCCATTCCATTTAGCAAGCACCAGTTGAACAACGTTTCGATGTCAGCTTGGATGGCACAGCAATCAACTGGCGAGGAAATAACACGGTAGAACTTCAGGTCGTCAGCGAACATAACCTTCGGGGATTTAATCGATCCACAAAGATCATTTACAAACAGCACAAATAGAAGTGGACCCAAATGACTGCCTAGAGGAACGCCAGAAGTAATATCAAATGGTACCAAATTTGTTCCACGTAGGCGTATGTGCACGTAGGCTCTCCGCTCGGTTAGGTAGGAAAGTATCCAGCGAGTCAACCAGGTGGACAGGCCTATTTTTTTTTTTTCAATTTATCAACCACCAGAAAAAGCGAGACTCTATCGAACGCTTTGGTGAAGTCGATGTGTATGGTATATGGATGTATATTTGTTGTCTTTTTCCAGAGTGTTGATCAACAATGAAACATATGACATTAGATTGCTTGTAGTCGAGCGCTTTTTCACAAATCCATTCTGGAATTCGGAGATAATGTGTTGAACGTGTGGATAAAGCGAATTGTGAATAAGGCTTTCAAAAACTGTCGGCAAGCAACTCAAAATTGAGATGCCCCGATAATTCTCTATGTTTTGTATACTGCCCGTTTTATCTATGGGAGAAATCGCAGCTATTTTCCAAGCACTATGAAAAATACCTTCTGTCAAGGAACGATTAAAAAGTATTGTTGCAGATACGGTGAGCGAGTAGGCACAGTTTTTTTTTTTTTATAAAAAGCGGAGAGAAGTGATCTGGAAGCATCTATTCCTTGTAGTTTGCAGAGCACATCCCCCGGAGAGAAATTGAGTAGCGCCAAAGTCAGATCATACCGAATACAAACTGTCCAAGTACGTTTCAGATAAAGGCGATCGGTTATTACTTAGCACACTTCGAAAGAATAACGAGAACAATTTTGCTTATTCAAGCGGGGTATCGGCTGAAGTTTCGTTGTAAAAAACATGATGAGGAATTTCATTAGTTTGCTTTCGACTTCTCACGAACGACCAAAACGATTTTGGATCTTGCTTTTTTGTTTTTTTAGCTTATTATTTATTTAAAATTTTACATTATTTTACATTCATACATTAATCTAGGTGCTCCTGCTAAGTAATTAACATTTCAACCTTATATGCTATCATTTATACCTAATTGTGTTAATATTATTTTTACCTTGTCTATTCAGTATTTTTAACATGGTTTTTTTGCCTGTGTGTAAGAATAATTATACAATTCTTTAAACTAGTTTTTATCTATAGAGAGAATTGATCATTGCAATTGAAGACTGCAATGATTTTTGTCTAAAATTATGAATTATTTTGTTGGACATTTCTTCTAGAGTCTCAACGTTTGAAATTCTATGTTAAGTTAGTAGTACTGAACCAGGGTGGCAAATTCAAAATCATTTTCAGAACTTTGTTCTGAATCCTTTGAAGTGCTTTTTTCCTAGTAGCACAACAACTAGACCATATTGGCACAGCATAAAGCATTGCAGGTCTAAAATTTTTTTTGAATATTAGAAGTTTGTTCTTCAAACAAAGTTTGGATTTTCTGTTTATAAGATGATATATATATTTATTAAATTTGGCTTGAATGTCCTAAATGTGATCTTTAAAAGTTAATTTTTGATCAAGTATCAGTCCAAGATATTTTACTTGATTTGACCAAGAAATTGGAAGTCCGTTCATAGTGACCATATGACTATTACTTGGTTTCAAATATGTAGCTCTAGGCTTGTGTGGGATATTATAAGTTGAGTTTTGGAAGCATTAGGAGAAATCTTCCATTTTTGAAAATAATCTGTAAAAATATCCAAGCTTTTTTGTAGCCTCCTGGATATAACACAAAGACTTTTTCCTTTAGCGGAAATGCCTGTGTCATCAGCAAAGCAAGATTTTTGACAACCCTGAGGTAAATTAGGGAGATCTGAAGTGAAAATGTTATAAAGTATTGGCCCAAGAATGCTACCTTGAGGAACACCAGCTCTGACAGGCAATTGATCAGATTTAGATCAGTTAAGTAGTTTTGAACTAATTTCATGATATAAAGCGGAAAATTGAACTTTTTCAGTTTCGCAATCAAACCTTCATGCCAAACACTGTCTATGTCTAGAAGAGCAACTCCAGTGGAGCAGCCTTCAGCTTTGTTTGAACGAATAAAATTTGTAACTCTCAAAAGTTGATGCGTCGTTGAATGCCCATGGCGGAATCCAAACTGTTCATCAGCAAAAATTGAGTTTGTATTGATGTGAAGCATCATTCTATTCAAAATTATTTTTTCAAAAAGCTTACTTATCGAAGAAAGCAAATTGATTGGTCGGTAGCCAGATTTTTGCCTGGCTTCAAGATAGGTACGACTTTTGCATTTTTCCATTTATCTGGAAAGTATGCCAGATGAAAACATCTGTTAAATAGTTTTACCAAGAAAGACAAAGTACTCTCAGGGAGTTTTTTGATTAGGATATTGAAAATTCCATCATCACCTGGTGCTTTCATATTTTGAATTTTTTTAATTATAGTTTTTACTTCATCCAAATCAGTTCCCCAGGAATCATCAAAAATATTTTCTTGTGAGCAAATATTCAGATACTCCCTGGAAACTTGATCCTCAATAGGACTTGTAAGACTCAAACTGAAATTATGGGAGCTCTCAAACAGCTTTTTCCGCATTTGTGAGCAAAATTTTATCACCTTCCTTAAGCGCTGGTATAGGCTTTTGAGATTTTTTCAATATTTTAGAGAGTTTCCAGAAAGGTTTGGAGCTCGGATCTAATTTTGACACATTATTTTCAAAATGTTTGTTCCTCAGGACAGAGAAGCGTTTTATAATTTGTTTTTGTAAATCTCGCCATATGACTTTCATAGCGGGATCACGTGTTCTTTGATATTGATACGCCTACGCATGTTTTTCAGACGAATCAAGAGCTGAAGATCGTCATCAATTACAACTGAATCAAATTTAACATCGCATTTTGGCACTGAAGCAGCTCTTGCTCTACTTATTGAGAAAGCCAGAGATTCAAGAGCATTATTAATTTCATTTCTTGTTTGCAATGGAACATTAGGATCAAAGTTGTATTCCATAAATGTTCGATACTGATCCCAATTAGCTCTATGGTAGTTGAACGTAGAACTGATGGAATTGGAAATAATTTCTTGAGATATTTCAAATGTAACTGGAAGGTGATCAGAACCAACGTCAGCATGGGTAATCCATCGACTACAAAGTTGACATGAATCAGTTAGGACCAAATCAATAGTTGAGGGATTTTTGGCTGAAGAAAAGCAAGTTGGGCTGTTTGGGTATTTAATAGTGTAGTAGCCTGTGGAACAATGGTCAAATAGTATATTACCATTTGCATTGCTTTGCGAATTATTCCATTATGACGGGTAAGTTTCTGAAGGTCACCCTTGAGCCAGTTCGTTTGCTCGCCAGTGCATTGGAAAGGCAAATAGGCAGCTATAAAAGTAAATTGGCCAAATTTTGTTTCAACTGAAACCCCCAATGTTTCAAAAACTATGGTATCAAATGAAGAAAGAATGTGATGTTTGATACGCCTATGGACAATGATGGCAAGGCAACCACCAGCTCCATTAAGGCGATCATTTCGGTAGACAAAATAATTTGGGTCTCTTTTGACCTTATGGGCAGGTTTGAGAGAAATCTCAGTTAAAACAGCAATATGCACGTTATGAACTCTTAAAAAAATAAATAGCTCATCCTCGTTATCTCTGATGGATCGAGCATTCCAATTCAAAATATTTAATGACTTAAAATCCATTACTGAACTTCAATGTCATGACAATATTATTGGCAAATTTAATACCAGTTTGGATAGCTTCAAACATGGAATTAGTTTTTAGCATATCGGTTATCATATCGATTAACGATTGCTGTAAAAATTCTAATTTAGGAGCGGATATGTTACCTAAATCAAATTCATCAGAAGTTCTGTGGGAATTTTGGTTTTGGTTTCTACCCGCTGCAACGGCAGCGTAGGTAGGTCCATTTACATGTTGAACATTGTTAACAACACGGTTGGGTAAGAATGTAGGGTTTGAAGATTGAACCCTGTTGGTACCTGCAGGTATCGAAATAGTATTTACTCCTCGTTGCGCGTTTGCAGTTACAGTTGCGGATGGAACAACCTGTCCGCTGTTCCTACCGACGGTTTGGTAGGAATTAGTTCTTTGCTGATCGTTGTTACCAGCTGTAGAATGGGTAGTAGCTGGTCGTATATTGTTTCCTACCTGGCGTTTAGTGCGTGACTGCAAAATTGCTTTGCGAGTCTTGCACTCCCAAAAATTTGATTTATGGTTTTCACCACAATTTGAACATTTGAATTTTTTAGGATCTTCCTTCACAGGACAGTCGTCCTTAGTATGCGAGGAATCACCACAATTCATGCATTTACCAATCATATGGCAATGCTTTGTTCCGTGACCCCATCCCTGGCACTTACGGCACTGGGTGAGGCTTTGGAAATTGGCTCCAGTCTTCCTGAAATGTTCCCACTTCACTCGGACATGGAGCAAAAGGCTTACTGTTTCTAAAGCCTTAAGATTATTAAGTTCACTTGACTTGAAGTGAACTAAGTAGAAATCGTTTGAAATCCCTTTGCGAGAATCGCCAGGCCGGGATTTCATTTTCATTTTAATTACTTGGACTGGGCTAATCCCAAGTAATTTTATCAACTCGTTTTTTATTTCTTCCAGAGATTCACCACTGGGCAGTCCTTTCAAGACAACCTTGAAAAGACGCTCAGCTTTGGTGTCGTAAGTGAAAAAATTGTGGTTCTTTTGAGTGAGATACTCAAGAAGACGTTTGAATCCGTCCAAGGTTTCTGCATTCAAACGGCATTCACCTCATCTGGAAATTTAAAGGGAATATTTCACACCTTCAACAAATGTTAAGATTTCCTTGCGAAAATTGTCACCACAATAGGGGGAACTTTTTCCTTTCTCAATCGTGAAAGTTTTTTCAAATTTTGATTAGATGATGGATCACTCTCATCATCTGTGAGCATATCAAATTGATTACTCACATTAATTTGATTTGCAGGCGAATAAATAGATTGCCCTTTTCGTTTGCGCTTATTTGCCATAGTGGCAGAGTAATTTGCTCCAAATCGACGTCCAAGCAGATAACTATAAGAATCCGAGGGACCGAAGAGGAATTTTCCAATACGATATCCAAGCCGAGTTACCCGAAGAGCCTAACAAGGGTCGAAAAGGAATAAGAAGAAATCTAAAAAATGTAGGTATTATTTAGCACTGAAAAGTGCTGTTTAAGATTTGTTGTAGCGTTAGGTAGCAATAGCACTTCCTTCAGCAAATAGAAAATATAACCGCATGGCATGGAGGCACAATGCAGACTGGATCTCGCTTGATGCTTTCCTCCGTACGGTGAATTTAAGGCCTGTACTCGAAAAAAATGGACCAGACAAAAGTGTTCAGCAAACATTTATTTTAAGTCGGATTTTCTTGAAACTTTTAGGGAATGAAAAAATACATATGGATTATGTTTCGACGTAATTATTTTATTCAATTTTCTGTCCATCACTGAGAGCCCACACCTTTCCCTTAAGACCCCTCATTAAATTTTGTGCAATGGTGGAGCTAATATTTTTGGTTACTTTTATCCATTCTTCCTTCAACTCCAGCTCGTTCTTAAACACCTTGGACGATTTTCGAACTTTGGCGGTTGGCGGTTTTTGGTACAAAAACAACGCTATTGTCTCTGTACCAATCCAACGTCAATTGCGCGTAATGGCATGATGCCAGGTCCGCCCAAAAAATGTCTCGTCTCCGTGGGACCGCATGAAGGGCAACCGATGCTTTTGGAGGCACTCGGTGCGATAAATTTCACTGTTGATGGTACCCGTTGTGATGTACGGTTTACTCAGTTTACCGCATTGGCATATGGGCTGCCAGAGCAAGTATTTTTTGGCGAATTTGTCCATTTTCATCTTTCTTATGTCTACCGAAACATCAATCCGTGATTTGGCAACGTAGAACTCCAGCCCCGGTATCTGCTTTGCGTCTGTCTTGATTGGGTTTCGTCATCCATAACCACACACCTCGGTTTCGTTAACCACTCTCGATTTAGCTTCCTTGCGCGGGATTTGGCCGCCGTGTTTTGTTGATCACGCTGGTTCGGTGCCTTGCAGACCTTGAATACACAAAGCCCAGTTCGTTTCATGGTTTGCTGAACGAACCAGGCGGAACGCTTTGCCTTCAGAGCCGCGTCGCGAATCGAAAGGTTCGGATTACACTTGAAATAATCCAACACCTTCCAGGCCTTCACAGGTTCAGCTGTCTTCGATTTTCTTCCACTTCCAGCCCGCCGCTCGGTCGTCTGGGACTCCTTAAACGATTTTACCACCCGAGACACAGTTGTATGGGTGATTCCCAGTTGTCTTCCGATCCATCTCATGGTCGCAGTCGGATTTTCCAAGACGGCGCGCAAAATTCTCCGGCGATTTTCTGCTTGTTTCGATGACATCTCAATAATCACTGAACCGATTGTTATGAAATTTTGCACATGTTAACAATTCACTCCAAACTAGTTATTACCCACGGACAAAAAAGTTACACACGGATAAAAATGGTGCATTTTTTTTCGAGTACAGGCCTTTGCAGCTGAAGCAACGTGCATTCAACGAATTGTAATTGCTCTCTAAATCACGCAGCACAAATTTGCTGTTCGCCGGCGTCGGTGGTGTAGTGGTAAGCGTGACTGCTACTTGGCACCCCGGTGGGTCTGGGTTCAATCCCAGTCGACGTCGGTGATTTTTCTGAGGCGAAAAAATCTGGTCACGACTTCCTTCGGAAGGGAAGTAAAGCCGTTGGTCCCGGCTCATATTCATGAGTCGTTAGGTAGGGTCCAGGTGGTGGAGTCGTCTTCCTGGCGTCGGTGATTGTCACTATGTGAGGAAATAGGCCGACGTAAAATAAAGAAGACAAAAAAAAAAAAAATTTGCTGTTCATCCTTCGACCGAAAATAACGTCTCCTAGCCTTCCGTAAACGATTTCGCAAATGCCGTAGCTCGTTGTTCCACCATGGCTGTCTTCTTCCACCAGAACGGTGTTGTTGCTTAATCGGGACAACATCTCGAACTATTGAAAACACACATTAATAAAAGTTGGAAACTGCCTCGTCCATGTTACATCCAATTTACACGACAGAAATTAATGCACTGAGCGATGCGAAATCACATTGATTGAAATCGAAGTAAAAAGGATCCAAAGCACTCGAAACATTGCACATTTCAGCAATTTCAAACTTCAGGACGAAAGGATTATGCTGATCGATTTTCAGCTACGGCACCGGCGGCTCAAGTAACTCAACCCATTTATCCTCATTCACGAATGCCAAATCTAGAAGTCACCCATTCACGTTCGTGAAATCGTTAATTTGGTGAAGACCGCAGCATACAACAGACTCTACCAGGGCTAGCTCTAGCTCAGATGAAGCATTAAAGGGCAAACAAGAGTTGATTGCATCGTCGTACATCCAACATAAGTGGGGATGATTGTAATCACCAACCACCAGTACACGACTGCGACCGCCCGCAAGATCAAGCACTTTCTGAACACAAGCAGAATGTTGTTCGTACAGAAGCGTTCCAGTGTTAGGGGGTAGATAAATGGCACAAACGTTGAGCTCTAAATTCGGCAACACAATCCGAACCATAATCTACTCTAGTCTTTCACATTCAACAATATTGACAGTCATACTTTGCAGTTCATTTCTCACACCAATCAATACCCCTCCTCCTCGTTGATAACAGCTGGTGTTTACATTTCTATCACAGCGATACATTGTGTAATTGTGTGCGAGTTCTGAGTTCTGAATATCATTGTAGAGCCAGGTTTCCGTGAAAGCGATGACGTCGTACTCATTATTAGACAAAGCCAGAAACAGATTGTTTTGGTTCGGAGGCCCCGTACGTTTTGGTAGTATAGAGTGAACGTTTGGAGTTTGGTTTTATACTCGTGTTGCGCTGTCGATAGGTACGTATGTTACGTACGGGCTAGATATTCTGCCGCCTTTGCAAATTGCCTGAGCACCATCCCCTTCTTGTCAAAATTTTCGGTGAAAATGGCCTTCTCTGTTTCGAGGATATCCCTGTCCCTTGTCCTTATCAAATTCCACATATGTTTCATCGTCCAGGATTATACACCCAGAATTTCTACACCAAATTGTATCATCTAGTTTCCGGGCTCTCGGTCTCAAAGATGCGGCCTGATTTGAGTTCCTTTTGGGTTTCTTCTGCTTCCGGTATGTCTTGAGTCCAAGTCGCTCTTTTGTACGCATTACGTTAGACGTCGAGGTCCTTATCTTTTTCGCCCCATCTCGAACGAAAGCCGATGGTTTTTGCTAACATGCATCCCTGATCTTCTTGTCAATAGCAGGACTCACAGGACCGGATTTCCGACCACTCCTCGGTGCATCTTCAAAAGTACATTGTTCTCCATAAACTACCATAAACTATAAACTACTGAACCGATCCGCGTGAAAATTTGCATGCAGGAGGTTTTAATGGTTCTACCCCCCCCCCCAAACAAAAAACAAAATTAACACACCTCCCAACCCCCACACCAAATCCATTTTTTTCTTTTTCCCCCCCCCCCCCGGGGGGGGCCTCATATATAAGAAACAGAAATTTGAGCATAACTCGAGAACTTACCAAGCAAATGGAACTGATTGTGGAGGTTTTGGAAGGCAAGAAATGTTTCTTTGGTGGTTCGAGAACCCTCCCCTTCTGGAAGGGGGAGGGGGCTCTCTTATTAATGAAACAAAACTTTCAACCAAACATGAGAACTATCCAGGCAACTAAAACACAAAATGTGCATTTCTCGGGTAAGAAGCATGTTCTGAAAGAAGTTTGAGCTCCTTCTTAGTCAAAAAAGGGGGATGCTTGGGCTACTCTCATTGCAACATTATGTACTAGATGTTAATCTTAAGTTATTCAGGAGAAAATTACGTTCAAAATGACAGGATACAGCGTAGTTTGAAGATACAATTTTTGTGTGTGAAATACTTCTACTCAGAAAGAAACACCGTGTTAGCAACAACCGATCCGAGGGCTAAATTAAAACACGCACTTACTTATTTTTATGTTGCAGATAATCATTTCGTTTAGTTCTACTTTGATTAATCTATGGTATGTAAACATTACAGTAGAACATAATATGACTTGTTAAAATTTATGGTAGTTTCCACGAAAATGCAGTAGTTTATACGAAAGTTATGGTAAGATGTGGCCCAGTTAGAATTAGAAAATAGACTATTGCGCATATTGCGGATATACATTAACAAAATAGTATTCTGTTTTAACTTAAATGTTCAACTTTATGTGAATTTTAGAGTGAAAATTCAGAAAATAAAAAATTAATCATCTTGATTTCGAAGAAATTTGCGGACTTTTTCCGGAATACGTTTCATCAACCGGCGCACATTATTCTCATCCATCGTTTTGACAATCTTATTCCACTTGATTCTCAATTCATTGCTGCTTTTGTCGACACTGCCATTCACCTTCAGCTTCCTCTTCATAATAGTCCAAAATTTCTCTACCGGTCTGTGCTGAGGTATCTAATGAATGGCAATACTCGCTTTTGGAGACATTCCGTTCTGTACAGCTCTGAATTAAATGTCTTATCAGTGATGAAAACCTTGGTCTTCCTACCGCACCTACAGATGCCTTGCCAAATCATGTATTGACGTGCAAATTTATCTGCAAACACAAACTTGAATTTAGCAGGAATATCTCCCCGATCCGTAGCCAAGTAGAATTGGTAGCTGTTTGAAATCGGCCTTTACATAGATTTCATCATCCATGAGGAGACAGCCATTGAATTTTGTCAACACCTGATCATACAGTTTTCTTGCACGGATTCTGGCCACATTGTTCTGCTTTTGATCCCTATTTAGTTGTCTACAGGCACGGTATGACTTGAAGCCTTCCCGGAGACGAGTCCGTTGCACGGTACTGCGTGCGGCGCGAAACTTTTTGGCCAAATCGCGGTCTGAGATTTTGGAGTTTGCCTTAATGTTCTTGTTGACTTTGTTCCGCATCCGAAGCTTGCTTTGAGGCTTACGGTCCGTCGACAAAGTTTCTCTGTATTTTTTTTTTTTTAAACACGCTACACGGTATTTCGGGGAAGTTTAGCAAGTTTTGGCCCAGACCATGAAGGGTTTTCCAAATGATTGCGCAACATTATTTTTCTTCTTTCTTCTTCCATTTTGTATTTCTCTGAAACACGTTCGAACTGCACCGCGAAAAAAAAACTTCTGATGTTGTTATTGTTATCAGAAACACATAAAATGTCATAGTTTACAAATCCGACCACTAGGATCGCTGTAAGAATCAAAAATTGTTGTTCCAATACTTAATGGGCCACACTTTAGATTGCCACAGTAGTTTTAAAAACTGGTTTAGTCGCCCAAAGTAGTAAGAACTGTCGCACTTTTTCTTTCTGTGTAGGTACTGTTCAAAAAAATGCAAAAAAATCGTACTAAGATCGGCAACGTTAAGTTCGATAAAACAAAAACAAATAGAAGAAATCAAATTTTATAATTGAAGTGACCCATTAGCAAACTCATTCGGAAAAACAACAATAAAACTACTTCACTTACCTCATACTGTAAAAGTCAAAATCTAACATTGCATTGGAAGATGTAATCCAAAGAGCGGGGTTAAACACGAGTGCACTATAAGATATCAGGCGGACACAAACCCGAAAACTGACCTGCCCCAAAACCTTTTTTATTTCTTTTTATCAAAGGAAAACATTTCAATTAAAAAAACAAATCAAAGTTATTTTTGATTCCTGAGATATTAGATGTCGAAGTTGAAATTCAGCGAAAAAGACGAACTTTGTGTTGAAAAGATACGCTAAAAAATCTTTCAAAATAAATGTTGACTTGTTTTCTTGCGATAATCCTCATTTCTTAATACACTATTGAAAAATTTAACTGACTTTTAAAAATAATAATGACACGATAGTTGTCATTCAGAAAAAAATCTAAAAATATCACAAAGAGAAGAAAACACATAATAGATGGAAATTTCTACTTGGCTGATTAGCAACTTTTTTTCACCGTATATCCCCGCATATCCTAGTGCCTCTGAATCAAGTTATGGAACAAGTAACGAAGGAACATTCTGCGCAAAATTGCGCCATTTTTAAAGGCGTTTTGAAAACTACTGACCAGTTTGGTGCGTTTATTTTTTTAGGTTGACGAACTCGCGTTAATTTTTTTTTTGTAATTTTTGGCAATAGTTGCTGTAAATAAATGCTTAACAGAAACTTATGACCATTTTTTGGTAAAAGGCTTGTCTTTTTCAAACATGAAAATATATTTCTATAAAATTGAAGTCCATTATTATAAATAACCTGAAAAATATTACGAATAATTTTTATGTTGTACTTTAAACAAATGAGTCATTCATTAGTTTTGCTAGGTTTGACGGGTGGAGGATTCTTATGTTTTCTTACGCACCGCGGAACGTTTTTCAGCTTTATTCCTAAAAATAACTCAAGGGGAAGGCAGTCACGGTTAGCCCGAACATTTTAATTATCTCTGTCAGGGACAATACATAAATCACGTAGCTTAATTTGACCTCCGTTATAGTATATTTTCCATACGTAATACAAGGTGTGTGTGTGTGTGTGTGTGTGTGTGTGTGTGTGTGTGTGTGTGTGTGTGTGTGTGTGTGTGTGCAATCCAACTCCCACTGTCCGGCAGTGCTTTTATGGAAGAAAAATGTCTGCAGCTATCATGCTTTTATCCTAATCCCAAACTGTAAACATTTTTAGCCCGGGTGTTGAAAGGTGATACCTCTGTTGAGATCTAGTGACCCATTTCAGAATGCCCGGTCACTCACGTCCATTCCGATGTCAC
Source organism: Aedes koreicus (assembly GCA_024533555.2). Lineage (NCBI taxonomy): Eukaryota > Metazoa > Arthropoda > Insecta > Diptera > Culicidae > Aedes > Aedes koreicus. Next base: position 770,961 of record JAHHFK020003102.1, on the reverse strand, counting down.
TTTTACTTACAACAAGCACCGCATAAACACAATACTTATATAAATTGGATATTTGTACTATATTTACACTTCCATTATCGCAACATGTTTTGTTACGATCATGGCACGTATTTAGTAGTATGTATTTTGTATTTGTTTATAATTGCTTAGATCTCACCAGTAATGTTTGATGTTTCCTTGCTGATCCTGCTCCTTTTGTTCCACTTTTCGTATTTTTTTTCGTATCTTCCGCTGTATGATGTGCAGCCATATACTTACTACCTAAGCCACGTGCTACGCAGGCTGAACAGCTGCTTGAATTCCACAACCGCTCGCGTCCATGCAACCTGATCAGGGACAATACATAAATCACGTAGCATAATTTGACCGCTCAGACCTCCTTCAGAGTATTTTCCATACGTAATACAAGGTACGTCAAAAATCGGTCGACTACGGTGGGCCGGGCATGTTGTAAGATTCCGGACGACAGCCCAACTAAAATAATTCTCGATAACGATCTATCGGTCACAAAAAGAAAAGGCGCGCAACGAGCAAGGTGTGTCGATCAAGTAAAAGGCTACCTGCGTACTCTTCGCAGACTGTGAGGCTGGCAAATTGCAGCCAGGGACCGAATAGAATGAAAACAACTTCTGTGCACCGCAGAGGCCACCCCGGCCTTGGTCTGATTGGTAAAATAAGGTCAGGTCTCCTCAGGTGTCTTCCAAGGATCCCATTTTGGCCCACTTCTGTTTAAATATTTTATTAAATTATAAAATTAATGTATTGTATTGGAAATGTCCTTTCTACAAAATTTCTCTACCAGCTCTTTCAGGCGTTGAAATCGTTACTTGGTGAGGGGACCTATACGATGACAATAGGCCGACATTTTTTTGCGATTTATGTGACGATTTCAATTTATCAATTTTGAACACTGGTGAAGCGACACGCATACCTAAACCTCCTGGTCAAGAAAGCAGACACGATCTATCTTTCTGTTCATGATCGCTTTCATTGGACTGTTTGTGTTAAGTCCTCAATGATCCCCATGATAGAGATCACTTACCAATCATCATCTCAATTAAGTTTGGCCCTCAACCTTCAGAAGCATCTTGAGGTCCATCGACATTCCAAGGAACATTGATTGGCAAAAATATGCAACGGCGGTAACAATCGGTACTGAATCCGTCGATTCACTTCCACCGTTAGAAGAATATCGATTCCTTGCCGATCTGATCTACAAAAGTTCATTGGAAACCTCAATAACCTCGCAATATTCGTAACCGCTCATCTACTAATGAGAGTGATGAATACCAATGGATATTCAATATCGCGAAAAAGATCTGTCTGGAATCGTTCTAGCAAAACATATTTTTTGAGAAACGTCTCCAAGCGGCGGCTTTTTGGACAGACCATTCACAATCCTGTTATTCTCTATGGCTCTTCTTTCAAAATCTCCCAGATATAAAAAAAAAACGCTAGCTGGTTTCCTTACTTTGAGACATCATTGCAGCGCCTGAGTGAAGACCGGTCAAAGTAATAACGGGTCAATTGCCTGGTAAACCAGCGTCTGGTCATAACTCACACTGTCTATGTTTTTATGTTTTCATGCATTAGGAAATTTTTGGAGAAAACCGATGGCTATTACTAGGTCGAATGGAACAGCTTACTATCAAAAACACAGTTTGGCTTCCGTAAGAGCAACAGAAGAAACGATTGTCTAGCGCTGCTTTCCACAGATATTCAGCTGACCTTTGTACACAAGGAGCAACTGGCTACAGTATTCCTGGACATTAAGGGGGCTTGTGATTCAGTCTGAAATCTTGTCAGATAATCTTTTTGTACAATGCGTTGTCAGAAAAGCAAATGAACTTTTTACTTGGGTAACTGACAACTTCCAGAATTAGTTACATGGCCCTGTCCCATGGCTCATGCTTCAGCCCTCTTCTTTATAAATTTTTCGTCAAAGATATTGACAGAATATTTGGCAGATCAATGCACGCTAAGACAACTTGCTGACGACAGAGTGGTTTCATTAAAGAGCTCACATGCCTCTTGCAAGGATCATTGCAAAATTCTCTAGATAAGCTATCATCTTGGGCTAGGAATCTAGTGATCGAATTCTTACCGCAGAAAACCAAACTGGTGTTTACTCGCAAGCGGTATCCTGCTCAATTGCAGCTTAATTTTTGGGCAGAAACATTACCTACTCGTCATCTTTCAAAAACCTTGGGGTCTGGTTTGATTCAAAGTGCACTTGGAATACCACAATAAACAAATGCCAAAAAAGGATCAACTTTCTTCGTTCAATTTGTGGCTCATGGTAGGGTGCTCATCCGTGAGACATCATAATTCATTACAAAACAACGTTTCTCTCTGTTCAGGCGTTGTTTTGCTTTCTCTTGGCACGAAAAAGTCACTTTATAAAATTGGAATGAATTAAATATCGATGCCTGCGTATTGCTCTTGGCTGTGTGCACTCAACGCATAACATGAGTCTTGTAGTTCTGGCAGGAGTAAAAACCCTCCAGAATCGGTTCTGAGAACCATCGCTCAGAATATTAGTTAAATTTTGAGTGAAAAACGCACTTGTAACAGACAATTTTAAAGAAATGCTGGGGCTGAACTAACCATCTCGATTTATGAGAACTTACTACCACTGTTTCTTCCGTGCTATACTCTAGACCGTGCTCACTTCACCTATAGCATTTCCTCATTTCATTATGACTTTACGATGAAAAATGCCTTTCGTGGGATTTCGGTACAACTTCGTTCTATTATCATTCCGAAAAATTTTACTGTAAGGAACCGACACCAATACCAAACTGAGTTAACACTCATCTTATTTCCTTTCAAAACTATAGGAACAAATGAGTGTGCTGGAGGAAAGATCATATTTGATCACCTTTGTATGGATCCCTTCAGATTGCTCAATCCTTAACAATGAGAAAGTGGACCCGCTCGCAAAAATGGGCGCATAGGAAGTCGATTTGTATGAAAGACAAATTTCACACGATGAATTTTTAGTATGTCAGAGTACCCTTTCGAGTTGGCAAACCGATTGGGACACTGGAAATCTAGGACGACTGTTACATTCCATCATTCCTATTGTTTCGCCAAGGGCGTGGTTTAAGGACCTGCTCGTAAGCCGTGATTTCATCCGGGTGGTGATTAGACTAATGTCCTACTACTACCATTTAGATGCACACCTCTATCGAATTAACCTCGGGGACAGCAAGCTTTGTTGGTACGGACACGGTTATGATGACATCGATCACGTAGTCTGGCAATGCACGGATAATGACGTCGCCAGAATACCCTAGAGGCCCATGAAAGACAACCTTATGTTCCTATAAGGGAACGTCCATTAATTACGTCACGCAAAAATTGACTTTTTGTAACCCCCCCCCATGTCACGTTTTTTGTATGGACCTTCAAATTTTTTTGTATGGATCGTCACGTTTTCTCGAACCCCCCCTCTCCCCCTACTGCGTGACATAATTAATGGACCTTCCCTAAGAGATGTGTTGGGATATCGCGACCTTTGTTATATGCTGTCGATCTATGTGTTCCTTCAAATGTCTTCAATCTGTTTGTGTTTTTTCTTCTTTATTTATTAGTTTGTGTTTGTTTTGTTCCGACTTCTGTTTGTGTTTTTCTTCTTAATTTGTTAGTTTGTTTTTGTTTTGTTTCACATTCGGCCAAACACAAAAAGGGAGCCCCGACCATATCGTACAAAGTAATGCTGGCGACAACTATCTGATGAGACTAAACAAACCCCTTTCCATGTCCCTTTGTCCAAACCATCCCGAAAAAATGGCACCCCTTTTAACCTCGGGTACACCGCGAGTAAATGGTCAAAGTCCTACTAATCGTAGCATTAAATCATTACATTTAAAAAATAAAACCAGAAATACCGGCTCCGTAAAGCTGACGCGATTGAGCCTACCAAATAAATGAACTAGTTAGAAAAAATAGTGCTCATGCAGCCCGATACAAAGTGCTTATGTTCGTTTTATTAAACTGTGTAATAATCTTGAAAATATAGAATTTCCATAACAACTGATGAAAACAGTCACCTTTGATTAAACCGTTCCTTATCTCTGTTCGATAATAAACATTATAACGAAATTCGTAGAATCGTAGCGATAAGAATAACCCCAGCGACAGCACCTATTTTTTCTGATATCACACATTTATCGTAGAAGAAAGATTGCTTAGCATTACTGCACATTCCTTCACACAAAACAAGTTGCTGTCTTCTCTCTACACATGTGCTTAATGGCACAGGCGAAGATATGATATGATAATATTATAAAGTACCTATCACCACTATCAACGTTCAGTTCAATGCATACTACTGGGTAAACCCTTCAGCGATTTAATTTTATTTGAACTACCTTTTGAACAAGTAGAAAATCGTCAGAGTTTCGATTAAACTCCTTGATGGTCTTGAAAACTACTACTACTACTACTACTACTACTACACTACTACTACTACTACTACTACTACTACTACTACTACTACTACTACTACTACATTTGGTTTTTTACATTTTAATTGATCTTAATCTTTGTACTTGGTTACATATGTTTTGTGGTGTGTCTTCTTAATTTAATAATTCTAATTAGCATATCATCCCTGTTGGGGATCGGTTGGATAAAATTTATAAAATTTGATAACCTAACTAACTACAATAACTACATTTTGAAAAACCTAGCGGTGGGGTACCAGGTCCTGGATGACTTGATGGTCTGATAGATGGCAACGTGTCCTGTACCTATTGATAGTCTCACTAAAACGATCTTCGAGTGTTTTAATCTCGGCCAGAGGGTGGATCTCAGTAGTTCTCGTCCGCGAAGGTTTGTTCAGGTGTGTGTTATTCTGAGAAACTTGTCTTGAACCCGCTGTAACTTCAGGTGGTGTGGTTTTACGCAACTCTCCCAGATCGGCATGCCGTACTCAATAACCGGAAGTATGATCTGTTTGTAGATAGAAAGCTTGTTCTTCAGGGACAATGTAGACTTTCTGTTTAGCAAGGGGTACATTAGCTTCAACAGAACGTTACATTTTGTGACAGTCTTATCAACCTGTTCCCTGAAGTTCATCTTGCTATCTAGTGTCACGCCAAGATAGATGGCTGAATTGGTTCAATCCACCGTTGTACCGTTTAGACAAAATTTAACATCCTCAGCCGGAACAAGTCTGGGAGATTTTGAGTGTGGGAAGAGGATGACCTGGATCTTCGCTGCATTGATGCAGATCTTCCTATCTGTGAGAAACTTCAACAGAACTTTCAGGCTTCGCTGCAGTTTCGATGTAATCGCCCTTACTACCCTACCATTGTGGACGACTACGGTATCATCGGCGAACAGCGACAGAGATCCGTTTTTAGGGAGAGGGGGTATGTCCGAGGTGAACAGATTGAATAGAAGTTGACCTAGTATGCTCCCCTGCGGAACACCGGCAGAAACCTCCTGCGCATCGGAAACTGCACCATGCAGCGAAGCACAGAATGTTCTGTTTGATAGGTAGTTCTTCACAATCTTTACCAGAAAGACTGGAAGATTTTACCGATGCAGCTTGTACACCAGGTCATCATGCCAGACGTTGTCAAATGCCTTTTCCACGTCAAGAAGGGCCATGGCAGATGTTTTTGAAACAGACTTGTTTCGCCTGAGGATGTTAGTGACTCGGTTCAGTTGAAGTTCTGTTGATCGACCGCGTCGAAAACCAAACTGTACATCAAGCAAGACGTTGAGCCGACGGTAGATTGCTTTATCAAATAGTTTGTATACTCCCGAGAGAAGGCTGATGGGTCTGGATGGGTATGACTTTAGCTGTCTTCCAACACGAGGGGAGGTGGCTAAGTCGAAGGCATTCATTAAAATTCATTGCTAGATGTTCGTATAATTGGGAATTCGAGAGCTTGAGTTCCAAATTCAGGATTTTGTCGAAACCTGGGGCCTTCATGGTCTTTGACGTTTTGATGTAGGTCGACAGTTCGTCAGCTGTGATTTACAAATCCTCCGAAAAGTAATTGGGGCAAAGATGGATTTTATTTGCATATTCCTTAACGGCAGCTTCATGAGGACTGGTGATGTTCTGACCAAGATTGTGTGAGTTGACAAAATGTCGACTTATCTCAGCAGCCTTCTCAGTGTGAGTAACCAAACGATCCTTAGAGTCATTGTTGTCTAGTGGGATCAATGGTGGAATGGGCCTAGGCTTGGTTTCCAAAATATTTGTTAGTTTCTAGAACGGCTTTGCACAATCTGGAAGGGCGCGGATTTTGTTGGCAAAATTATTGTTTCTGAGATCCACCATTCTGGCCTTGATTATTTTGTTCAAGCGATTGCACTCTGATTTTAAGACAGGCAGACCAGTACGTTGATATTGTCTGCGAGTGGTGTTTCGTAGACGAATCAAATTTTTAGTGAGACTATCAATAGTTAAAGAGTTGCTCACCTGTGTTGCTTCTGGGATGTGGTGCACCCGGGCCAGGGAGATCGCTTGCTCGATCGACTGCAGTTGACGATCGATTTCGTCAGTTGATTCGGGGCGCCTATCGGTGTTGTCGATCTGATGACGGAACTGGACCCAGTTGGCGCGATGGCAGTTGCGCCTGGTTACCGGATGCCGGTTGACGCAGGACCCAACTTCAGCCACCACTGGATAGTGGTCTGAGCTGAGTTCTTGGTACACGACCGGCTGGGCGATGTTGGTCTTCATGTTAGTGATGAAGATGTCTATTGTTGAGTGGACCCCGAATCTGCTCAACCGGGTGGGAGTATCCGGGCCCAAGATGGTGTAATGGCCCCCTTCCAGGTCATCGTGGCATGACATGAATTTGTTCCGAACGGGTTCTGCAGGATCGCTTGATGATGGTTGCCTGAGCCAGAATTGCAACGACTTCCTCCGTTGATAGCATCGAATCATCGATCGCGCCGGATGTTGCACCAGAGTATGACGGTTTTGGAAGGGAGCTTTGGGATGGCTGGGTTGCTGCAGCTGCGAACCGATGCTGAACACAAGGCCGATTGGGAACCGAAAGGTTTGGGGGCACTTGGCGTGTTGGGAGAGTGGGGAAGTTCTTTGTCGTGAGGGCCGGAGGCAGACCAGATCGTCGTCTACGGTCGGTTTGATTGTTGGCTGACGATTTTCTTCGAATTTCAATAAATTTGGCACGCCTCAGGCATTCTCTGCTGGTTGCTTTGTGGGCCGCACCACAGTTGGCACAGGTCAGCATCTTCCATCCGCTCACAGGCATCGGGTCCATGGTGTTTGCCGCAATCGACGCAGCGCTTCGCCATGTGGCAATTTTTGGTGCTATGCCAAAACATCAGGCAGTTCTAGCACTGAGTGACATCACGTTGGATCGGTTGGTAGCGATCCCTTTTAACGACGATGTGAAACAAGGTTTGGATGTTTTGCAAATCTTTCATGCACGTCGAGTTATTCTCGAAGTGGACCTGGTACAGCTGTTCCCGATAGCTTCGAGAGATGTCGTGCTGACGCATTTTGTTGATTTGGACCGGTTTGAGCTCATTGAATCTTAATTCGTCGGCCAGTTCCTCCGTTTTCTTCTCCGTGAGGCTACGCAAAACCACCTTAAATGGTTTCTTCGCTTCGATATCGTTCGAGAAATACTGCACAGGATTTTCTTGACCGCGATGTAATGGAATAGCGCTGAGACCATCGGTTTGTAACCCTGCGAGTGGAATTGTACACCGCAGGCCCTTGGTGATGTAGCAGTACACTTTCTCCAGTAGGCCTTCTGGAAATTCCTTCACGAATAACGGCTCCATTTTCTCCTTCTTTTCAATTTTCGGTGTATCGCCGTTTTCAACCGGTTATTAGCCAACAGCTTTTTCGACAACATTTCTCAGTCGAGCTTGTGCCGACGTCCTTAAGCGGTGGCTTTCCCATACCGGGGTCGGACTGTGTATCACACAATACGAGAGGATACAGTGCGCCACGCACCAAAACGAACGAGAAGGAAAAAACGGAGAAAACAATTTCAAACCGATACAGCGCAAAACACGTCCAAACGTGTCGCTAGAACGATACTGAATGTAAGTGAATAGGCTTAGGTGGTCTATACTTATAGTAAAAGTCTTCTATTTCCGGTAACTCATTGGTCGTGATTCAATTTGGGCGCCAATCCATTAACGTATTCGCTGCATCGGTGTGGTTGAATATACTTTGCTAGCGTTCATGAAAAAAAAAAAACGACGCAATCGGTTGATTGGAGGGCACTTCGGTTGTCTTGCACCACACACACAACTAAACTTGCACTTATAGTTGAATACGAAAGTCGAAGTTGGTGAAACGAGCGGAAAACAGAGTCCGTTTTCAAATCTAGGTGAGGTGTTTGATGGGCCCTTTTACAACAAGAGACGGGGATGAGGAAACGTTGTCGGGATAGGGTTTGCGTGTTATTTGAATCGTTATTCTATTTTCGCACTGGTAGTTGTGAACATTGTGGTCTCAAAAGGACGTGGAGCTTGCTTGGACACTGGACGACGGTACATACCGGTGGACGTTTTGACATCAACGACACGAAGCGTGGAATCGATACCTGGATACACAGTTTCTATTTTACCTAGTTTAAATGCCTGGGGTACGTTATCCTCTTTCAACAAAACCACAACTCCATGGGTGACGTTTTCGGAGTGTTTGGTTCATTTTTGGCGGTTCTGCAGTGTGTTTAAATATTCATTGGACCATCGCCTCCAAAAGTGATCCCGCAGATGTTGCCAGTGTGAAACACGGTTTAATGGGGTCTCTGCAAGAGTAGGCTCAGGGATAGCTGTAAGTGGCCGACTTATGAGGACGTGTGTGGGAGTAATCGCTTCAAGTTCAGTGGGATCGGTGGAATGAAAAAAGGGTGGTCGAGAATTGAGGATAGCTTCAATCTGAGTCTAAACGGTGTAGTATTCTTCGTAGGTTAGAGTAGCATGGCGTAAAACCTTTCTTAAGTGCGTTTTAGTGCTCTTTACTCCGGCTTCCCATAGCCCGCTAAAGCGCGGAGCACGAGCTGGAATGATTCTCCATGTATTCTCTCTTGGCTGGCAGAAATCTTTCAACCTTCCTTGCATTTGATCATTCTTAAACAACAAGTACAATTCGTGGAGAGCGGATTTAGCGCCGGCGAAATTGGTTCCGTTGTCCGAATGCAATTCTTCGACAAGACCACGCCTTGCAACCTGCAAGGCTGCAGTGCTGCTATGAACGCAGCTGCAGGCAGATTCGAAACGACCTCGAAATGGATTGCCTTGGTGGTCATACAGATGAACAATGCAATGTATGCCTTCACCAATCAACGCCTGTTTTGGCAAATGGAGCGGCAGGAGCAACTCTGACTTCGGGTAAATTGCCTATCGTAGGTTGAAGTAATTTTGGGTTTGACCGGAAAAACAGGATACATGACTTTATCACCTTTCGCACCGTGTTCCGTGCGTTGAGAAGCCAGAATCTTTAGCGAACCAGAGAAATCAAACCTGACGGACCGTTGTACAAATTTTCCTCATGTAGAGCTCTCACAAGTGACATGGGATATTTATCCAGCAGTATCATCTGGTGTATAGCATCGAATGGCAAGTGGGAATTCGGCAGCCTACCACTAACTCGCACGAGATCGTTACGAGCAGGTTGTCCAGATTTTATGGCCTTTATATCATCCAAAAATCCCGTGTGCTGGATGTATCTTACAATAACTTCTAGCGAATGTCTCATTTCAGGAACAGTAAGAAACGTTGAGCGAACCCTCTGAGACTTGAATAACCTTGCATTCTTCACAAATCTTAAAATGTATCCCACAATTCATGAACGGTCATGAACGGGAGAGTCTTATGACGAATGACTGCAGCAGAAATTGGGCAGTGGGCTTCCATTCTGGCAACTCATCATCTGGAATACGTTCAGATTCTGGCTAGAGGCGTGGTGGACCACAGAATATCCTTTGCAAATATGTCTGAGATTTGTCGAGAAGAATCTGTCGATACATCTTGAAAATGTCCGCAGTAAAAACATATCGATGCTTACGAAACCGTAGAAGAATCTAAAAGAGGTCATCCTGGACATTTGGACCAATTAACAATATCTCATTGAGGAAAACGCCAGTGGATTTTACTGAGGCATCGAATATAACCCTAAGCTATGTTGTTGAGCTTCTGGGTTTTAAGACTGCATGATGAGGCAGGTAATGCGTAAGCTTGTCAGGTGTATCACTGGTCTCTATCACTTGCTGGCAATGGCCCAGAATTTTGTATTCGTCGATGAACTTAACATACAACTGTTTTAATTCGGGGGTTTTCTTGAGCACTTGAGGCACTTCGGTTGTCTAGCACAACACACACACAAACACACTTGAACATATAGTTGAATTCGAAAGTCGAATTAGGTGAAACGAGCGGAAAACAGAGTCCATTTTCAAATAAAAGGTGCTTGATGGGCTATTTTACAACAAGAGACGGTGAACAGATAACGTTGTCGGGATAGGTTTGCGTATTATTTGAATCGTTATTGTATTTTTGCACTGGTAGTTGCGAACATACTCCGTTACTGAACAGAACTAGTGTAACATATGTAACATAAGTCCTGGGAAAAATTCAAAAGCATGGTACTTGAAATCAAACAATCGGATTTTAAAATGCTCTTCAGGGTATTTTATTCTATTAATAAATTGTTGAAAAATATATTTACAGTACGCTCAATGGACCATAATCTTCGATTTTACGCAGTGTACGGCGAACATGTTGAATCAGGTTCTGGGCGGTGTCTATGTCTATTTCTTTCATCTTCCGCTTGATTCTATTAACCAATTGTTGCTCATTGCTAGCTTCCCAGCCATTGTCGTACACCATACGTTTGAGAACACTCCAAAAAATATAAATTGGACAAGCCTGAGGCATGTTAGGTGGATTGTCCTTTTTCGGTACAAATGGTATGTTTTGCTCAGTTAGCCAATCTAATGTTTTTTTCGCGTAATGACAGCTTTCAAGATCCGGTCAAAACATGATTTCGTCGTCAGCGTGATATTTGTTGATGAATTGCTTCAATTTCGGCAAGCATTGGCTGATATACCCTTCGATGACATGGCTGCCCACACTAACACCTTTGGCTCATATTTCGATTTGCTGGCATATTTAACATCGTCTGGTGTTGTTTTAATGTTAGCAGTATAGAAACCAATGGTATTTTTTCGAGTTGTTGATGTGTATATTTTGGTGCACGCTGACGTTTCCGATAGATTACGTTATGTTTTCTCAAAATCCGATGGACTGTCATGTTTGAAACCTGAAATTTTCGTGTTAATTTGCGTGTTGATTGGCCAACCTTGTTTTCAGCGCTTGACAGCAGTTTTTTCGTCGTTCTGGCACTCAATTTTGTTGGGCGACCACTTTTCTTTTTATTTTCCGGTTCTTTACCATCACGACAATCTTTCAAAACACGGTATATTGTTGATTTTGATATTGGCTCGTCTATGAACACGCTCAAAATTTCACTTGTACTAAGCCGTCCAAAAAGGTTGGCGACTTGTGCTCGTAAATCCAGCTTGTACGACATTTTTAATGGAAACTACTGCGCAATTTTAGTTTGACAGTTCAGTAGGAACACAGATGAACGTGACAAGTACATTGGTTGACATCTGTGTGTTTGTTAATGCTGTCAAATAAACGCCTGAAAGTATTCCCAGGACTTATGTTACACATGTTAATTGCACAGAGAACCACACATAGATTGGAGCTTCAATGCAATGATTGCATTAAAAAAGCGACTATTTTCGGATGGATGGTAAAAAAGAACGGAAAAAGACAAACCAAATAGCAATTTACTCATTAAGAAATAAAACGCTTCACAAAAATACTTCTACTGCCTTCCATGCCACCTTGCAGTAGTAAGCTGGAACTTTGGCTTAGGTGAAGAAAAGAAGCTTGTTGGCATATTCTTCAGTTCCTTGATCGTATTTTTTTTTATCAAATCATCTGTCGTTTTGGCCCAATTATTTGAATATATTCTCCTCTTAAATTGGCCCAGAAGTTCTCGATTGGGCGGAGCTGGGGCACTTTGGGTGGGTTGAAGAGGTTCCGCACGTTCCGCTTCGCCGGAAAGATCTCTTTGACCAGAATCTTAAACCTTTGTTTCTGGGTTTCCGCTTGGTTCTCCAACACGGCTGGCTTGTACTGACGCTTCCACTTGAATATCCATTTTGGCCACTTCTTGACCGTTTGGCCGGTCGCACCGACCTCCCGGCCCAACGCACGGAAAAACGTGGCCACATTGCCTTATGTCTTCCGTTTGAGCTTCTGTTGAATCCTCCGGTCGCTTAAAACGGTCGGACGGCCGGAACCTGGCTTCCGTTCGATGGACTCTCTTTTCTCCAGAAGTGCCAGAATCTTGTACTCTGAGACAAATTCCTTATACCGACAATTTAAACTATTGCATATGATGGTTACAATAACCGTGAAAATTGACGAATTCATCACGTTCATGGCATTCTTGACTATGATCATGGTAACAAGGACTATTCCGACAATATGGTAAATGTTGAATCAGCTAATTTTAATAGTTGTTTTGACTATGATCATATTCGGTTCAAAATCACTATCCTGCAATAGTCGTCCTAACCCCCAATAATGGTAAAATTGACTGTCAAATTTGTCTCTGTAGAAGTTTCCGCGATCGTACCCGGCCGACACGAAGTGGGCCACGACGGCCGCATTAATTGCGCAGAAAACCAAAACGTAGGAATGTTGGGAGTTCCACTTAGCTTCGAAACACTCATTTTGGTATTTTTTTTGGGTTCGATAAATCATAGTGTTGGAAGTTGTTGTTTCACTGTTCTCGCCATAGCTGACGTAAACAAACTGAGAGAGCTGTCCAATTTTCACAGTATATAGGAGACTAGTATATATTGACTACTGATTGGTGGACGAAAACACCAGGTGCCAGGATAATCGCAATAAAATAGGAACATTTAGTCGCTATTTTTAATGCACGCATTAAAAAAATCAGAACATTTAGTCGCTGTTTTCAATGCATGCATTACAAGTAGAAGTTCATTAATTCATTCTTTTTATAGATCAGTACCGGTGCCGGCCACGTTCTCAGGATCTTTGGGGAGGGGGGAATGATGATTAGTTTACCAATTGATGTTATTAGAGGCCGTGATTACACCACCACTGTGTCTCCACAATTGCCAAGGGAATGAATGGTTTTTGTGTAAGTGTGACAGGTTATTGTTTTAGATCATGGATGCACTGTGGAAAGTGATGCGATCAATGAACGAAAGGCGCAGTAGACTGCTTTTTTTAATTTTAAATCTAGTGGTGATAGAAAGAGGAAAGTGACAAATGGCAAGGTAAGGGACGGGCCTGGAATTGAACTCCCGACCATCTGCTCAGTAAGCAGAAGGGGTAGTCCCTACGCTACCTAGCCGCGTCTCACTCCTGACGTTTTTCGCCTGATGGTTGAAAACTACTAAGCCATTCGCACAGATCTTCTAGCATAAGTGGCCACGAGTCCTCGTGGTGATAAAAATTATGTGATTGTTTGCGTGAGCTAAGTTCTATATGACCATCGATTAATTTTTTTGAAATATCTCATAAAGTATTTGAGCTGGAAGCGATATTTAACTAGTTGTACACTTGCTTAGATAAGTTTCGTAAGATGTATCCCAACAAACATTTTTTATAGGTAAATGCTTTATTGGCAATACGTATACAGTAGGGTGCCAATGGCATGTATGGGAAAAAATTGACCATCGAATTTCAAAAACGGGTGGTGCTCAAAAGTTTCGTCTCCTCAAAAAAAGTCCCCATGCAAAATTTGAGCTCAATCGGACTTCGTTAAGTGTTGGACCAAAGCGGTCAAAGTTTGACATTTTTGAAACACGAAAAATTTCCCAAGGGGGGGGGGGGGGGGGTACGTGAAAATTCCGAAATCGATTTTTTGTTTTTGATGCCAAATGTCTTAGAAATGCATGAAACGTCGAGATCTGGTGTTATCTCGAAAAATTTTTTTTTGAAAAAAATTGACTTTTTGGGACTTAGAAATTTTTTGAGGTGGAGGAGTGAAATGAATTTGATATGGAGGATTTGAATTCAATTGCTGAGATATCCATGGCAATAGTACTGAAACATGTCTTATATCATCGTTGGCAACTGCTAGCATATTATATGTGATATTTCATTAGGGTGGTTCACTTGTTTTGCATTAGGGTGGTCCATTTTATAGAAAAATAAAAAAATAAGATAATAGTATCAAAACATCTCTTATATAATCGTAAGCCATTATCAATATTAAATATATGATATTTCATTAGGGTGGCTCAGTTATTTTCCATTAGGGTCGTTAAGAACAATAAAAAATATTTCCAGCAAATTTAAACGCTATTCGCATTACATGGGCCCGGCGCGGGGCGAGGCCCGCCCGGGTAATATTTTGAAATGATTGCTTGGGTTTTGTATGTGAGCATTCTCACTATGCTGGCACGGCACGCCCAGCACGGCACATCAGCGTAGTGAGAACAGTCACATACAAAATCCAAGCAATCATTTCAAAATATTACCCCGGCGGGTCTCGCCCCGCGTCGGGCCCGTTGTAATGCGAATAGCGCTTTAACCAGTCAATATTTTTCGTATAGGTTAAAACCATTAAGCTTTCTCACGTCTATCATCTTTCTCTTCCAAGCAGGTAGAAAGAATAGATTGTTTACATACGAAAAAAAAAAACAAAAAACGTATAAAAACAATCCTATTCTTTCTACGTGCTTGAAAGAGAAAGATGATAGACGTCAGAAAGCTTAATGATTTCTCACAAAACTTTTCAATATTACCTATCTTACAATGAGAAATTCGCTTCTTTCGTTCTTTTTCATTAATTAGTGCATCAATATAATAATTTCAACCGATTTCTATCCACAGACTGTAAGATTAGCGTACGGACTACCAAAGAGAATTATTTACTAGAGACGCTCTCTTTGTGGTCCTTTTGGAAACTTTTGCGAGACTTACATTCGGAATGCGACGCTTCTTTAAGGTGAAACAGATCGGTGCCCTCGTCTAATACTAATCTTAGAGATTAAGCATTGTGCATCAGTGAGTTTCTTATTTCTGTTTTGCACCGTCGTTGCAAGCTAAGATTAAAAATTTCAGAGTTATCTATCCTACATTTACCGGATATTGTAGAGTGGGAAGTCTTCGACTGCAACCTAATTAACAATTTTGACCGAGTAAACGTTTATTCAGCTGTTTATATGAGAAAGAAGAGTTTAGTCAGCTAAAATTGTTTGTTGGACCCCTAAGATGGGGAACTATCTCATTAATACGGTATTTGCAGATATAACTAACCTTTTCAAGGGTTGTGACAAAAGACACGTAACGAAAGGGAGGGAACGGTATTGTGATATTTCCAAAATTTATGTTGCTAGGTTTTTGGTACATTGCATCGCATATATTTTCTTAAATTACATCTGATTTTTTTGAACTTTTATACATTGTTCGATGTTCTTCAACTAAGTGCAAAATAAACTGTTTCTGATCTTCATCCGTTGACAATTTCGAATTATATGTTTTGATTAATGCAATACCTCGTTCTGCATTTTCCCTTTTTTTTTTTTTTTTATTTTCTATTCTTTTTTTTTTCCCCCCCCATCCCACCACACCCCCACCCCACCACAAACAATTTTTTATTCCCCACCAACACACCTTGTTACACCGTCTTTTCCTTTCGCACCCACATTTTTTTTTCCAAAAAAAAAAATAATTAAAAAAATAATATGTTCCGCCCACCCTAAACAACAAAAAAACACATGTTTTTTACGGCTCCATAATATTTTTTTTTTTTGCGATCCCAACGTTTCACCAAAAAACACAATCCGATGAGATTGCTATCCAAATACTGCAGATGTTTCAAGAACCCTTTATATACTGCTTTGGCAACTTCTTCGTCAACAGCTTTGTTGGTTCTGGCAGCACTGCCGGGGCGAATACCGATTCGAAAGTCGACTGCTGAAATTGCCTCACCTGTCGACTCAACAGGCCTTGCAACTTGCTGGGCTGTCAAGCTGGCGGAAAGAGCATCGAGACGTCACCGGGACGAGAAATTGCCAGAAATCGCCATTGTTTATTCCAACCTCAGCAAACACGAGTGAAAGATAGTGATTTATTGAAAAGTATTGAAAGTCAGTTAAAAGTTAAAAATTTATTATAACGCCTACCTATTAATTTAAATTTATTATTCCTAAACGTGAATTGATTGATTAAATTATTTGCTACGTTCTGTAAGTACATAAAATCATTAAAATTAAAACATTAAACCTAATTGTAACCTACGAATCCCCTTAGGATTGTGTGCAGTCGGCACTACAAGTTACCCGGCATTAATCATTAAGAAGAAACCGATTTTTGTAAGTAAATTATGAGTTTTTTTGCCACCAACTAATAAACAACAAAATTTACAGCTTAAAGCTGCACCGCAGCTAGAAACACAACCACACGTTCTAGAGTTTGCGGGCTGCTAGAAAGAAGTCGGTCTCTGCACGCCGTTAGTTCGTAACATTCTTTAAGAAAAATCGACCTATTGAACCACCATGGAAGATATTGCCGCTGATAACACACCGAATACCCCCGTCGCCGTACAGTCGAGTTGCGTCAACTGTGATCGCCCGGATACCGCCGACGACTTCGTGCAGTGTGATACGTGCAATACGTGGTGGCACCAATCGTGTGCTGGTGTTACAGGGTCTGTGGCTGAGCGCCCGTGGAATTGCCGGTTGTGTTTTGTTGAGGCTTTGAGCATACGTACCACGTCATCCTCTGCAAGGTCCGCACGGCTAGGGTTGCAGTTCGAAAAGCTGGAAGAGCAGCGTGAAATGGAAAGAAAATTCCTGGAGGAGAAATACAAACTTCTGGAGGCGGAACTTGAGCTGGATGAATCCGCAAGTCAGCGGTCAAGGATGAGTAAACGAGGCAGCATCGTAAAGGTAAGGAAGTGGATCGGAGAAAATGCAGGTCAGGTTGAAGGCGGTTTAGATTCACTTGGGAACAATCAGCCTGATTCCTCGACGCTGCCACCAACAACACTCAACCCAGGCGAAGATGCTGCCTGCACCATCGTATCCGATGTTTCTATGAACCAGAACGAGCAGGTGTCGAGTCCGTTGAAGCATCCGTCGATATCCGCTCCAGTAAGGCATTTGGCACGAGCATCATCACAACCAACTGGAACAT
The DNA here is from genome assembly GCA_024533555.2 of Aedes koreicus. Classification (NCBI taxonomy): domain Eukaryota; kingdom Metazoa; phylum Arthropoda; class Insecta; order Diptera; family Culicidae; genus Aedes; species Aedes koreicus. Next base: position 753,747 of record JAHHFK020003102.1, on the reverse strand, counting down.
TACCCTCCGTACCGTCTAACCCAGGCGCACCTGGTAACGCAGGTACTGGTAGTGCACTCGTCCGTGTACCTCAGACGAAGCAGCCATTGAAACTGCCAGTCCCGGCGGTAAACAAAGGAGCGATTCCCAAGGTATTGCCGAACGTTTTGGAATCGACGCAACTGAATACTGGCAGTGTGCCCGTAGGTAAAAAGGTCCCTTATCCCCCCGTACAACATCCACCAGGTAAGCCAGAACAAACCTTACCCAATAACCAACCAGCTCAACCTAGAGTCGAGCACGAAAATCTTCTCCGCTTAATTAAGCAATTTGGGAACATGATCCCGACCCAACAAATACAAATCCCTCCAAGCAATATTATGCCCATAGCCACAGAGATACCTCGTACGTCTTTCCCACAGTCGAATATCGCTCCGCCATTCGGTAACGTGCCAACATCTATACCAAACTTGGGAGTTAATGAATATGTCCCCACCCCCTCGCAGTTGGCCGCTCGGCAAGTAATGCCTCGAGATCTGCCCTTGTTCTCGGGCAATCCAGCGGACTGGCCTGTGTTCCTAAGCAGCTTTAAAAACACTACGCTGGCTTGTGGATACACTAGTGCTGAAAATTTATGTCGGCTGCAACGCAGCCTGAAAGGCGCTGCCTATGAGGCAGTTCAAAGCCGCCTTCTTCTCCCCGAGTCAGTGCCCAACGTCATGGACACACTGTACTTGCTCTATGGGAGACCCGAGTTGCTTATTCACGCACTACTCGAGAAAGTTCGTTCAGTCCCTGCACCGAAGGCCGATAAACTCGAGACATTAATCGACTTCGGTATGGCAGTCCAGAGCCTCTGCGATCACTTGGAAGCTGCAGGTCAACTTGCGCATTTGTCAAACCCATCTTTGTTAATGGAACTTGTGGGAAAACTTCCAGCGCATGTGAAGATGGAGTGGGGTACGTACCTCCGAAACTTTCCGGAAGTCAACCTCAAAACGTTTGGGAATTTTATGTCGAATGTGGTGATATCCGCGAGTAAGGTGACAGTGTACAGTGGTATAAGTGTCAAGAGTGAATCCGGAGAAAAATGGAAGCCGAAACATCGAGGAACCATCAACGCACACTCTAGCGAAACGGAGGAGGTGCGACAAAAGGAGATGTTGTGCTACGCATGCAGGAGACCTGGACACCGGTTGCCGGATTGTGGAATGTTTAAGTCCCTATCGGTTGAAAATCGTTGGAAATGCATCCAGACCAACGGACTGTGCCGAAACTGTCTGTGTAGTCACGGCAGGAGAAGCTGTAAGCGCACTGGTTGCTGCGGAACAAATGGCTGTCAGTATCGCCACCATCCTCTACTCCATGCAGTGAGAACCAGCACTCAAGTAAACCGTCCACCCCATGTGTCATCTGGGGAGAATCACACTCATCGGCAGATGGAGCAGCATGTGTTCTTCCGTATCATTCCGGTGACACTCTTCGGCACAGATACAGTTATCAACACGTTTGCGTTTCTCGACGACGGATCATCATTAACATTGATTGAAGAGAAACTAGTGGAACAACTGGGCATTGACGGTGAAAACCAACCGCTGTGCTTAATGTGGACGGGCAATGTGACCAGAATGGAAGCGAAATCTCAACAAGTGTCGTTGTCAATATCTGCGCCAGATAGTCAGAGGAGATACGCACTGCAGGATGCACGCACGGTTAAGGAGCTTTCCCTCCCGAAGCAAACGGTCGCTTACGGAGAACTAGAGGAGAGATATCATCATCTGCGGAGACTTCCAGTAGCCAGCTACGTGAATGCTGTGCCTCGGATACTCATTGGCGTGAACAACTTAAACTTGATTGTTCCAGTCAAGGTGAAAGAAGGAAGTAATGGTGAACCAGTTGCAGCGAAAACAAGATTGGGTTGGTGTGTATATGGAGGACACGGAAGGCAGGATGCGACACAAACGCTCGGCTTTCATTCTTGCAGCTGCACCAGCGATGAAGACCTGCACAACACGGTGAAGGAGTACTTTGCTCTGGAAGACGTCGCCACAAAATCAGCGATAATCCTGGAATCAGAGGAGGAGAAGCGTGCTCAACGGATCATGGAACAGACGACAGTGCGGATCGGAAACCGCTTCGAGACGGGACTCTTGTGGAAGATCGATCACGTTCATTTCCCTGACAGCCACTCTATGGCCCTCCGTCGGTTACTGTGTCTTGAAAAGCGAATGGACCGGTGCCCCAAGCTACGAGAGAACCTTCAGCGACAGATAGTGGAGTATGAAGGAAAAGGATACACGCACCGTGCTTCAGAAGCGGAATTGGCAAGCGCAGAGAAAGATCGGATCTGGTACCTCCCGCTAGGAGCGGTGATAAATCCACGCAAACCTGAGAAGGTCCGTCTAATATGGGACGCTGCGGCAAAAGCAGGAGGTGTTGCGTTGAATACCTTCTTACTCAAAGGACCAGATCAGCTTACATCCTTGCCAGCGGTGCTGGCGCGTTTCCGGCAGTTTATGGTGGCAGTTTCGGCAGACATCAAGGAAATGTTTCACCAAATACTTATCCGGCAGACCGACCGCCAGTCACAGCGATTTCTTTGGCGCAAAGATCCTACGAGTCCTCCAGAGATATATGTGATGGATGTGGCAATTTTTGGAGCAACATGTTCTCCGGCATCCGCACAATTTGTCAAAAACAAGAATGCGAAGGAGTTCGAGGAGCAGTATCCACGCGCAGTCGAAGGAATTGTTAAGAACCACTACGTAGACGACTCGCTGGAGAGCTACGGGAGCATAGAGGAAGCAGTTCGCGTTTCTGAAGAGATGCGGGTGATTCATGAAAACGGAGGATTCCAGCTGAGAAACTGGCTGTCTAACAGCGAGGAAGTGCTACGTCGCCTCGGTGATATGAAGCCGCCGGTCGACAAGAATATCGGTCCGGATCGCAAGGAGTTCGAACGCATTCTTGGATTGCTGTGGTTGACCAACGAGGACGAACTATGTTTGTCTATGGCGATACAAGAACCTATTCAAAAGCTGATTGACGAGGAAGAACGACCGACAAAAAGACAAGTTTTGAAATGTTTAATGGGATTTTTCGATCCGCTAGGTCTATGGAGCGTGTTCCTCGTGCACGGGAAAATTCTGCTACAAGATGTGTGGCGAAGCGGAACTCAGTGGGATGCAAAAATCGATGACGCAGCATTCGAACGCTGGAGAAAATGGACAAGCTTGTTTCGGGCTATCGGTGAGGTCCGGATTCCCAGGTGTCATTTCAAGAACGCGAACATCCAGTATTATCAGAGCCTTCAACTACACATTTTCGTTGACGCCAGTGAAGCAGCTTACTCAGCAGTGGCGTATTTTAGAATCACTAATCCGAACGGAGTTGTTGAATGTAACCTGGTCACAGCAAAGACAAAGGTGGCCCCACTGAAACCGTTATCAATACCTCGATTGGAGCTCCAAGCAGCCGTATTGGGAGTCCGGTTGATGCAGTTCGTCGAAGAAAGCCACACCGTTAAGATCCAACAACGTTTTTTGTGGAGCGATTCGGCAACGGTTCTGGCTTGGTTGCGTGCTGATCATCGAAGATATAAGCAGTTCGTCGCGTGTCGGATAGGAGAGTTACTGACGGCATCCAACGTTCGAGAATGGCAGTGGGTACCATCCAAACTCAACCCAGCATATTTGGCAACCAAGTGGGGAAAAGGTCCCTGCCAAGAAGTAGCTGACTTCTGGTTTAAAGGTCCAGAGTTCTTGAAGCATCCGGAAAGCGAATGGCCACGCCAGAAGTTTGTAACGCTGTCTACCGAAGAAGAGTTGCGCCAGTGTCATGCACATCACTACGTATATGTACCCGATATGATCTTCGATTTGGAACGATTCTCTAGTCTGCCTCGGCTAATTAGGTCAGCCGCGTATATTCATCGCTACATCGACAACCGAACCCGCAAGACTAAAGGCGAACGGCCGACTGTTGGTCACCTGGAAGCGGATGAATTGCAAAAAGGACTACGAACCCTCATTCGCTTGACGCAATGGCAGGCCTACCCGGACGAAATGGCGCTGCTCACGCGCAATCAACCAAGGTCAGCAGAGCAGCACATACCACTAGAAAAATCAAGCAGCCTGTATAAGTTGTCCCCCATGCTGGATGAATTCGGCATACTAAGAATGGATGGGCGTATCGGAGCAGCGCCAAACGTAACGGAAAGTGCAAAATTTCCTATCATTCTCCCGAAAATACACAGGCTCACCTACCTTCTACTCGCTGAATTCCATCGAAGATATCGTCATTGCAACATGGAAACGGTGGTGAATGAAGTTCGCCAAAAATATTACGTGCCGCGGCTGAGAGTCGCAGTGAAGCAAGTAGCGAAAGCCTGCCAGTGGTGCAAAATATACAAAGCAGAACCACGTATTCCTCGCATGGCTCCACTTCCAATGGCACGACTTGCTTCGTTTCAAAGACCATTTACGCACACAGGACTTGATCTCTTTGGACCGCTGCTGGTGAAAGTCGGTAGGAGTAACGCGAAGCGGTGGATTGCTGTATTTACCTGCCTCACAATACGTGCTGTCCACGTCGAGGTGGTACACAGTCTTAGCACTGTATCCTGCATTAAGGCCATCCGTAGGTTTGTTGTGCGTCGTGGATCACCAGCGACGATCTACTCTGACAATGGAACCAATTTTCGAGGCGCGAACCGACTGTTGCAGGAACAGATTGAGCAGCTAGCATCCACCTTTACCAGCACTACAACAAAGTGGAGTTTCATTCCTCCCGGCACACCCCACATGGGTGGAGCCTGGGAGCGCATGGTGCGCTCAATCAAGACCGCTATGGACGTTGCGTACAGCAGTCATGGGAAATTGGACGACGAGACGTTAGTAACGCTAGTAGTAGAAGCAGAAGGAATCGTGAACAGCCGGCCGCTGACATACCTACCGATCGCTTCTGAAGAAAGCGAAGCTTTGACTCCGAATCACTTTTTACTCGGCAGTTCGAGTGGAGATCGTCAGCCAGCAGAAGCAGTAGTTGACTTAGTTACCGTGTTGCAAGCGTCTTGGGATCAAATTCAACGTCACCTGGAAACATTTTGGAGAAGATGGGTACGAGAGTACCTCCCTACCCTGACTAAGCGTACGAAGTGGTTCGGAGACGTGAAGCCGATAGCCGCGGGAGACTTGGTGGTGATCATCGACGAATCAACCAGGAACAACTGGGAACGAGGCCGGATTCTGGAAGTCATCTGTGGAAGCGATGGGAGGATTCGTCAGGCTATCGTTCAAACTGCGAGGGGGTTGATCCGTAGATCAGTGGCTAAGTTGGCAGTCTTAGAGGTAGATTGCGGAGGTAAAACTGGACCAGAAGGCCAGTGTTACGGGGGGAAGGATGTTGGTTCTGGCAGCACTGCCGGGGCGAATACCGATTCGAAAGTCGACTGCTGAAATTGCCTCACCTGTCGACTCAACAGGCCTTGCAACTTGCTGGGCTGTCAAGCTGGCGGAAAGAGCATCGAGACGTCACCGGGACGAGAAATTGCCAGAAATCGCCATTGTTTATTCCAACCTCAGCAAACACGAGTGAAAGATAGTGATTTATTGAAAAGTATTGAAAGTCAGTTAAAAGTTAAAAATTTATTATAACGCCTACCTATTAATTTAAATTTATTATTCCTAAACGTGAATTGATTGATTAAATTATTTGCTACGTTCTGTAAGTACATAAAATCATTAAAATTAAAACATTAAACCTAATTGTAACCTACGAATCCCCTTAGGATTGTGTGCAGTCGGCACTACAAGTTACCCGGCATTAATCATTAAGAAGAAACCGATTTTTGTAAGTAAATTATGAGTTTTTTTGCCACCAACTAATAAACAACAAAATTTACAGCTTAAAGCTGCACCGCAGCTAGAAACACAACCACACGTTCTAGAGTTTGCGGGCTGCTAGAAAGAAGTCGGTCTCTGCACGCCGTTAGTTCGTAACAAAAAGAAATATATAAAAAAAAAATATTTGACACCACACCCACACACAACACAAACAAAATACAAAAAAAATTTAAAAAAAAAAATAAAAAATAATAAATCTTTGTGCCTCACACACAAAAGGCGGAAAAAAAAAAATTATAAAAAAAAAAAAATTTTCTACCCCCCCCCCCAAAAAACCCCCACAGCTAATTTTAAAAAATTTTTTAATTTTTCCCCCCCCAAAAAAAAAAAAAAAACAAAAAAAAACCCACAACATTCCCCCCGGGGTTTTTTTTTTTTTTTTTCTCCCAAAAAAAAAAAAAGAAACCCCCCCCCCCCTCGGCTGTTATTAATGATTTAACAAAAACATCATCAACACCACAATATTATGAGCTCTTTTCTAAACGGTGCCATTCCGTCTGAAACCGCTTAAAAATCTCAACATTTGGAGATTGTGCAGTTTCAAATTGTAGTGCCTTGAATGCCTTGCCAACTAACAGCTCGTGTATGTGATGTCTACAGGGAAGTCCAATCAGCTGTCTTTTAAACATTTTGTCAAGATGTTGACACGCTCCTTTCTTTCGACCAGTGTTTGACGCAGTGGTATCAAATGATGTAAACATAACCCTAAAACACGGAATAACGGTATAATTTAAAAATTATCAATAATAATATTGAAACTAATAGAAATTACCTGTCTTCAAGATCCCAATCGACAACTGCATTGTACACCGCTTCTGCTTGTTCTATTCCTGTTGAATTTTGGATGGGAGGAACAGCTAACAGCTTACGGATGCCTTCACCAGATACAACTATAGCCAATCGTTCAGTTTTGGGGGTGGCTTTAGACGACAATATACTAGGAAGCAGTTTTGAATCCCAATGAACTGTTAAGTTAACCTGTGGCTTAAATGTTGCTCTCAGCTCGTTCTGCTTTTGCACACGAATTTCTTTTCTTGAATTCCTAATGGACTCTTTGTTTAACACTAATGTTGAAACGTCGTGCCCCAATGATTTCGCTATAGATGATATTAGAAATACCGCATTTCGATCACTCACTTTGCAGCGGTCCAAAGCAGCAGCCACATCGACAGTAATGACATTTTTTAATGGTGATTTAGAAGTTGAAGACGATTTGGAAGGACCTAGAAGAAAATTTAAGAATCAATCGTTTGTTAACCACGAAAAACATTTTAAAACATATTTGAAATTAATTCAATTTACACTTACCTGGTATCTGAAAATCTTCGCCGATAGTACTGATAGAAGGAACGGACTCACTCTGGGTTTGAGATGAGGACTCGAAATCACTAGCAGTTAAATTTTTTCTTTCCTGTAGACTTGCTTCTTCCTGCTCACTTGTTCGTGGATTAGTCTCTGTTGTCGCCTCTGCTGTTTCTTCCTCCTCAAAATCACTACACGAGATAGTTGCCGTTGGAAAAGACTCACTTGTTGTTGGAAGAGTTAGTTCTCGTTGTTCTTGCAAATACCGATATGCTTTTCTTTCTACTTTATTCTTCGGTTTATACCTCTTCCCGATATCGAAAAGGTTCTGCAATGAATCAGAGAAATCCTTTCTCTTCTCAATTTCTCTCGCCGACATTCTTAGCTTGCGCTTCTGCAAGATTTTCCAAGTTTCGTAGTACCGCAAGATTTTATGTTGCACTGTCCTGTCGGCGAGCAAATGGTTCAAATGCTTTTTATTCCATGATACTTTCAAAGCTTGTATTGTTAATTGTGCACTTGGTTTAGTCTTTTGCTTTTCTGCTCGCAAATGAAACATGAATTTCCGGAAAACTTCGTTGTATGTAGGCAAATTCGAAGATTCGGGGAACAAAGGTAGGTATTTTCCAACTAGCCGAATATCCTCCATTTTGAAAAACAAAAAACTGTTGACTAGACCGCGGTTCCTCGTTCAAATATAAAAATACTGAATGAGTAAAACTAAAAATAACAATTCCTTATATACCAAATGTGTGGCCATTTCATTACCTACTCAGTCTTTCAAAACTGCTCGCTTGGGACGTATTCGTTGCCTACGGGTAGCTTATATTTTGTTTGGGTAGATAACACTTCAGAACAAAAAGCATTCGAAGCAGACGTTGTCACTACCGAAGCGCGTATACCACAGCAAGCGGCAGGTAACGTACTTTTGTTTTGATCCCCTATAACGTACCTACTTGTGTTTCTCGGAAATGAAGCAGTCCAAGGCCAAGAACCTCTTTAGAAAAGATAAACAAAAAACTTTTGTTGCACTTCGTAGTCGCCTATCAAGCTATTGTAATAATTTGGGTACATCAAAAATCGTTTTTTTTCCTTATTTTTGTCCATATTTTGGTAACGGCACATTTTTGTTAACTATTAAAAAAAACATAATAAAAATATCTTAACGAAGTGTAGTATGCCAAAAAAGAATCATGGTTTCAAACTATACAAAAAATATTGACTGGTAAATTTGCTGGAAATATTTTGTTGCTTTTAATATCCAACTCAAAGGACCACCCTAATGGAAAATAAATGAACCATCCTAATGAAATAACATATATTTAATATTGATAATGGCTTACGATTATATAAGAGATGTTTTGATACTATTATCTTATTTTTTTTATTTTTCTATAAAATGGACCACCCTAATGCAAAACAAGTGAACCACCCTAATGAAATATCACATATAATATGCTAGCAGTTGCCAACGATGATATAAGACATGTTTCAGTACTATTGCCATGGATATCTCAGCAATTGAATTCAAATCCTCCATATCAAATTCATTTCACTCCTCCACCTCAAAAAATTTCTAAGTCCCAAAAAGTCAATTTTTTTCAAAAAATTTGTTTTCGAAATAACACCAGATCTCGACGTTTCATGCATTTCTAAGACATTTGGCATCAAAAACAAAAAATCGATTTCGGAATTTTCACGTACCCCCCCCTTGGGAAATTTTTCGTGTTTCAAAAAAGTCAAACTTTGACCGCTTTGGTCCAACACTTAACGAAGTCCGATTGAGCTCAAATTTTGCATGGGGACTTTTTTTGAGGAGACGAAACTTTTGAGCACAACCCGTTTTTGAAAGTCGATGGTCAATTTTTTACCATACATGCCATTGGCACCCTAATGGACACGTTTAAATTGTGGTGTTGCATGAATTAGGAAAGATTTGTTCATATTCAATATTCACTCTCACTCGTTCACTAATAGATCACCGTTTATAAACACTTCATATGATAACTAGTAATTACTTTTGGTACTTACAAGATGATTCGTTTCATCAGGGAGTCTGAATGTAGTTGGGGTGTATGTTCCAAGTGGCGGGGTCAATCCTCCTGATAGCCTCGAATCCTGGATGTTCGCTCCAAAATAGCTTCTGCTGGATTATCAGATGTCTTCCGTATCCTCCGTTAGACGTAGAATTGGTCCTCCGTTGTAAACTAGATGAATTGTGATATAAGATATTCGCTCCAACACCACTTTTCTACTTCGTTTAACCACTTGAACTGGTGACTGCGCCAATAATGCCGTGATATTCCGCGGTGTTATAAAAAAAGCTTTATTCACTTAAACACTGTTTCATTACTATTTGCTTTAACCGTACACTTCAGACTGCTTGAATTTCCTTCCTGCTAAACCTTTTATTAACTAAACCTATCTAGTCAACAAAACCAATATCGTCCGATGCGTTGTCACCTGTCGTCGTCCAGGTCGTTCCTTTGGTCGGTTGCCTGGTTCTGCAGTTTTTCGGTGCATCATCAATTTGGCATGGCTGTGACGCGGGTTCGCTCCTGTTACCATGCGTCTCTGTTGATGTAATTGATCTACCGAGTAGGGTGTTCCATTATGTATATAAGGTCTGTATCCACATCAATCGGGACACCTTCAAATCATTGTAACTTTTGAAATATTGCACGAAGGAATGAAAAAATTCAATGTGGTATAGCTGAGAGTCTATGATGAAAAAAACTATGATTGATGTTTACATTCCATGTTTACTATTCAAGATGGCGACGAAAGAAAAAAAAAGTGCGCGAGAGAATTTTGTATGGGCGTACGGCAAATCCTGACTTGTCAATACGGGACCTTGCAAAAACATTGGATTTGCCTAAATCCACTGTTCACGATATGCTCAAATCATTTGAAAAGGATATTAACGAAAAACCCAAATCTCTCCATTCGAACGGTGGCTCGTAAAATAGGGATGTCGCCTGGTTTTGTCCAAAAATCAAAACAACGTTTGGGACTTAAGTCGTATAAAGTAAAAACAGTTCCAAATCGCAACGACAAACAGAACTTGTCAGCAAAATCACGGGCTCGACGTTTGTACTGCGAATATTTGACGAAGTTTTCATGCGTTGTTATGGACAATGAAACTTATGTCCTGGACGATTTCAAGCAGCTTCCAGGGCTGGCTTTTTATTCTGCTATGGCCAGAAATGCTACAGCTGAGCATTTCAGAACGAAGAACGCATCGAAATTTCCCAAAAAATACCTTGTGTGGCAAGCAATTTGCACGTGTGGCAAAAAGAGTAAATCTTTCGTCACTACAGGCACAATCAACAAGAAGATCTATCAGATAGAGTGTCTGCAAATTGCTACCCTTCATCAAAAGTCACAAAGAAAAACCTTTGTTCTGGCCCGATTTAGCATCATGCCACTATGCAAAAACTGTGATGGAGTGGTACCAAGCAAATCAAGTGAACATTGTACCAAAAACCTCAAACCCGCCAAATTGCCCAGAGCTACGACCAATCGAGAGATATTGGGCTCTGATGAAGCGGAAGCTTTCTTGAAAGAAGCAAGGAATCAAAAACATCAAACACTTCCAGCAAATTTGGACAAAGACGGTTTCTACGATTTCTGAAGAGTCTTTACAAACCCTAATGGACGGAGCTAAGCGCAAAGTTCGAAAAGTTTATGCAAATACCGAATAACTATGTTTTGTCTTCACGAATTGTTAAAACACATCCCATGAATCTGAAATAAACAACTACGACGGAAATATAATGCGAAATTTATGTTTTATATGTATATAAAACAGTAACACCAAAGCCTGATTTTCAGACAAAGTGGTCATGTTAGGGGGCTTGCCTTTCATTTTCTCGAGAACCTATTGAGCTGAAATTTTGGCTGTGGTCCCGAAGAAGCCTGAATTCTCATCTGCCTGAAATCCAAAAATTTTCAATAACACCACTTTTTGACATATACTTTAATTCTACTGGATACATAAATACACATCAAAGTAACACGTACAAAGTGAACCTGACACTGCTTAATCTTGTCCTTGATCATATAAAATATTACTATTTATAACAAGCAATAAGAACACACTGTAACTATTGGTCTACTTAATTTTGACGACAATAAATAACATTTGTTATTGTATGCTAAATTGATAAATTCATTAACTCCAATAATCTATTTCACCCAATATCACGGTACATACAACACCCATGAGACAAGCTTGGTGTTTTATTTTGCTAAAACACGCTTCCACAATGCCACTTTACTCTTCTCAGGAACAAGCCATGCAAGAAAACATAGACAACAGGTAAGTGTTCCCACGGATTCCTCGTTCACATCCACGCCACGTCTGACCTTACAATGGATGTGAGGAAAAGCGTGACTGAAATGGGAAATGTAAGTTCCACCACGTTGTGTATAACATTTGTGTTAGTTAATTTAGAAAAAAAAACTGAGTTGGTGTAGGTTTTTGATTCTGACAGATGGTTGCTGCATACAGACTCGCTCTATTTCTCTCTCCGGTGGAATTTTGAATGCCAAGGATACCTTATTGCTTGATTTTAGAAGGCATTGCCGTCAAGATGAGTGAGAATCCTGGGGAGCACGCTGCTAGCCAATGCGCATGTCCGCCCTAGTGAGACAGGATTTTGGTGAAATGAACTGTGAAAGATGTGAGAAACATCAAATCGGATGAATTGTGTTTGGCTTTGAGCACTTCCTTAGCTCAGTAGGTAAAAGCACAACTTCAATGCACTATCATGCTGGAGGTGGCTGGGTTCAATTCCCTTACTCGTCATGGATTTTTTCGTAAAGGAAAACTCCTAGATCTCCGGGACGTATGGTATGACTGTGCTTACCATACAATCTCTCTCATGAAAAAAAAAATGGTATCTGAAATTTAAAGCTCCTGATTAATAACTGTGGAAGCCCATTTAGAACACCAAGTTGAAAGGAGGCTATGAGTTGATTGTGAAGAGCAATAAGCTTGGAATGGCAAGAAAATAGGAAAAAATGTATCAAACAAATGTATTCATGATGCGATTAGCATAAAAAAAAGAACCAAAATATTATTAATTTGATTGTTACGCAAAATACCACGTGAAACAGTTATTTGGCATTGGTTAAATGGTTTTATCTTTTTCACGGTTTTAAATATTCATTTTCATTACTCTAATGAGCAATTTCAATTTAATAGTTATAATTGCTGCCACCATAAAACTTACTGTTTTTTTTCAGGCTTTCTAAAATAGGTTAGTGAACTACATTACATGAGCGTAAAACGTCACTCAACAAAACAAAGTAAATGAAAAGAGGGAAGAGAAAAGTAGAGGTTAGTTAACAATAAGAGTAAAAAATTAAGAAGCTTAACACAGAAACGAGAGCAGAAACTGGAGAGAAGAAAAATAGAAAAAGGCAAGTGAGGGACGAGAAGCAAAAAATCTGTAAGACAGGTGGAGAGAAGAAATGAAAGGGAAAAAAACGAATATTACTAACCCATAGGTGTTCGACAGAAAACAAAGCCCAAAAGTGTTCGACAGGGTACCCGGGTACCCACCAAATTCAGATGAATGTAGCTCTGGCAATTATTGACCGATTTTAATTCTTTTGGCACACATAGATACAAAAACTCATTCGTTTCATGGACATTACCGGCAATGTCCGTTTGAATTCATTTGGTTCCCAGAAATTTGGGTTTCCTGGGTTGTGGTCCGGTACGGAGACACTATTTAGGAATATCAATTGAATTTCCGGGAATGGAAGTCACAATCTTTGCAATAATTTCTTGAAACTATTTCTATTCTATTGTGGGCCATATGCCAACTTGTTCCGGGAACGGCCATTCTGTAACAGGTTCCCGTGGGGTCTCAAGTGGCCATGCACATATCTAGAAGGAAACATTGGCAATATGGGTATCAACATTTATGAAATTTCTCCAGTAGGATATTTCTCAACGTTGTATACAACGTCATGAACATTTTCAGAAAGAAACCCTGGAAATATGCATATCGAAATTCATGAAATTTCACCTGTAGGATATTTCGCTACGTTTAGTGGCCATCGTATGATTTGTCCTTGGACATGTCATTCTGACACAGCTTCCGTGGGGCCTCAAGTGTCCATGAAAACATTTAGAAGGAAGCCCTGGCAAAATTCATGAAATTTCTCCAGTAGGATATTTCTCAATGTTTAGTGGCCATCGAGTGGTGATGAACATTTTCAGAAGAAAACCCGGGTAATATGGGTATCAAAATTCATGAAATTATTTCAGAAAGATATTTCTGTTCCGGAATGACAAGTCTGAGGAAAAATCATCAGATGGCCACTAAATGTTGAGAAATATCCTACAGGAAAAATTTCATAAATTTTGATACATATTGACAGGGGTTCCTTCTAAATATGTTCATGGCCACTCTCGGCCCCACAGGGACCTGTAACAGATTGGCCGTTCCAGGAACAAGTCGGCATATGGCCCACAATGGAATAGAAATAGTATCTAGGAATTATTCAATAGATTTTGATATCCATGCCCGGAAACTCCGTTGAAATTCTTAAATAATGTCTCCGCACTGGAAACCCGGATTTCCGGAAACCAAATGAACCCAAACGGACATATCCATGAAACGAATGATTTTTTAAATCTAACTGTGCCAAATGAATCAAAAGCGGTCAATAATTGCCAGAGTTACAATCATTTGAATTTGGTGGGTACACGGGTACCCTGTCGAACACTTAAGGGGTAAACAAAATCGAAGCCCCCCCCCCCTCTTCGGCTTTGTACTTTGGTACTATACAAAAGTTTTTATGCAAAAAATTGCCTCCCATCTTTTACTAAGATTTAAAACCTGAAGAGGTACCCAGGTACCCGGTCAGACACTTAATGGTTAAAGTTGATGGGTGGGAGAAGTAAAGTTCATTGAACATTTTGATATAGAAAATGGGAATCCGTAGAAATAAGAAGCTCAACTGGCTAGGAACCTAAATGTTTCAATAATGAATGGCAATGTATCGAAAAAAAGCTATCCACGTACATTTGAGTTGTCCGCATGTATTTGTGATAGTTTCAATCTGTTCATCAATGCATGCTGTGCGTTCGACTGTTATATTTCGTTTGTTTACTTGATTTAAAAAATGTTCTACTGAAAGATGTTATGATCACTTGAGAACCTTTTTTTTCCCCTTGTTGGGGACGTATTGCCACTGCGACCATTGATTTGATTTATTGTGGCGTGTCCTCCTTTTTATTTATGCCATATTATCGCAATGGTAAGTTACTATTTGGAGTAACTACCACTACGGCAGTAGGCAATTTTCCCAAGCAGGTACTACATTTCTTATGAAGTGTACTACTTGATTGGGAGCAGCGTTCCAGACCTCACAGGGTTCAATGAGCCCCTTGTCAAACAATCTGCATCGTTTATTGAATAGTGCAACACAGTCGCACATTAAATGCTTAGAGCTTTCACTCTCTAATCCACAAAAGCGGCATTTATCTTCATGAAGTTTACCGGTGATTTTCAGGTGATATTTACTCAGACAATGTCCAGTTATCAAACCAGTGTATGTTCTCAAGTCGTGTTTCGAAAGTTTAAGTAACTTTTTCGTAAGAGAAGCGTTAGGCATAATGAACTGTTTGGATTGCCGGGCATTGGGCATAAAACCTATTGGCTGCCACGAAAACCAGAATGTGGCCAAATGGCCACAGCTGTCAAACTTCACTGTGAAATCGAGGTTGTTTTGTTGTTGTTCTGCTTTGTTCGATTCTCTGCTCTTCTGATTCATTTAGCTGTAAATAATCTTTCAGAAAAAAGTTCATTTGTTGCGGTAAATTTAAATTGATAGCAAAATATCTAAAACAAATTGAGTTTTTTACAGCGTATTATGCTCCAAATTATATGCGCATTTATTTTATGGTAAATATTGGCACGATAAGAATCGAAATTTAATGCGCCTCGGAAATTATGCGACTTAACCACAAAATAAACCAAATTAAAACGAATATATTCGATATATTAATCATGAATTTACTGAAAATTTATGGAATTCAATAAGTTTATCTAAGAGAATGTCGAAATTAGTCCTCGATCTACAGTTTATTTGCATACCATTGACCATTTGATGCATTTATTTTTCCACATTTCAATTATTTCTTATATTTCAATATGGCGATTGGCAAAAAATCACAGTTTTGCCATAAAGCCGTTATTTCTTCGCAATGACTATTATAAAACTATTTGGTCTTACGGTGATTTCCCTTAATGTCAATTTGCCGTTTAATTTATTTACTGGAGGCAAAATAGTTTTAAAATGATTTTTCAACTGACCATAATAAGATAATATCAATGAGTCCTAAAACGGCATTTCAATACAGCGTTTTACGAGTTCATAAAGTCGAAATAAAACCTTTGATAGTAGTTAAAGAAATTTGAGAAACAAGGTTTTAAGATCGTTGTAAACAAGCTGTGTAGTTTCTCATAAACCTGGCTTGAATATGAAACTTATTGGCATTTTTGGTGTCATCATAAAATCAAATTGATTTTTAGTGGCTTTCATAGAACTTAATTAAGCAGGATGGTGTTGGCAATGTTACTTGAGCATTGATGTTAAGTTTCCTTGAGTAATGCAAAAGTTTGCCGGGGAACGAACATTTTAAAAGTATAAATAATTTTTGCCGTCCACCTTGCATTATGGAAAGCACCAGAAGCTATAATTTGAAATTTTTTATTAATTATTCCTCCCATACAATATAAGCGTATTGAAAAAATGAAAAACTTCACGATAATCTTCGCGGTTATGTTGTTTTTAAAAAGATTGTGCTCGAAAAAATGTAACAGACAAAACTGATCACTTAAAATTCATTTTATGTCGGATATTTTTGAAACTCTCAGGGAATGAATAAATACATTTTTCACTATGTTTTATATATTTGGCCGTTGCTGGTGCCGTTCGTTATGTATGGCTTGCTGAATTTTCCGCACCCACAGATCGCCTGCCACACCGAGTACTTCTTGGCAAATTTGTCGACCTGCTTCTTCCGGAACTTCTCCGAAACATCCAAGTGGGATCTGCTTGGCGTCCGCTTTATCGTACGTCTCGTCGTCCATTACGATGAATATCGGCTGCACCAACCACTCGCAGTGCAGCTTCCTGGCGTGGTATTTGGCCGCCGTATTCCGTTTATCGGTTCGGTTAGTCGGCTTCCTTACCTTGAAAACGTGAAGTCCGGCCCGCTTCATTGTCTGCTGGACGAACCAGACGGAAGAATTGACCTTCGTGGCCACGTCTCGAATCGAATGGTTTGGATTGCGCTCGAAGTAATCCCTCACTTGCGATCATGGGGTTGGTCGTCTCCGCTTTTCGTCCGCTGCCAGCTCGCCACTGGGTCTCCTTGAACCATTCTACCATACGGGACACGGTCAACTTGCCGATTCCCAACTGTTTCGCGATTCACCTCTGGGACTGGTCTGGATTTTTCACGACCGCGCACAGAATTTTTTGTCGAAGCACTCCTAGCTTGGAAGCCTTTTTTTCATGTACACACTTTAGTTCTCGCTCTAAAATTCGAATAGAATGCATCAATCACACTAGAATGATATGAACTCTTTTCTTAGTGGTACCATTCCATCGGAATTTGCTTAAACATTTGATCAATTGGAGATTGTGCTGTTTCGAATTGTAGTACTTGGAATGCTTTCCAACTAACATCTCGTGTATGTGATGTCTACAGGAACGTCTAATTAGCTGTCTTTTAGACATTTTGTTTATATGTTGACATATCTTTATATAAACTACATAGAATGAGTTATCGGCTTATCCCAAATATGAAGCTTCGGTTGTGCAGAGTTATGCTTCCTAGAAAAAAAAACTTCCAACTCAGTTTTCTCCGTAGAGAATTCAATACCTAGCTCTAGAGCCCAAGTAGACAAATTGTCAAAGGTATTCTGTAAGGGTCCTTGTAGATCGACCCCATTGGATCCCGTCACAGATACTACGCCGTCATCTGCAAGTTGTCTCAACGTACAACCGTCAATATCTTTGACATAAAAATTATACAAAAGGGGGCTTAAACATGATTCCTGGGGGAGACCCATGAATCGAGTTTATCTGAAAAAACTTCAAAAGATACTGAATCAAAAGCCCCCTTGATATCCAAGAACACAGAAGCCATTTGCTCTTTTTTAGCAAAAGCTTACTGAATATCTGTGGAAAGCAATGGACACAGTCGTTCGTTCCCTTACCCCTACGGAAACCATATTGAGTATCTGAAAGCAGGGTTGTTCGTCTCAATCCATTTCTCCAGACGGAAGAGGATCATTTTCTCCAATAACTTTCGAACACAAGATAACATCGCGATGTGGTCGGACGCGGGTTTACCATGTTTTTGAATGGCAATAACTTCAAACCGTCTTCAATTATCCGGTACAATGTTGAACTCCAGAAACTGATTAAACAAGTTCAGCATGCGCCTCTTAGCGACGACTGAGAGGTTTTGAAGCAGGTTGAACTTGATTCTATCAGCCCCTGGAGCCGTATTGCCACAGGAAAGGAGTGCGACAGAGAACTCTACCATTGAAAAAGGTTGACTGATGTCATTCATCGAATACTTGGTTTCGCGGGGAATATTCTGTGCCGGCACAGAATCTGGACAAACTTTTTGCACAAACTTTAGTATCCATTGGTCCGAGTACTCCTCGCTCTCGTTGTTTGTAGTTCGGTTACGCAATCTTCGCGCCGTATTCGAAAGATTATTCATAGACGTTTCACGAGATATCCCATCCACAAATCGTCGCAAGTATCCGCATTTCTTGGCCGTGATACGGCTTTTAAGTTCGCGTTCGAGAGCTGGGTAAAGTGCTCAAAGTGCTCACGTGTTCCACGTCTACGGAAAACTCTAAACGCGTCGGACTTTTTACGGTAAACCTCGGTGCATTGCTGATCCCACCATAGAGAAGGAGGTTTCCTGCGAAATGACGTTCCTGGAACTGGTCGAGTTTGAGCTTGAAGCGCGCTATCCAAGATTAGGTCGGAGAGGAAATTATATTCCTCCAGCGGTAGAAATCCTTCTATTGTATTGTGTTGGGTATTGTGAGTTAAAAATTTGAATGATTCCAATTTAGGACTAAGACTTAGGCAATTCCACTGCAGAACAGTGATCAAGTCCCCGACCTCATTAAGAAAAATATCCATCAAAGGAAATGATTGCTGCAAGGAGGGGTCACTTTACTGTCAATTGCTTCAAAAACGTCTTCAGAGTGGGAAGCATTGCCAGAACAATACTTTTAAGAAGGTCAGAAATTTCGAGGTACTTGAGAAACCTTCGACAATGTCATCAAATGAGAACAGTCCAGTCGAAGAAGGGGATTCTGTTCCTAATATCGTGGCATCAATTGGACAATGGAGTGAACAGCCAACCGAAGTCTAGGAGGGGATGTGTCTATCATTTATGATTTAAACATTCCACTCCAACAAATGCTACGAAAATGACGCGTTTTTCACAAACAGAACCATCTAGTGGAAGCTAGTGGAAATAAACATTTTAAATGCATTGGTTCAGAGTTGGGAACGTAGGAAAATATGTATCCCTAAAATTGGGTTTTTCGGTTTTCTTGTGAAATCATTGTTCAAGGGCTGCAAAATGGTGAGTTGACATCTGGGATGGATCATGCGTCCCCGCAACATAGCTATGGTCCTCACAAGTTCTTACCCCATGCTTTCATGGGTCAAGAGATGACAAAGACCAAAAAAGCATTATAAAATCAGCATCAAGTAGCAAATAGTGACCATGGCAACAGTAAATAGAAATATAAATGTTAGGTTTATACAATTTCAATAGATTTAATAAACTTTTTCAGGATACCTCAAATCAATATTTTGGTGAAATGCTGCTATCGCTGAAAACGAACGAAAACGTGCTTATGCGCGAACCACAGAACTCTACACTTTAACATTTTACAACAGTTCTTGCATTTTAGGATCAACCGAATGAAGATCATTTAATATAGATACGAATGCTTGTAGTATTTTTCATTTACATAAATATGTACATCATTATATAAATACTTCATGGGAATGGGAGGGACCATCAGGGCTCCCGATTGAAGCACTCTGGATGGGGAGAGTGGGAATGCCAATTCCCCATTGCTAACAGTTTGTGAATAGATTCACCCCGCTAATTGGGGCATCTTCATGTTAGATACCTTTTCTTTTGACCAATTGTTCAGTCTTGTTGTTGGAAGGAGATTCTTTATATCCCTGTGGATACGTATAAGTGATGTTGCATATCGATCCACCCAACCCCTTTTTGGCCCTTCATACAACGGCATGATTAGGATAATCAGTGGTTATTAAAGCTTGATCAATTCTAACAGAGGGGAGAGCTCATTGCTATCGGACTTAGTTTCCGTGCTACAGTGGGTGGTAGTTCATATCATACATCATACTTGTGAAATCATTGTTCATGCTTCTTTCAATTTAGTTAATTTAGGTCATATGAAGATCATGAAGATAATTAGTTCAGCTTAACCATTGAAGCCAGGGAGGCTCGAAAGTTAAGGAAATCGAAAATATCACTCAACTATATAACCATAAATAAATGAATAATGTCTCACTTGCTTCAAAATAAATCGATCATCATTATGCCAACATGAATTTGCCGATTCTCGCTGGATTTGGGACATTTTTGATACAAAGGCCGAGTAAAGAAGCTAGGCTAACATTTCGTCCCGTTACCATACATCAACTTCACGTGCCTAGCCAACATTCCAAAAAACCGTTACTGGCGTGAGACTGTGGAATTCAAACTTCAATATTCGATTCACCACGAACAGTACTCTTCTCACTTTGCCACCCACTTTGCCATCCGTGCGGGCAGTTACGGGCCTCCCATAGGTGAGCTTGCACCTTCATCCCAAAGAAACTCTAATCAGAGCGCCAGCATGCACTGAGCTCTTGGATAGGACCTGTCGGATGGTCGGTCGGTCAGTTTCTCTTGAGCCGTTTCAGCAAGCGGTCGATAAATCGGAATATTCTCCCGTCATCCGCAGAACTCGGTGATTCGAACCGTGAAGTCACTTGAGAAAATCTTCAATGCGTTTTACTTTTGTTCTGAATAGAAGTGGTGGTGGGTGCTTTGGTCACTTTTTGTGCTGTTGAGACAGATTGTAGGTGGAAATTGACGTTAACCTATAGAGCGGGAGTGCGCTAAAACACATAAAAGGAAAGTTGAATTTCCATGGTTCTGCCGAGTGTACATGTGTGAGTGTTTCAATTGGTGATTTAGATTAATATTTTATGAGAGAAAAAGTATTTTCCTAGCACTGTTGCGTTCCAATAGAATACCAGCTCCTTAATGCAGGAATGAGAATCCCTGTATTGAATTCACTTGTTCAGTAGTTCCGCTTTAAACCATATGCGACAGTGAAAATCTGTTTATCCTTGTCCGTGGACAGGCAAAGTCAAACAAGAAGGAGATTAGAAATTTCCTTGCTCTGGCAAGTGAGGCGATTGTCTCAACACGGTGTAGGAAGAAAGAAACCAGCTCGATATCTCCGTGCCACGTGAGACGTTGGCGAGAACCTAATCAGCTGTCAACTTGGGAAGCATTTTCCAGCATCCCGTTCGGGCACGCAGCAGTGTGTTGTTTTGCTGTTATTTAGGTGTTGGTTGGTTTGGTGAGTGATTTTTCCTGGTGAGATGTTACTGTATTGGTGCTAGTCGTGAATTGATTGTCTAGTGGGGGAAGAAAATCGCCAACTAGAGACCCGTGCGAAATCACAAACAAATAGGGGAAAACATTGTGTTCTTGTGAGAAAAGGAAAATCGTGATTTCGTCTCGTGTTTTTATTTTATTTACCCGAGATGCCATGTTTTTCTTTACCTGGCTATTGACGTAAGAAAAGGTTAACCTCGTCGGTAGAAGAAAGAATATTGTGTTATTTATGCCGCAGCGCGGAATGTTTTTATTTTGCAATCATTTAATGCTGGTGCAGGAGCGGAGCTATTACCTACGGTTGAGAGTATAGTTAAATTTTAGTGGTTTTTCATGTCACTGTTAAACTGTGACTGGTGAAAGAAAGCAAGTGTGAAGGTGTGTAACCAATAGGAGTTGTATTTTACAGGCTGCCACAGTAAACGTGACTGGTTCATCAGTTGAAATCGATTTGCAAAATCGTTCTTCTGTTGGTAGAAATCAAGGTAAGTAAAGAATGAACATTTTTTCCCTAGATTTTGGAACTCGAAACAGCAACATCAATTTCAAAAGTGGTGCATTTTTGCGTTTGAAGATGTCCTATTCGAATATCATAATTCAAATTTAATTTAATTGAATAAAAAAACTCCATTATTGATGGAAATGTTTCGGTTGGACAAATTTTGGTGATTTTCACACGTTCAAAGCATATGATTATTATTCAAGGATGAGCATGAGCATGCTTGACTGCCCACGGATGCTATTCCGTTATTGCCAGATCAGCTGTATTTTCACAAGGAACCAACAAATACTGCTTGGGAATAACATACATCCTCAATGTGTAATAACAGGTGACCCATTATGAAGCAATACCGGCGCCGGCCGTGCCCGAATGCTGGTCAAGTAGGAAATGGGATGGAACGTGCTGATGTGATACTCGCTTAGAAGGAAACCGAGAAATCCTCTGTATTTCCACGAGAAATCAGTGGGATGTTGGATAGTTGGGAAAAGGTAAGCAGCAGAGTTTGTTTTGATTAACGATACGCTGAAAGTATGTAACTAGCACTATCCGCCAAATGCATAGGACTGCTCCAATAAGCAACACAACATCGAACGCCAGTTGCATCGCACCCCGAATCAACCTAAACATAAAATCATGTATGTAAAAACATGTATGTATCCAATTAATAATATCTATAAATAAATAAAATATAAAAGAGATTATTCAAATACGTAAAACGAAAAAGTATTTAAGTTTATATAACAGTTGAAATTCCACATCCTGAAAATTTAATATGATTGTCAATAATATACAATGATGTGATGAAAATAATACGTTGTTATAGCGTAGCGGAATATTGCAACGCAGGTACAGTCCTAATGGGACGTTAAGGTACTGTCCTAATGGGACATCCTAATGGCACGTTATAAGTAAGTGAGTAAGTATGTTAGAATATTCTATGATTTGCCTCTTAGAAATTATTTGGCAGCCGTGAAAAGGGATACTTGGTTTGAATATTCGTATGATAAAAAGGCAACGGTTGTGCTGGCTGCAGTGATTGTGTGTGTGACCGACCAGCTGGAGACCATTATTCTTATTGCATTATAGATTGTTCAGGGTCTGATTGGGAATTCAAAGTCAATTATCAATGACATTTTTGATAGTTATCAGTCACGAACATTTCCAATTCATACAAGCGAGAATCTCGAAAATCCTTCGAGAAATGAATCAGCTATTTGCGTGTAAAGTGTTTCAATTATTTTCAAATTTTTATTTAACCCTTACCCTTGCCGTAAGGCGTAGTCTGATCAAAATAGCGTGAGTGTGGCCCTAATAGATCGTTAGACCAGCATTAGATAGTAAGTATGTTAGAAAATTCTATTGTACACTCTTTAGAAAGCATTTGGTGGCCCTGAAAATGGTCGTTTGGTTTAAATGATGATACGGCAAACAGAAATTCATACGAGGCAATTATGCTTCTCCGCCCATCTTCCCATCCGTTAATTTTTTGTTCCTATTAACCTCGAGAATGATCTGCTTCTAAAGGCAGATCATTCAAATATTGACTTTTGGACCTCACAAATGAAAGAGAAAGAATTTTGGGAAATATCATTTATATTTGAAAGGGCTGAAAATCTCGATAATAAAAACAATTAATCATAAATTAATTTTTGAAATGAGTAGAGAAAAAATAGTTGATTCATATTCAACATACTTGTATGTATATAAAAGAAACAATTGAGAACATAATCAGTTGGCATCAAATCGATTAAGCATCGTACTAATTATCACTTTCAGTTTCTTAAAACTTATTTCTTCTTAGCAGTAAAACTCTTATCCAACGCAAATCGTTAACACAAAAGAATAACTATTCATAACTGTACTAATTTGAATGTGCAGAGAATGGTACTATAAATCATGTCCGAATATCAAAACGTTGTCTGTGATAGGAAATTTTTTGATACTTGCCGGAACGCAACATTCTTTAAAAGTTTCCAACACCGATTGATGAATTTGTGCGCGAAAATATACATATTTTATTTAACATTTTTAAATACTTGACTAAAATGGCAATCATAAAAGCATCTAGATTGGCGCATCGAATTATTAACGACCGATGTCTCCATTTTTCGTGACGGCAGCCATTTGTAAATTGTGCACAATGGTCAAGGTATGCAACGAAGTGAAAATTAAAATTGTTTTAGCCACCGCTGTCTACCAACTGGTAGAATGTTAGATGAATTAAAATTAAACAAACTCTCTCAAAATTGGATTGGTCATCTTGAAAAGGACGGATTTGAAATAGTCCGCATTAGAATTGAGTCCTTCTCGGTCTTTTCACGAAGCAGGTTATTTCTGCCGTGTACTTTGCGCCTTCGATAAAGATGGTTACCAATGATATCACACACACAAACACACACTCAGGCACCTTATTTCGCTCCTCGTGGTGGCGTCCATCGGCTGGCAACAAATCATCACCGGCTTGGGCAACCGACTGCCTAGCACACCACTGCAAATTAGTGGCTGCCTAGCAACGGTTGGCTAGCCAAGGGCTTACTAGCAACAGCCTGCAGAGCAATCAGCCAGTGTACTTTCTGTAGTACGTGCCACCACCAGCTGCCAAATCCCCATTGGCGCTTTGCCGCTCCGCACTACAGGTTTCATGCCATCGGAGTTGCCTCCAGAATTCATGCCATTGCCAGCTGCTGATCTTGATGGCTCGACTAACTGCCCAGCTCAAGTACTGCGACACTAATGAGGAAAATTGCTTCTTCTTCTCCCCTAGGGGTCATTCGTCCCGGAAACTGTGGGTTATATTTGGTCGTACAGCTCGGTTGCTTTCAGAAAGTCCAAAAGCCGTTGTTCACAAGGTGGTGATAAAACTTCTTCCAAGGCTATGTTAATGTTATGGGTCAATCGTTCGGAATCATAGACTACACAATCGGTTAGAATATGGGGAATGGAGACAGGTGGAAAATTGCGAAGGTGTACCCCTTTTATATCGTTCAGTGCTGCACATGTGACCTCCCTTGCTTACATTTGAAATCTGTGATAGGAAAATACTGTGCATTTAGTAAAATTAGCCTGCAACACAAAATTATAAGATTCACTTCTTATTTTCTCTATTTTCAATAGTTTAAAATTTTCAACGGATCATTTTTGATCATTTAATTGATACGCGGGAAAATTTACAACCCATTGACGGAAACATCTTGCAAATTAATTGAGCATTTATCAAGTTAGAAGTGATTAATTTGTAACGATATTTCGTGACAGTCGCTTATATTTAGATTTTCAATTGACACTCTACCCTTGCCGTACACACTTAAAGATTATTTACGGGCTCTGTTAAACATTTAGCTGAATTCACTCGGCATTTTCATATTTAACTGATAACTCGGCAAAAAATTGAACGATGCCGAGTCTCAGCATCACTTGAAACTGAAATATCGGATAACATTATTATTAAACCGATTCTCAGCAACACTTGGAGCCGAGCACAAACGTTAACCAGACTTCAATCGACCTCAGCTAAGACGAAGTCTACGTCAAAAAAAATGTGGTTTTGTCATCATAACTGTACTGTACGAATGAACAAGTTGTGTTTTGATTGTTATCGGTACGGTTTGTTTTTCAATCCGTTTGTTGCCTGTGTTAATACCAGTCCAGTCCAAGGTACAAAACATTGGTCTTTCGAACCGGATAGTCACGAACCGCATCCGTGATGAATCGGCTTCTGAAAATTCGTGATGCACAAATGGTGCAAGTGGTTGGAGAGCTTGCAGCAGTCGGTAAACTCACTCAACGGAAGGCATCTTGCAGTGAGGCAGCTGAACGGCTCGTGCAGCTAGAGGAACTTGCTGAAAATTGCCGGAAAACACGAGTAACTATTGAGGAGATACAAGATTACCCGGAAGCAGTTGCCTCTGTGCACGATATTCACGAGGAATTCAATGCTGCTTACTACAACGCAAAGGGCATTTTTGAGAAATACATCGCGGATATCAATCCGGATGAAAGCGGTTCTACACCTAGTGAAAGAACAATTGCCGACAATGAGCTCCGTTAGGCAATGAGAATGTTGTTCAGAACGCAGCGTATTTAATTTGTTGGATGCTACTTTGTTGGACAATAGCTGTTGAATCGTGCACCCTTCTTGAATGTGCGACTTCCACCGATCAATGTGCCGACATTCAACGGTGATCGGAAAAGCTGGAGATCGTTAAAAGATATTTTTGAGACTACCATCCATAACCGGAACGATCTTAGGGAGTCATTCAAGATGCTGTACCTGGTTTCGTACTTGGTACTGGGTAGTGCAAAGCAGCTGCCGAGTTCCTTCTCATTTCAGATGCCAACTAGCCAAAGCTGGGCAGCGTTCACGAATTACTATGACAAAAAAGCTACACAAATCACCAGAAAGGATGTCACGAAGAAGCCAGTGATCGAGGAAAAGATCCAAAAGTTGTGCTTTAACTGTCTATGGTCCTCGCATACCGCGAAGGTGTGGTTCTAAGTAGGTGTGTCAAAACAAAGACTGTAAGCAGCGACGTCACACACTGTTGTGCGAACTAAAGAATGTTGAAGTAAAGAAGAAACGATGCGCACTGCAGTCATCTGAGTGCGGGGATCAACGGAAGTCTTCTTCAAGCACGTGCTCTAAACGATTCGGGTTCCGAAGCATCACTGATCTCCACTGGTCCAACGGAAAGGTTGTGGTCTTTGGACTGGACAGCAAGCTGCGGGCACGACTTGAGTCATGGTGAAGCTTGTGATTGCCACCCGGTTCAATGAAACGACTGTTAGCAGACAAATGCCTATATCCTGGGAAAACTCACCTCCACGCTTCCTACGCAGCACTGCAGGATGCATCCAAGTCTTCTGGACAAGCAGATACAGGAGAATCTTGCTGATCCTACGTATTAACGGCCGGGACCCATCGATCTAATCTGATGGCTTTCTTACTCTGCTCAAGCCAGGGCAAGTCAAGGACAGCGGTGTTGTTCCTGTGGTACAGAACACGATCTTTGGATGGATTATATCGAGGAATCAAGCCATCTACTCACCGAGTATTCAAGCCAACGTCTCGATCGTCAGTCTTTACGTAGAGTTATTTGTCAACCGCACCTTGCGGATGTTTTGAAAGCACGAGGAGGTTCCGAAGCCACAGTTTTTTACTTCTTCTGGAATAACAGCCACGAGCTCTTCAAGTCTACTCTCACGCGGGACGAAAAAGGACGCTTCATCAAGGGGCTGCCGTTCGATGATTCGAAGCCAGCGCTGGGTGAATCACTCACTCCAGCGATCAAGCGACCACATGCGATGAAGAAACGCTTCCGCTGTGATCCGGAATTCCACAGAAAGTATTCGGAGTTCCTTCGTGAGTATCTCGAACTTGGTCATATGGAGATAACTCCTGCAAACGAGATAGCGATGGAGTCCAGCAAGTGCTGCTACCTTCCGCGCCATGCCGTGGTCAAAGCTGTCGACCAAATTGAGGGTGCCTCCTGCGCGTCCGCGTCCGAAGTATCACTCAACGAGTGACTTCTGGCAGGACCTAAAGTCAAACAAGATCCGTTTTCAGTATTTTCGCGTTTCCAACCCCACAGTGAGGCATTTATGGCAGACGTTGAGAAGATGTATCGCCAGAAACTGGTCAACCCGGTAGACCGAGACTTTCTGCGAATTGTTTACCGAGAGTCAGAGGATCATCTGATCAAACACTATCGTCTATGCACGGTGACGTACGGCACTAAATGTGTATCGTACCTAGCGATTGAATCCATGAATCATGCAGCACGAGACTTCAAAGCAGTATACCCTAAAGCAGCCCAAAGTATAGAGCTTGACATGTACGGTGACGATGTTCTGTTCGGCGCAGCCGATGTACCGCATGTGAATGAGCTGAAAAGACAGATGGTGGAATACTGCAATCCGCTAGTTTCCACCAGCTGAAATGGAAAACGAATTGCCTAGAACTCAACAACCAGATTCAGTCAAGGTGCATGGGACTCAGTGGCTACCCAAGGAGGACACATTTTCGTACCAGGTCAACCACAACCATACCAGCGTGAACACCAAGAGACAACTTCCTTGGAATTCATCCAAATTATGTGATCCGTTTGGATGGCTATCACCTGTGTCGATCAGGATCAAGATTCTATTTCAGCAATTATGGCTCAGCAAATTATCCTGGGACGATTGGCTACCTCCAGCAGCCGAAACAGCGTGGATCGAGTTCAAGGAAACTCTATACCAGTTGGAACAGATAATGTGCGCTATAAAAAAGGCTACTATTTTCGGATGCTAAAAATTAACGAAGAAAGATATTTTAACAAACCACATCGCATTTTATTCATTAAAAAATTGAAAACAAAAATATTTCCCCTTCCTGCCGCGCCGCCTTGCGACAGTTAGCCGGTAGGTGACGAAAAGAAGCTTGTAGCATATTCTTCAGTTCCATGGTCGCCTTTTTGATCAAATCATCCGTCGTTTTGACCACGAAATTATTTGTATATACTCTCCTTTTTAAATTGACACAGAACTTCTCGATTCGCGCCCCCCCCCCTCGTCCGCCACCGCGGGCATCTCTCCAACACCACCAGCTGCCGCCGTTGTTTTGTTTTTTTTTTCGCCCCACAAAAAAGGGACACACACCCACCCAAAAAAAAACCTCCAAAAAAAATCTTCGCCCGCTCGCCCACACCCACCCCCCCCCCCCCCACCCCAAAAAAAGGGGCCCCCCCGCCCCCCCCCCTCTCTTTGATCTTCTTTTGAATCCCCCCGGCCCCTCAAAAAGGGGGGGGGGGCCCGACCCCCCCCCCCCTTGGAGGACCCCCCCCCCCCCAGAAGTGTCAGAATCTTGTAGATGTTTCCGCGATCTTTGTCTGTTATAGCTTTGATGTTTGACTGGATGGAGCTGTCAAATTTTTATAATTTATGGAGAACTAATATATATTGACTACTGACCGGTGGAGCAACACAGATAAAAAGGAACATTGAATTTTCTGCGTTATCTCATGCACATAAAGGGAATGCCAGTTTTGGCAGAAAATAATGGGATATTTCTTGTAAATTTAAGCCAGATAACGCCTAAATCTAGCCTGTTGTATGAAAGATTGTAAACATTGTTGTATGGCGCATGAAAAATTGCAAACAATTTCGTCGTTTGCGCCTGCTTTGGCTTGGAATTAAACGAGGGTAAATTTTACGCGCTCGTTAAAATTCATTATTTTTTTCTGTGAACCACCAGGGTAATGGCATGAAAAATTGAATGCATACTGTACGAGCGCAATCATCAATCTTTTGATGGTTCATGGGTGCAGTACATATTTGTAGTGTTTTAGCAGTTTTGGCAAGTATTGAGTTGAAATGATCTTCAAAAAAAAGACTGCTTCGACCATCGGCTGTGAACGCTTGATTTGATGCTTTGTTGCGCACTATTTTGTTACCGGGTATAGCGCGTTGTCTTTTGTTTCGGTTATGGCGCCAGTGATCAAGTGAACACAGAAGTAAACAAAAAAGGTGCTTCCCGGAGAAATGTGAAGGTTTGTCATGCTATTGGTTTGTCATACTCGCCGTGATACTATATCTTGGAACGAGTAAACCAGTATACCATTTTGTGAATGGCTCCAGCAACATCCTCACTGTTGATATAAATCGATCCAAATTGTCTTCAAGCATCAACATAAATCAAATTGCTTTCCTATCAAAAACCACCTATATATTTTGTGAAAGGCTCCAATAGCATCCTTACTGTGGTATAAATCGGTTCATATCAGAAATCACCTAATTCTGTTATCCAACATCCCAGTGGTTTCTCGTGGACGTGCAGAGGTGTTCTCGACTTCCTTCAAAGCGAGTATCACATCAATATATTCGTACCCTTATATTATTTCACTTGCATTCGGGCGGGGCTGGAGCCGGTATTGCCTTAGTTTGGGATCATCAGTTATTACACATTGAGGATCTATGTTAGTGCCAAGCATCATCTGTTGGTTCTCCGTGTAATTACAGCTGATCTGGCAGTAACGGAGTAGCAACCTCAGGCGATAAATCATGCTCATGTCCATGCTCTCTAGCAGTACGGACCTCATTGAGAGTGGAGCAGCAAAATGTTGCAGTGTTGTTAAAAGTTCCTTCTTATTGGCAAATTTGGCCCACTGATTTCGTATCGCTCAAAGCACACTGAAGATCCTGGTGGCCACACATTGGCTTATCAAGGTAATTTAAAAAACGGAGTTCGGCAGGGGTGCTTCTTTATCTTTTCATAGTAAACATGTATAATATTTTAAAATATTATTTACAGTGGCTTTTGAACTAAAGTATCGTTTCAAATGTCAACTTTAATTGAAAACTTTAAGATCGAAAATAAACAAAAAAAATTCAGTTTGATGAGCAAACAATTGGCGATTAAGCCAATGTAATTTTTACCCTAAAAGAAACACCAGAAACTAATCATTTCTTATATCAAAGTCCATCTGGTGCCTTTCTGCACCATCGCTATCTGGAATATCATGTTTCTAAAAGAAAATCACATTATCAGTGGAAAATATCCACAAGAAATTCACTTAACTTTCATGTGATTCAGGAAGTGGAAAATGCTTTGCAAAATCAAGTGAATCTTATGTGTCCAGTGAAATGCAAATGATTAGTCAAGTAGAATTTCTTTTTCTATGTGATATTCACGTAAAAGTCACTTATTTAAGCATTGCAAAATATCTACATGTGTTTCCAGTAGTAGCTAAGTGAAATATGTTTTCGGTGTATGTGTATGAATAAAAATGTATACTTTTCTTTCATCCATAAAACTACAAGGTACAGCCCAATGGGGTTGTGCGCAAAGATGACGTAGGACTACGCAGCAATCGAATTCCCATACACGTCAGGGCCATCCGCTAATTGATTTAAGTGAGTCCTGAAAAGGGCCAAGAAAATTCTATTGTACACTCTCTAGAAAGCATTTGGCGGCTCTTAACGCGCTTTGCCATATACTCCGGGACGTGGCGTTTAAAGCAATGCCATGTTCAGCCGGCGCGCAGTAATGGAAATTTCAAACAGCACAAGAGAAAAATTCATCCAAACGAACTCTTCAGTTGGCAAACTAATTTGGTCGTCCTGAAAAGGACGGATTTAGTTGACGGGGGAGAAACAGTTCGCGATTGGTACCCCTTATATAACATTCATGGCTGCCTAGGAGACGTTCCTTACTTAAATATGAAGTCTGTGCGCGGAAAGTACTGTGTATTTGGTAAATTTACTCTGAAAAATCGATATTATAAGACATCACTTCATATTTGCGTTAATTTTATTAGTTGGATGTTAAAAATCAATAGTTTTAAATATTGAAATCGAAGCGTAGAAAACATCCCGATCGATTGGTGCAAACATTTTGGAAATCAATCGTGGAATAACTTAGTTATTAACGTTCAAAACCTATATATTTTTCGTGACGCTCCAAATTCTCGCAATTCGAACGTGTACCCCAGTATTGAAAACACAGACGTAGTCCTACGTCAAAAAATGCACGGGTGAAAGAAAGTTTTACGCTTTCATTCATACAGCCCATTATCTTGACAAAGATCTCCCTAAACCTTGACAGCTTATTCTTCTAAAACTGACTAAAGGGTGATACGGTCAAAATTTGGTCAAGGGAAAACGCGTGTAAATCGGTGAAATCGTTTATTTAAAAAATCAAATTAAATTTCTTTTTCAAGTTCAATTAGTATAAAATTCAGGAAAAATATTCAGTTAGGCTTCCGCTTTTCCAAATCCGAATTGCCGGGCCTTACGCTTGACCCCTGCCATCAGATTTTGTACAGCCACCTTGTCCACCTTCTTCGCCGCAGAAAGCCAGTTTGCCTTGAACTGCTGCTCGTCCTTAGCAGTTTTTTTGGCCTTCTTTAGGTTCCGCTTGACAATAGCCCAGTATTTCTCAATTGGGCGGAGCTCTGGCGTGTTGGGAGGGTTTTTGTCCTTGGGAACCACCTGCACGTTGTTGGTGGCGTACCACTCCATGGCCTTTTTACCGTAATGGCAAGATGCCAAATCCGGCCAAAACAGTACGGAACAACCGTGTTTCTTCAGGAAAGGCAGCAGACGTTTATTCAAACACTCTTTCACGTAAATTTCTTGGTTGACAGTCCCGGAAGCTATGAAAATGCTGCTTTTCAAGCCACAGGTACAGATGGCTTGCCAAACCAGATATTTCTTTGCGAACTTTGACAGTTTCGTGTGCTTGAAAATATCTGCTACCTTTCCCCTTCCTTTTGCCGTATAAAACTCCTGTCCCGGAAGCTGCTTGTAGTCGGCTTTGACGTAGGTTTCGTCGTCCATTACCACGCAGTCAAACTTCGTCAGCATCGTCGTGTACAGCCTCCGGGATCGCGCTTTGGCCGTCGTATTTTGTTTATCATCGCGATTTGGAGTCACTACCTTCTTGTAAGTCGATAGTCCGGCTCGTTTTTTGGCTCGATGCACGGTTGTAGACGATACACTCAGCTTATTTGCGGCATCTCGGAGAGATAGGTTAGGGTTTCGCTTGAAACTACCGGCAACTCTCTTTGTCGTCTCAGCGGCTTCTGGTTTTCGATTTCCCCCCGATCCAGACTTCCTGGCTGTCGACAAACGTTCCCCAAACACTTTAATTACATTTGTAACGGTTGATTTGGCAACTTTTAGCGATTTTGCCAACTTTGCGTGCGAGTAGCTCGGATTTTCGCGATGCGCGAGCAAAATTTTGATACGCTGCTCTTCTTGCTTGGACGGCATTTTGACAACTGAAGAGTGAATTCCAAAATCAAAATAGGAGCAACATTCTACACACACACACCTTCAAAATGAGGGGTGTTCAGGTTTTTTAAATGCAAAATTGAAAGAAATACGTCAAGTTGATATTGACCAAATTTTGACCGTATCGCCCTTTAACTTGACAAATTTAAACTTTTTTCTCATGTCACTGTTTCATTAATTAATAGGAAGACTACTTTTCGGTATAATTTCCACAATAACTTTTACTTCCATCTAAAGCAAATAGGGGGATTACCGTCGGAAGGAACAGCAGTCAACTCAAGAATTACATTCCTCATGCCAACCTTCCATACGCAACATCTCAAGGGTAACACGATAGTGTTATCGGAAGATCAAAGACTTAAGGCTTGTCCACAATGAGTACGTTTGCGTTCCCGTTGACGTAAATTTTACAGATTTTAGTCCTTCTAAACAGATTGATGATAATTGATATGAGCAAAACACTGATATTATTAGTTCCGGTGAGCTATGGTTATTTTCCCGAAATAAATAGAAAAATCTCAACTAACGGAGCTAATGCCTCAGCTTGAAGGCCATGGTTAAAATACATCGAACATCGTTACAAGGTAGTAGTGATAAGCGTGTTTGAAATTGGCTTCTTTGAACCTCCCAAGGCAAAATGAAAGAACAATTAAATTTCTCTACGACCAACAGAAAACAGGCTCTTTTCAAGTATGCCGACATTTCCTCTCAGGATGAAGTTGAAAGTTCTCGTTCGCATGTAAATAGGTATTGTTTGAGTAAGTTTTAATTATCAAGTTTGTGGAGCAAGCATCACATTTTGTCGTACGATTGTAACATTAGTCGCTTTATAACCTAGCTTTCTCAACGTACAAGTGTAGACTAGCATAGTTTGTTTATTAGTTATCAATATTTTAACTTGAAAATTCGTTTTTGTCATTCTATAATGGATTCAAATAGTAAGGGATGAGAGGTAGAATAGCAACCCTATGGTAATTTTTAATATAAGATTTTTTACCATTTTAAAAAATCGGGTTTAAAATTGATTTCGCCAAATGACGCCAATGGATTCATCTAAAATTAAAACATATGCAAACAATTCAAGCAAATTAATGAATACTTTATTGGTGTAAGAAGTAAGATGATGAATTCTAACACAAATTGACTAACAAGGGATACCCAGTGGAAAAATGTTTCTTTTAAGGGATCCCAGAAAAGGAGAGAAGCGAGAGAGAGAGAGAGAGAGAGAGAGAGAGAGAGAGAGAAGAAAATCGTTACAAATATTTGTTGCATGTTATTTTGAACTAATTTTAAATGTGTATCTCGTTACATTTATACATTGTGAATGTACTATTTTGTTGGCAGTTGATACGAATTAAGATGATGAATGTTTTGATTTTAGAGCTGTAGTGGTGTCTTACATAAGCGTAGCTAAGGGGGCCCGCCTAAGTTTTGATTTTATTTTTAGAACATCTATTTTTTCAATTTTTTATTATTTAGTTTCCCTTTGCCTAAATAATAAAGCTAAATAACGCGGAGTTGTTGTGACAAGTTGTACCGAAAAAGCGTAAAAAGTAGACATCCATGAGAATTTTTTTTTTAAACAGTAAAGACTAACAATTTTATTACAATCCTTTCCCTTTAACCAAGAACCCAACTTATCTAACCTAAAATATGTAAAAAAATATCTCCTAATCTGTAATGTTAACTATTAGATAGGCATTGATTGCTTATTTCCCCACTAGCTGAAAGTTGAAGAAGCTATGCTCAGTTAAATTTTCAGTTCTGAAAAAAAACTGAATCTTCATCCAATGTAATAGGTTTCAGATAAAGAAACATAGTTGATAGTTAGATAGTTTATCAACGAAAAATATTTATTTGAACTGTTCATGATATGGGCCAAACCGATCAATGTTACCCCGTTTTATGGTACTGTAGTTTAGTATTATTGAGAATATATGTTAATCATATCTTACAGTTTGATTCAGCGTGTGAGAAAGCAAGACAGCAAGCTAATCAGAGTGAGAAGTTTTAGTTGTCTTATCCTATTCAAAGATTTTATCCGTTTTTATGAGCATGAGCAGCACAGAAAAAAAAATCTGAATTTTCATTCGGATGTAAATATCAGAGTATGTAAAATCGTATTTAGTTTCACACGAAGCAGCGACTTGCATGAAATAGTTGCAATGAAAACAAGCTTTTGTATACAACATGATCCGCAATAAATGAAATGCCCATGAATTTTACACGATTTATAATGTTAATTTCGAAGTTTTGTGACGCTTCATTTATGTGTATGATATTGAACAGAAATTCACACTACATTTTTGAGCTGTGAGGATAATGAGCATGATTGACCGCCCGTTACAGCCAGATTAGCTGTTATTACACAAAGGATCAACAGATGATGCTTGGAACTAGCATATATGCTCAATGTGTAAAACTGGTGATCCCAAACTGAGTCAATACCGGTGCCGGTCTCGACGGAAGCAAGTTAAATAACGAAAGGGAAGGAATGTGTTGACGTTTATTTGTACGTTTTATTGGAAGCTGAGACCACCGCCGCACTAACACGAGAAATCATTGGGATGTTTGATAGCCAGATTGGGTAACAGCCGGGTTCGTTTTGGTAAACGATGAATTCACGCTTTGTTTAGTAGAATATTTAAATATTAGTACTGATTTTTTATTTGAACTGAATTATACTAACAGTAAGGATGCTATAGGGGCCACTCACTAAGTGTGATTGTGGTTTTTTTTATTGAAAAAACAAGGTGATTTTTTATAAAGCTGGAAATCTGATTTGAACCGTGTTAAACCAATAATAAGGATGCTACTCACAAAGTGTGATGGTGGTTTTCTGTTAGAAAAAGAAGGTTAATTTTATCAACGCGTGAGAGACGCTGTGTGCTGTGCTCTCTCAATCACTCGTATCACCGAATTATAGATAACCGAAACAATACGAGACCCGTCATGTCCGATGGAAAAATAGTGCGTAATAGAGCATCGACACAACCTTTCACAGCTGATGCTCTAATCAAACTCTTTTTTCGTAACTTTAAAGTTTTACTACAGTGTGTAGCTAATATCTGTATCAATCAAATTGAAGTGTCTAATGAACAATCTATGCAAACTTTATGTTTCTATTTATGTCCATGCTCATCGGTTTAATACCAACCCGGGAGAGACATGGTCTTATACAAAATGATTTTTTTATCTCCAATCCGCTCAACCAATCGCAATGTTTTGTGGTATATTGGACGGATTATTATAATTTGAGATAACACAATGCAGACGTCTTCCAAATTTGGCAAATCGACAAGCAATTGTTGGAGAGCTTAGAGGCAGACCGGAAGATTCTATGAGCTACCTCCCCCTTAAAGATTTTATCAAACATATATAAGCAATCGGTTAATGTTTTGCATGATAATGGCATAAAACAAGAAATAGTTAAATAAGTTCATTGGCAGGAAATTCACCATCAAATACATACCACTAAAATTGAGAACACTCGCATGAAAGCTAATATCCATGTCGATGTTCATTACTTCTCATTCTAAATTTGATTTCGAGAAAGCTTTAAGGTGATTTAAGTGCACATTGTGTGAATTATGCAACAGTTTTTGTAAATTATTAGCAGCTTAGAGCAGTTCTTTGAATCATTTTTATCTAGAAGTACCCATTTATGGGGTACTATGGGAAAGTGCTTGAAAGAAACAAACGAACAAAACTAAACAAATGTTTTTCATGCAGCTGAAATAACCACGAAAGGAAAAATATGCAAAATTGTGGTTTTTCTCGAATTTGAACCACAATTTCAATGTAATTCAATGATACACCGTTTTGGTTTCATACTACTCAGATACACATGATTGCTAAATACACCGTGTTTCGACAGAACGTGTTTCAATTGTACATATCAGATAAATCGGTTCAAATTTCAAAACGCAGATGCACCAGTGTATATAAACTATTTTTAAAATATTGAGGAATAGATGTTAGAACGCATATGAATTTTCTTTTGTCATTGATGAATAAAATTTCCTAAATTATTTGCTAACTACTCGTGTATTAAGAATGCAATTAGCAACAATTTAGTACAAACATCACAGCTTGCTTACATTTGCGACTTACATCGTTTTGAAAGGTTATGCTTGATGTTCTTGTTTAGAAAATATCAAATAAAATAATTATATTAAAGGTAAGTTAAGGGGACCCAAACATTAAGCTATATACCACCAAGACTCAAAATGTATGTTTGTTAATAGCTAATCACTTATAATTTGAACAACCATTAAAAAATATAATCTGTTGATACAATCTATCGGTGTGAGCATGGTGAGTAAAAAACGGTGTTTATTTATTGTCGTCAATTATAAGTAGACCGTTTGTTATATTTTGTTCCTAATTTTAGTTATAATCAGGGTTATAAAATACACAACATTAGACTAAGCAGCGCCTGGTTTACAATATTCATATGGCGTGTTCTTCTTTAGCGTATAGCATTGAAGTATTGCTTCAATTTGGATTTTGTAATTGTAAAGTCGAATGTATCGCCATGTAAATTGTAGGTTGCCGTCATCTGATTCAGAGGTTCAAATTTAGCGTAATTTGTGCGATAATGATTTGCGCCGGGAGGGTATGTAAAAATTTAATTTTGATAACAGCTCTGCTGAATCAATGCGATGCGAAACAATGCCATTAACAAACGAAACTTTTGCAAACTCTCGACGTTTTTGTAGTGTTTGCCTGTTGATAAGCCCACAGCGAGCTTCATAGGGTGGGAGAGTAAATCTTTCCCAAGCTAATTTACGTAATGCAAACAATAAAAACTGTTTTTGTACAGACTCTATTCGCTCTTCATGGATGACTACACTACAATATTCCAGTATTGACCTCATATAAGCAATGTATAATGTTTTAATTGTGTAAGGGTCGTTAAAACTATGACTAAAACATTTTATAAATGCCAGTATGTTATTAACTTTGTTAATTATTGTATTATAATGGTCAATGAATGATAGCTTAGAATCCATCTTACTCCTAAATCACGAATTCTTATGCACTTTCGTACAGACTGATTTCGTAGAGTGATCCTAATGTCAGGTGTGTCTTGTTTTCTGCTAAATGCTATCGCATTACATTTTTGAACATTAAATTGTAAAAGGGTTTTGTTACACCAAGTATAGAAAATATGTATTGTTTCTTGAAATATCTTGTAATCTTCTTTGTTTCTTATTTCCAGGAAGAGCTTTATATCGTCGGCATATATTAAGACTTTTAAAGTTTTAAGAATGCATGAAATATCGTTTACGAAAAGAATAAACAAAAGAGGGCCTAGATGGGATCCTTGGGGGACACCTGAGGAGACTTGAATAGGATTTGATTCCTTTCCTTTAAATCTTAATGTTTCTTGTCGATTAGTTAGGTAACATTTGAGCCATTTGAGAACACCTGGCTCAATACCCAGTTTTTGTAATTTGAATAGTAGCAAGGGAATGTCAATCCGATCAAATGCCTTACTGACATCTGTATAGAGAGCTTCTACGTGGTTTCCGTTATCCATTGCAATCAACGTGTAGTTAACGAATTGTAGTAAATTTGTATTAGTTTAACGTCCTTTGTAGATCCGATGTTGATTGTTAGTAATCCTGTTTTAGATTTGATAGAACAGCTTTTCCCTAACTATTGGTTCAAAAGGCTTAGGAATGCATAGACTTATGGCAATTCCACGGTAATTGCGTATGTCTGATTTTTTGCCGTTTTTAAATATTGGTACTAAGTAGGAGCTCTTCCATGATTTGGGAAAAATGCCAGATTCAAGCAACATATTGAAAAGCCAAAGCAATGGAGTTGTGAATTCTGACGCTAAGTATTTTTTTAAATACAGGTGGAATACCGTCAGGTGCACATCCTTTCGATACATCTAATTTATTCAATGCTTCTCTAATGTCTTGTACATTCACGCTGTTGACACTAACATCATTAGCAAACTCTGGGAAGAAATCAAAATATTCGCGATCACGATCTTCTTCCGAAAATGTGGTACAGATTTCTTGGAAAAAACTTGCAAATAAGTTGCAAATTTTTTCTGAGTTATCCCCAACATTTTCGTTCAGATGCATTCTGGATGGAAAATTGTCCGATTTCAATTTAGTTTTCACGTAGCTAAAGAAATTTTTTGGACAACATTTTATTTCACGTTCAGTTTTCGAATTGTACTTTTCAAAAGCAATGTCAATAGCTAGATTTAGTTGATCGCAAACGTTCAAATAGGTGACCAGATTATCGTAACTACTATACTTTTTATAAATTTTGTGAGCTTTTTGTTTGCGGTTTTTAATTTTTTTCATTTCTTGGTTATACCAAACCGGATGCTTTGAATTGTTTTGCCACCTTATTTTTTTCACAGATATGCGCTCATGTATAATTTCAAATAGTAATTTATAAAAGACATCTACTGACGTTTCGATATTTTCCTCGCTTCTAAAAATCGTTTGCCAATCTATTCTGTTTAGCCTATGCTTTATTTTTTCATGATTTGCCGAGTGGTATTGGAAGATCTCTTCATACTCGCAGTCGTCGGGTCTTTTGTTTTCAAGTACAAATATAGATAACTCAATAGCTGTATGAAACGCTTCATTTTTCCATAATGGAGTAACTGATTCGGTCACACATAAGTCCTCATGAATATTTGTTAAAAGGAAATCTAAATAGCAATTTTTCCGATTTTTAACATGATTAATTTGATTGAGTCCTACTTGCACTTTTGTCGAAAATAAATTGTCGTTTTTCACTTTCTCCAACGATTGGAAGCAAGATGCTCTCATTTTCAATGTCTGGAATAAAGTCAATAGTACGTTGATTAAAGTCTCCATATATGTGAAGTTTTACTTCTGGGGCAAGGTTGGTCAAGATTTCTTCAGCAATATTGAAAAAAAAAATCATACACGTCTTTACGAGCACTGTTTGGAGGGAAATACACAGATGAAAATACGTGTGTTTCACCTGCAATTTGCACCTTTACCCATACATGTTCAAATTCTTTACATTTCAACGTAGTGATACTTTCGGAGTTCAAATTGACCGAGACGGCAATAAGAACACCCCCTCCTGACTTTTTTTCAAACATTTGAAAATTTCTGTCATCCCTATAAACATTATAGCTGCTTCCAAAAACTTCTTCACTCCGTACACTATTATCCCAATTGGTTTCATTTGCCAAAATTATTGGGTAGGAACAACACAAAATTTTATTTAGAATTTCTTTCATCTTAGCCGGACTTCTCATTCGATTGAAATTTTGGCAATATACCAACAAATTGTAAAATACTTTATTATTGTCACAAAGTGAGAGCTCCATGGCCGCTATATCTGGAAAGTAGCGGAAAATGTCCCTACTCTACTGGCCATTAATGTTAATTGTTCAGCCTGTGCAACCACTGGTTGAAGACCGTGTAATTCTCTCTCTCTCTCTCTCTCTCTCTCTCTCTCTCTCTCTCTCTCTCTCTCTCTCTCTCTCTCTCTCTCTCTCTCTCTCTCTCTCTCTCTCTCTCTCTCTCTCTCATCTCACTCACTCTCAAAAGAAAAAAATAACTTGACCCCACCCCCTCCTCGCTAGTTGAAATCCTGGCTACGCCTATGGTGTTTTAAACTTATTTTACATAAATTCTTATTGTTTATCAACTTCACTCGCTCTAGAATATTATTGTTTACTAAAAAGAGGCCATAAAAAGATATACGTATTTGCCCAAGACTGCTAAAATCTCATTAAATTGTTTGCAAACAATACAATTTTTTTTTATAGTTCGTTTATTTATAAAGCTCAGACGTGTGTTACACTTTGCGGAACCGAGAATCAATATTGTTATTTACAACGCATAGCATGATGTAAGCAAGTGGGGTGCCAATTACTCGTGACTGGCTCGAGGTTAATGGGTCACATCATCGTTTGGAAAGGGTTATGCAGGTAATTTAAGTATTTAAGTTAATGAATGCTGCTCATGACTGCAGCTGCCATCAACTCCTCTGTTCCTGTAGTCCCTTTCTGGAACTAAACCGCAGATGGGTGACCATAGCTTGCTGGGCAGGTACAAGTTGCACAGAAACAAGAGGATAGTATAACTGGAACACAATTTTCTAGAGTGGTGGGGGGGGGGGGGGGGGTGATGACATTACACTCTTAGATCAGACAAGCAATGGAATTCTTAAGTCGCTTTTATGTGGGGAAGATCAGGCATTCCAAAAACATCTCTTACTTCTTGGAAGGGTTGTCTACCTTGGGCGACTAGGGTATCCAATAGTCTTGCTCAGGAGGCATCATTATCCGAGCAATGCCAAACTGCGTGAACGATGTCATCATAACCGGTTCCACACCTACATAAATTACTATCGACTAGGTTAATCCTGTAGAGATGTGCGTCTAGCGAGTGGTGCTTGGACATAAGTCTTAACATCACATAAATGAAACCCCGACTTACATCTAGACCTTTGAACCACGATCTTGATGAAACATTTGGAATAATGGAATGTAACCTCCGCCCAAGAGGATTGTTTCAATCGTACGATAAAATATGATGTTTGCTTCACAAACATGATAATTAAAACTTACCCAAACAATACGTATTAACATGCGAAGGAGAACATTCAACTTCATCCTGAGAGGAAATGTCGGCATACTTGAAAAGAGCCTGTTTTCTGTTGGTCGTAGAAAAAATTAATGGTTCTTTCATTTTGCCTTGGGAGGTTCAAAGAAGCCTATTTCAAACACGCTTATTACTACTACCTTGTAACGATGTTCGATGTATTTTATCCATGGCTTTCAAGCTGAGGCATTAGCTCCATTAGTTGAGTTTTTTCTATTTATTTCGGGAAAATAACCATAGCTCGCAGAAACTAATAACATGATATTATTTTGCAAATCTGTCAAATTTACATCAACGGGACGCAAACGTACTTGTTCAATTGTTTTGCCAACTTTGAAGAGAATTCTGGCGTTCTAATGGAAAAAAAAACATCATGTGAAATTTTTCTATCAAAAATCTCGCCTTCTTGTGCGCCCACCTTTGCTAGAGAGTCCGCCTTCTCATTGCCTGGAATTGAACAATGTTAGGGGACCCATACAAAGGTAATCTTAAATGATCTTTCGACCAACGCACACATCTGCTCCCATATTTTCGAAATAAAGTAAGATGAGCGCCTCATTGTTTTCATCGTCCAAAGATAGAACTGAGACTATCCGGGAAGATGAAATAATAGCCTATGGGCATGTCGGAAATTATCCCCAATGCGAGTTGATTGCTACCTGCTCAGCAACATATACGGAACAATGATCCTGAAGTTTCCGGAAGGTAGATGAGTATTCACTGTAGAAACCAAAACCTTGTATTGTGATCATGAGTTCTATCAGGTACGGCAAGATTATTGTTAGAGTTGTGACTCTAACTCCGAGGTAGATCCTACGTTGTGTGTTTCTTAAAATGTTCATTTCTTTCCTGTTCCTGCATACAATCCTTCCAATGTAATCCTTTGCCTGCACTCCTTCTTATTTGTCCACACTAATCTTTCCATCCAAGTTTTTTTTTCCACGATTAATTACTGTAAATCCACTTATGCCGTAGAAAAACCGTTTATTTTATCCAAAAATAATACTTTATTTTGTCGCTCGACTGAAAACTACGCACCCCTTCACTTAGCGATCTTTATAATTCAGATATCTGTTGGCTACTGGTTACTGATCGGTTCAGTATGCTATCACGGATCGTGTTAAGTCTATAAGTCTTAAGTCTTAAGTGATCTAGTTCTTAAGAGCAAATACATTTTTAGTACTAATTATTAAATTACGTTAATATACCACTAACAACAATTAATTATGATGCAAATTTAGGTTTTTTATAATATCGTAAATAAACATACATGACTGTAACTCACATAATACTTCTTATGGCAAAGCATTGTGTAGTAAGTTGGCATAGAAGTGAAGCGTCGAGAATAATTTTAGTAGTGAATAAAGAACTTTTAAGCATTTGTTTGAAAAACTTGATGTTGTTTTAGTTTGGATTTACTGGCATGACCCCAGACAATGAAGATGTGACTGTATGCACCGAAAGTCAAACTTAAGAAGTGCATTTCGAGGATCACGGTACATACACCTAGCACGGTAAATCAAGCCACAATGAGATGGAATTTTTCTATGACTATGCTCTATATGGCTTCCGGGCTGCAAAATGGTGAGTAGACAACTGGGATGGAGCGTGCGTGCGTCTCCGCAACATAGCACTGGTCCTCACAAGTTCCTACCTCATGCTTCCACGGGTCAAGAGATGACAAAGACCGCCAGCTAAGGGTTGCGTACTTAGCTGGTAGTGCAGCCTGGGCACTGTTGTCCTTCTGACTTCAGCTAGATTGAGGAGGTGCGTGCTGAGCGTCTGTCCACCAAGGAGGTGCGGCTCAAACAGCGTCTGTCCTGGCATCCAGCGGTTGAGTAAGAAACGCTGTATCGCGTCAACTATACATTAGGTGACAGCTGCACCAAAGCGATGTAGGCAGCGTGACCTCGGTAAAGTAGCATTCTGAAATCTTACCCATCCACGCAAAATGGAAGTATTCTTTATACGGTATATAATTTCAGATCATCCATGGCATTTTTTTTTTTATTCCGTGTCGGGTATTTTCGTCACTGCGACCATTTTTTAGATCTATTGTGACAATCCATGGCATTCCCAAGTATTGTATATTAATATTGAATTGTTTTCTTCCCCCGTGGCTATGATAATGCAAGTCCGTCTACAATTGCAGCAGGATCAGCAGACATGCAGACATTACAAATATAATTGTTATTATCACTTTATATTATATTTATCACAATATTTTTTTATGCTATTTTCAGCTTCGCATTTGCATCGTGGTAAGTTTTGGCCCACCTAACTCCCTTCATGCATTTGAAAAGATAGGATGGTTTTTTTTAGAGACAGAGGATTATATACGACAAATTCTACAAAAAAAAAAAATCTTCATCCAAAATAATTCATTGAAAAACTAACATTGTTTACCATCCTACATTTTCTATTTTACAGACATACTGAATGATTTATGGGCCCAGTAGGAAAAAAGAGTTATCGAAGAATTTCCTGTCGTTTATTTTGTTTTGGATTTATTGAGTTTCCGTTTTTGGGCAGAAATCATACTCATATGAAATTGATTTCGCATTATTATTTGGTTAAATTTTCTTTGCTATTTTGCTAGGCTGCCAGGTGATCAACTTTATTTCATTATATCACGTTGGAATTTTCGCTATTTTAGAGTTTCAATCATGTAAGATCGCAGCGGAAGAGGCAAATAGCGGCATTTAATTGTTATATGTACATTATGTAGTATTTCTTTACAACATCGTATTATTTCCATCCAACAATAAATAAAA
Source organism: Aedes koreicus (assembly GCA_024533555.2). Taxonomy (NCBI): domain Eukaryota; kingdom Metazoa; phylum Arthropoda; class Insecta; order Diptera; family Culicidae; genus Aedes; species Aedes koreicus. The sequence goes on along the minus strand of JAHHFK020003102.1, from coordinate 710,173 downwards.
ATTTATAAATGTTAGTCTTGTAAAATTTCAATAGATTTAACAAACTTTTTCAGGATACCTCAAATCAAGATTTTGTTGAATTGCTGCTATCGATGAAAACGAACAAAAACGTGCTTAAACGCGGAACCACAGAACTCTACACTTTAACATTTTACAACATTTCTTGCATTTCAGGATCAACCGAATGAAGATCATATATTATAGATACGAATGCTTGTAGTATTTTCCATTTACATAAATATATACACTATTATATAAATATTTCATGGGAATGGGAGGGACCATCAGGGCACCCGATTGAAGCACTCTGGATGGGGAGAGTGGGAATGCCAACTCCCCATTGCTAACAGTTTGTGAATAGAGGGCGGGCTCTTCTCCCCGCCCATTGGGGCATCCTCATGTTAGATAGCTCGCTCTTATGACCAATTGTTCAGTCTTGTTGTTGGAAGGAGATTCTTTATATCCCTATGGATACGTATAAGTGATGTTGCCTATCGATCCACCCAACTCCTTTTTGGCCCTTCATACAATGGCATGATTAGGATAATCAGTGGTTATTAAAGCTTGATCAAGTCTAACAGAGAGGAGAGCCCATTGCTGTCGGACTTAGTTTCCGTGCTACAATGGGTGGTAGTACATATCATACATCATACATACTATGCTCTATATGGCTTCCCCAGGAGAGCTCAGGATCTAACACTAAGCCTAGGTATTCAGAGTAAGACTCTTTTTCAATAGTTTTCTGTCCAAGAGACGAATTGATGTGGAAGAAAACTTTTTTCCGTGGGGAATGAAACAACATACACGTTGTCATCGTTAAATTTAAAGGCGATAAGTTATTTTTTATTCGTTTGTTTTCCGTGGGCCTATTTCCTCACAACGTGGTGACAACCACCTGGACCCTACATATCGTACTCATCAACACGTGAGCCGGAACCAACGGCTTTACTTCCCTACCGAAGTGACCAGATTTTTTTCGCCTCAGAAAAATCACCGAACTCGACTGGAATTGAACCTAGACCCACTGGGGTGCCAAGCAGCAGTCACGCTTATCACTACACCACCGGCGCCAGCTAAAGGTAATAAGTTAAAATCAAAAATCCTCATGAGAATTGGTAAATCATCATAGCATGTTTGCAATTATGGAAGTAGTATCATGACTTGGATAGAAAATGGCAATATTGTCAGCAATAATCTATGTTAAACGGCCTACTGTTGTTTAACGTCCAATAAATAAAAAACAATTTAATCAGATTTGCAAAACTTAAGATATGATCTCACAATATTTAAAGATCTAATCTCCTGGAGCACTTTCCATTGCATTATAGTAAAATAATAAATCCAAAAATATCATTGATATTAACTAAAAATTTGCATGAGCATAGCCCACACAAAAATAAATAGCCCACACGATCACCAATTTGATGACATTCACCAACACTGTCATTGGCAGTCTTGAGAAGCGGCAAAAAGTAGACTCCGTGTACATAGACTTCTCCAAGGCATTCGATAAGGTCCCTCGTGAACTTGCTGTCACAAAGCTGAGCTGCTTTGTTTTTCCACCGTGGATCGTATGAACATGAGCATGAGCATAATTTACCGCCCGAGGTTGCTACTCCGTTGTTGCCAGATCAACTGATCACAGAGAACCAACAGATGATGCTTGGGACTAACATACTCAACGCTTGAGAGCCAACATGGGCCGATCTACACCAACAGTAGGGATGCCGCTGGAGTCACTTACAAAATGGGACAGTAGTTTATTTGTTCCAAGATAGGGTGGCCCGACGAGCATGGCGAACGAATAATTTGGATCACAATTAATTATGTACCTCAGCACCGACCCATCTTACCCGGTGAACCACGACTTCTTATGCTCACTCGATCACTCGCGCAAGGAACAATAGGCAACCGAAACAATAGCAAAAATACTTCGCACGATAACAAAATATTGCGGAACAAAGTATCGACACAACCGATTCAACCGATTGTCGACGCAAACCTATTAAAAATAAATTTTATTAATATAGAAACAATGGGTAATAATTATCTGTCTTGCTCCACGTCCTTGAGAGCACTAACTACCTCACGAGTCGCCTGTACCTAACTCCGCCGGTGTCCGTCCAGTTTCTGGTACATTAATTCACCTTTATGCCTAACTGAAGTATTATTGCTTAGAGCTTAGCCATTTCTATGAAAAGATACTGAGAGTTATTGTTGCGGGCTGACAATGGTTGATTATAACTATGTATTGGAAACAAGTGGCTAGTGAGAGAATTCCATTGAATAAATGACTATAATACTCAGTTGTTTATTAACCTGAAGCCCATTCGAGCTATACATGATGAACTCAGTCGGCTGTTCTACTTAATAGTCCCTTCACCTTGAAAGGTTACTGATCTATACTGTTACTGTCACCCTTTACTTTTAGTGAGTACATATAATGTTTGAAGGTCAATTATTGGTTTGATCTATAAACAAATCATCTGAAAGCTCATTTCTATTCATCTCTTCTGCTCAGCTACTCTCAATATATGCTTCCCTAAGCAGTCCCTCCGCATCCTGTAATAACCTAACTATAAATCCACAATCCACCGATTCCAAATCACGAAAGAAATTTCCACCGCTAAACATGCAATTGGGTGGAAGGTTATAATTTGGAAAAAAAAATGTAAAATAAATCGATGAATCAGATTTATCGCGAATACGCTATTATGATAATTTTACAAGCTCATAACTGCATGCTAGTTTGTGATTTGAAACGTATCCTGGTTCATGAACAACACGGCATCCGAATTTCGGATTTGGAAATTTGTGTCGCTTAACAAATCCTCAAACAAATGTGTAAAAGTACGTTGGCCAATATTTAGTGTCAACCAGTGGGTACGTGTGCTCAACTCCAAGTTCCCATTCTTTCATACTCACTTTCAGTTCAATTTATCCATTGAGTTGGACACATCACAATAGAAAATTTTGTGATGGAGCACGGACGATAGATATCTAGACTAGATGTATGAAAAATACTCTATAACCTATTTAGGATTATATCTGAAAAATCCAAATTTGGCCAACACCCCCCTGTTCTTCCACCGTGGATCGTTTGCTGGATAAAGTCATATTTATCTTTTCGAGGAAAGCCTTCGTCAAGGTGCGTGATATCCGATCAGATGTGTTCGATATCCCGTCGTGTGTTCTTCAAGGAAGTCACTTAGGACCTCTAATTTTTATTTTATTCATCACAGACGGGTGTGACCAGTTATCTTCTTGTAAGCTGTTGTATACAGGTAATTTGAAAATTTACCGTGTGATCAGGTCTGTTCTGGATTGTTGTGCACTCCAAACTGCCAAATGCAAAATGGCCACCTTCACTCGTAGTCACTCACCGGTCAGATTTGTTTACTCGATGAGCCATTCGCCGCTTTTAAGAGTCGACTCCATCAAGGATCTTGGACTCAACATGGACAATAAACTAAAATTTTACGAGCACATATCTGTGACTATTGCATGCAAGGTTTCAAACGTCGCAACGCTGCGCCATTTGACAATGTGTATGCTTTGAAAGCGCTATACTGCTCTCTGATTCGAAGTGGACTTGAATATGGAGTGGAAAACTGAGCTCCATACCATGCTAAAAGATGGAACGGTCAAAACTTGTTCGACTCAAATATGACGAAGTTTTTTTTTAATCGTGCATTTAAAAAACTTGAGCACCCCTCATTTTGTAGGTGTATGCGTACGGAGTGTTGACTCTATTTTGTTTTTGCCATTTTCTATTCAGTTGTCCAAATGGCGTCGAAGCAAGAAGAGCAGCGTATTAAAATTTTGCACCTGCATAAGCAAAATCCAAATCATTCCCACGCTGACTTGGCAAAATTACTTACTATTGCCAAATCAACCGTGACTAATGTTATAAAAGTGTTCGAAGAACATCTGACGACTGCCAGGAAGCCGGTATCAGGAGGAAACTGAAACCAGGAAGCCGCAGTGACCGGAAGAATAGTGGACAGCATTTTCAAACGCAATCCCAACCTTTCCATCAGAGATATCGCAAACTAGTTGGGAAAGTCACACACAACATTACAAAGAGCAGAGAAACGAGCCAGACTGTCAACATTTATGGTTAGAGTGAAACCAAATCGAGATCATTAGCAAAACACATCAGCCAAAGGAAGAGCGCGTAAGTTGTACACGAGTTTGATGACCAAGTTTGATTGCGTCGTAATGGACGATGGAACGTCAACGCTGAATCCAAGCAGCTCCCAGGTCAAGAGTTTTATAAGGCTACCGGAAAAGGAACGAATGCAGTTGCATTTCACAGTCGGTGGGAATCAGTGTTGACCGAAAACATCGTGGAATCCTGATGCATTCTATTTGAGGCAACACTTTTAGCCACTTCACCCACTTCTCGTACAATGTATCACCAATTTCTTCGTCCCGTTGGATTCCGGCTCTCCTGCAAATTTATCCGCGTTGGCATTTTTGACGTACTGTGCACTGGCAGGGGATCAGCTGGTGCCAAACGGCATTACGTTCATGTCGTAGACTTGGATTTCGTCTGTCACGTCTTTTCAGAAGAATCGAACACATTGTTGATCGTCTTCTCGCATAAGAATCTGAACGTACATTTCCCGTAGTTACTCTAATTCGGTATTCCCGGAACATCAGCAGAATTGCTAAAAATGAACATAGCTGGCCAGAGCCAGCTTGTGGTTTAGAGTTCAGCAAAATGCCGAATACTTTTGCAGCTCGATCCCATACAATCCTTAATTTGCCGGGTTTATTGAGGTTCTATACTGGAAAAATAGGCAAGTACCAGACTCTTGAGTAATGTCTGTTTAGGTGTTCGTCAGAGAGTTTGCGTACTCGGATATCTTTTGCTGCTGGGTCTTTCTGTATTCTTCTCTCGAGGCCGTAGTACTTATGTAACGCCATTTCTTTGCTATCGAGTTCGCGAACTCCATGAACTCCTATGAAATAACAATTTACCCGATACCCGATTACCCGTCAGTGTCAACCGACCGTTGGGAGCGTTCGTGTGGTGTTGGAGTAAACCAGCAGTGAGTCGAGGGGTCTCCTGGACAGTGGAGGTGCGCAGTCAATGAGGGATGGTTAACAGCACTCTTTGGTGTAAATCGCACCATTTGTTGTTACGGACCTAATGAAGGGAGCACTTATTTCACCACATCCGCAAATCGACTGCCAGATCACTGCCAGACTTCTTATTTCGATAGACTGCATATTTCGATTATTTTTTCTTTCGAACATCCTCCGGACCATCAAACTTAGACTTGGTACCGACATGTTCTTGCTCAGGAAGTTGACGGAAGTCGGCCTTGACGTAAGTTTCGTGGTTTGGTGAGTAATTTAGTGTAAAGTTTTCTGACGCGGGTTTTCGCAATGATGTTTTACTTTTCATTCCGATGTGGGGCTTTTTGCACCTAGTAAACATGTAACAGACAACCTAGTAAGCAGCATTCACAGACAATTTCTTGTTTCGACCACATGACTAGAAGTACTGTGTGAAGAACTATGATACGTGACAAATGTAAACAATACACTATGGATAAAATTTGCTCAAATGTTCAGATTGTTTACTCATAAGGTTCAAAAGTTACAGAAGATTTTCGGTGTGCCATGTTTTTTCGAATACACACTTTATCATTTTCAACATAATATTTTTGGCAAACTTTTTCAAGTTGAATGCTAAGCTAACATTCACAGAAAATTATGCTTTAAACCAAAAAAAAAATTTCAGCCATTAGTGTGAGAATGCAATTTAAAATTGTTAACTCAATCTGAAATTATTTCAATAAATATGCTCTCAAATCACAGGATTTGTTTTTAAAATTGTTTGGAGCGATAATAAAGTAAAATTTTACTATGATATTCAACGAGTATTTTTTATTATCCATCCTGTTAGTTTGGTGCTGGCTCAGCCTCAATGGTAACATATTGAATGATCAAACAACGATTTCCTGGTATTAGAATTTGTTATTAATTTGGTATAATTCTTTGCTCGGGTAAATAGTAGAGCTAACAAATAGAAATCTGAGGAATAGATCTTCGAGGTAATGAGTATTGATTATTTAGGGTAATGGGTCGTTCAGAATAGTGGTATCCAGGGTAAAGGCTTGAAATTTACGTGAATTAATATGTGTCTTACCATAGCATAAAAATGAAAACGAAAAAAACAACAGCAATGCTGAAAAGAGTTCACTTTTCGAATAGAATTTTCATAAGAAATTAACCAGTATGTAAGTCAACCTATTCGAACTGTTGAACTTAGGTCGTATCGTAAAATCCGAATATCGTAGAATTTGTGTTTTGTATCAGACCTCTAAAACAAATATCCGAATAACCGAAAACAAGTGTGACTGTCGGTCAAACAAAGGCATTATATTTTATCGTTTAACATAGAGCATCGATGTAGCCAGCTAGATGTCGCTGTTGGGCGGCTAGTTTCATTTTAATGATATTTCCCGCTGGGCATAGACTCACATCATACAATATGTGCACTTACTTTCCCGCTTTCCGCATATTTCCCATTGTTGGTTGTCGATTTAGCAAGCATGAAGCAATGAGAAAAAGTGAAATCTGATAAACCACCAAAACCGAACATCAACCATTGATATAACGAGAAATAGAGACGGCAAAGTAATAGCGGCTCGCCCATTTTTCCTACCAATCACCAGCGTTAAAATAGGAAAAAAAGGCCGGAGGCAATTTTCATGACCCTACCCTTCGAAATTCTTGCCTTGCTCTTGATTTTGATTATTTTCCTAAAAGTCACATTCCTCCCATTCGCACAACTTTGGCAGTCGTTGGCAGTCAAGTTCAGACCAAACACCATCCAGTCGTGTAGGGGAGTTCCAACGCTGGCCAAAATCTCGATCGGATTTGCATATATCGATCAGATTAAATGTATACTAATAAGCTTCATGAGGCCATAAATATTTTCTTCTTTACCAAACAGCCGCACAGTTGTTTATGGAACAGCGAGGAAAGCAAAACTTATTGTGTGATTTGGCGAGCTCTTGGTTTGGCGCTTGAGTATGCCAGACAGAGGCACTGGATGGAAATGTGGGTTGTATTTTTTCATGAATATCGGTGGATTTTTCGTCTCAGAATCAAATGTAAAAATGAAGCACTCTATGTCTCAATGATTCAGTACAGTTCGGTAGCCCTTCATACGCCAGTTCAGAAGTAACTCTCTTGTAACTTACAAGTTGTAAGGAAATTATACTAAATAACCACGGGAGTGGAGCGACTGTCAACTTACAACAAACTTAGTGGTGTTAAGTGTTAAATTACCAGTTTTTCTTTTTTATCGGCTATACACTCAAAATCAAGAGATTAGAAATATAATAGATTGGTATCTTTTTGCAATAATGTTCGCTGAAGTTTATTTACAAATATGAACATAACAGACCAGTCTGGCCACGCGTCAATCATTCGATTTCAAGAAAAATGAATTACGGACTTATTGGAATAATATAGGAAAATCTACCTTGTCTGTTATATAGCGCGAACGTGGCGTGAACAAAATTATATCAATATTACTATTACAAAACCATTCAAGTAAATTGTGCTATTTTGACCAAAAACAAATATTTTCATTTTAAATGACAATTGCTGGAAAAAATACCATCCTTCTGATAATTAAATTTATTGCTGGTTTACTGCATATAGGGTAGATTGCACAAACATATACAGCAATTCTATAGAAAAAAAGTTAGAAAAAACTTATAATGAGTCTCAGAATTTTCGTCAAAATTAATAACTTTAGAATTGCTAGACTGATTTTTATGGTTGATTCTTAAAATGAAAGATTTTTCAAATCTGTTGAAGAAATTCACTAATCTAATCTAATCTTATCTAATACAAACGCAACCAGTACGCAGCCAGTGTGTTGTTGTTAATATTGATGATTGCAGCATATTAAAGACATGATACAAGCGTCAAAGCGGTCAGGCCTACTGCGTTGCATTATGGTTGAAGATTTCGTAATTATTTTTCAAAATCAATGATTGCATTGTCCTTGTATTGGTAAATCTATTTGAACATATGTGTGAGGAAATGAAAATCAAAATCTAGTCTTAATAGCTCACGAGGTGAAATTGCTTGCGTATCGCTTTTAGATAAATGGGTGTTCATGTCACATATGCTGAAAAATTAAATCAATGATAAAATTTAACATGGATTACAGTAGTTTATTATTCAAACCATCGGGCATGCAACAAAAGAAATTATGACATTGGTCAATGAAAATATTCGTTAAATTAAAATCGTATCCGGTTACATTTTTTACGTACTGTAGAAGTGTTCCGTCAATATGATTGTTCTTTTGGATGTGGTTCCATGTTGTGGTCGTAAGTAAAATGAAATGACATTTTTTTTTTCAACGTCTTGTCTGTAGAACCAATCACATCAGCTGTGAACCTTGAGTATGAGAGTATGCTCCTTTTGGCAAACTCTTCCATCTCTGCCGTTGTCTGGCATCGTCTTAATTTTTCTCCTAGATTCTTCGGAAAGCTAGAATAAATAATTAAAGTATGGATCAAAGGGTTTGAACCAGCATGAATATTTTGAAATAATTCTTACAGAATAGCTTTGAATCTTTGCTGGTATGTCATGATCAAAATCAAAAATCAATAATTTGGTTCTGTTTGCTTGATTAGTTCTCGAATTACGCAGAAATTTGTATGGGAGCCCTCTCCCTTTCAGAAAGAGTTGGGTCTCGAATCACCTTAGAAAAATTTATTGCCTTCAAAAACCTTCACATGCCAAATTTAGTACCATTTGCTTGATTATTTCTCGAATTATGCTGAAATAAGTGTTTCATTTGTATGGGATCCCCCCTTTCAGAATGGGAGTTGGTCTCAGACTACCTGTTCGGACCCATTGTGTATGGGAATTGATAAAAAAACGCTATCGGTAACCGACTGATACGATGACTGTATTTGGACTGACTGATCTGAATTATCTAACAATATATGTATGGCCAACTACCTATGCACTACGTGTCATTGTATGCATAAACAATATATTTATGGCCAACTACCTATGCACTACGTGTCATTGTAAGGAACGAATGGAAACAAATAAAACGTTATACCCGACTAAAAATATATACCAACTAGGAAACCTAACACTACCATTGAAACATTTTTTTAACTTCAAAAACCCCCGAACATACCAAAGTTGGTTCCAATTGCTTGATTAGTTCTCGAGTTATGCAAAAAATTGTGTTTATTTGTATGGGAGCCCCCCTTTCCAGAAGGGGAGGGGCCTCAAACCATCATAAGAACCTTCCCTCAGCCCAAAAACTACTTGCATACAAATGTTCACGCCAATCGGTTCAGTAGTTACCGAGTCTATCCTAGAGCCAAACAGAAAGACAGACAGAAAACAGACAGGAATTCATTTATATCTATATAAATATATATATATATATATATATATATATATATATATATATATATATATATATATATATATATATATATATATATATATATATATATATATATATATATATATATATATATATATATATATATATATTTCTGTGATTTGGGTGTTGCGTCCTCTCCTTCTGTTTTTTTTATTTAGGAAAAAAAATATCTTTTTCTCTATATATGTAAGCCATGATTTATTACCGAAAATGGCTAAACAGAAATGTTGACACAAAGAAGAATAAAAAGAAGCAGACAATCATCATCATTGCCCAAATTAATTATGACTTCTTCAACCATAACCGCAAAAAATTATTCTAGGTAGGAAAACAACATGATTCTAAGTAGGAAAACAACATTTTATTGCCAAAATTCATTTTTATTCATCAATTTAATCCCCTTTTAAGTGATACAATCATTCCAACGTTTCTCTAGCTTTTCGATACCACCAGTGTAGAACGATTGATCAAGACCTTCAAAATATGCTTCAGTTTCAGCAATCACTTCCTCATCAGAGCCAAATCTCTTTCCACGGAGCATCTTTTTGAGTTCTGTGAAGAGCGCTGGGGGGCGGGTCTAGAGAATACGATTGGTACGGTAGCAATTCGAAACCCACTTTACCATTTTTGCGGCTGTTTTTATTGACTTGTGACACGTTGCATTGTCTTGGTGAATAAGCACCTTTTTCTTCCTCAAATGAGGCCTTTTCTGGGCGATTTTGGCCTTCCAAAAGATCCAACAAACCGATATAATAGACGCTGTTGAATGTTTTTCCATGTTCCAAGTAATCAATGAATAAAATTCCATGCGCATCCCAAAATACATAGGCCACCTTCCCAGCCGATGTTTGAGTCTATGGACGCTTTGGACGGCTTTCTCCGTCTGCATGCCACTCCGCAGACTGCCGATTTGATTTCGGAGTGAAGTGGTGAATCCATGTTTCATTCATTGTGATGTATCGACGCAAAAACTCCTTCTTATTTCGCGTGAACATCTCCAAACAGCTCTCTGAATCATCGACTCGTTGTTGTTTTTGCTCTGGTGTGAGAAAACGCGGCACCCATTTGGAAAACAGCTTTTGCATACCCAAATGTTCGTGTTTGATGGTGTAAACATTCCTTTTTGATACTTTCAGAGTGTCAGCTATCTCTATTAACTTCACTTTGCGATTGCCCATGATGATTTTCAGGGTTTTTTTTTTCAATATTTTCGGTGTCCGTTCGACCACGTTTGAAATTGGCAAACCATCGTTTGATGGTCGTTTTCGATGGAGCAGAGTCCGGATAACAGTTTTCAAGACAAGCTTGGGCATGGACGGTGTTTTTCACACGAAATTGCTTAAAATCCATCGTTTTTAAGAATCACAAAAGTAGCGTCACTTAAACCCCTGTAACTTGATAAAAAATAAACCAGAGGTCATAAAATTTCGACAGTAATCTTTTGAAGGTTGGTGCTTCCGAAAAATCATATGGATATTCTATTAGTGGCGCCATCTGGTAGTTAGGTCTGGGAATTATTGACCTATGTGTTAGATTTGGACCACAATGCATTTTGTGAACCTACAGGGGAGAAAGGATGCGTTGACATACCGTACAAGATAAAAATATTTAAAAAAATATTTAAAAATAATGAAAATTTTAGTAAGGAAAAAATAAGTTAACGATAATGATTAAAATGTAAAATCAGTTTGCAATGTCATATAGAATAGTATATGAAATAAAGTGAAGGGATTTTATAATGTGGAACAATTATAAAAATTACACATTTTACACAAAAAAAAATCACCCACCAAAAATCAACCAACTAAACAAATAAAAATCCGTTTCTCCCCAAACCTTTTAAATATTATTTTAAAAAAAATTGCCGAAGTTTTTAAAAAATATATCTCCACTTTTTTTTAGTCCTTCGGGTCTTCTTCACGGCGCCATTTTTAGTCTATTGTGATTTACCCCTTGTTTTTGCTTCAACACGCTCATTCGGATTTACCCAAAATTGAGTAACTTTTACCCATTTTCATAAAACAGGCTGAAACGTCAAACCATGGGTAAGGCGATTTATGAAAGTGGGTAAACGTTACTCAGTTCTTCTTTAATCTGGTTCAATCCATAAGCTGTTAGTATACTGTTTGTACAATCAAGAAGATAGGAGCAGACAAAGACGTCTTCAAGAAACAGAAACTATCCTTGTTAGACAGACTAGCAGCAACACAGAGGGCTCGAAAGCAACAGGCGCGGCTGTCGTTAAAAGATTCAGACGGGAAAGATTTGGATGATGAAGATACTTTCAGAGATTACCTTGAGCGATTGAGTGACAGCAATGAAGAATCTTACTCATCGTCGTCGTCATCTAAGAAGTATCGAGTAAGTGTGGTGGAAACTCCATCATAAACCGGAGGTGTAAGTGAAGCAGCTAAAAAACGGTTTAATGAGCGCTCAAAGGAAGATTACCAGTGAAAAGGCTTGTATGCATCGACTAAATCTAGAAAGAATCGCGACCGAGACGACCACGATGATGATCGTATGCGATACAAGTTTTCATCTGGCAGTTCCAGGAGCCATCGTGGAGAATCATCGCATCGAATCCCCAGGGTAAATGATTAATCAATCAATTTAATTATAGGTGATTTTTATAAGGTGCGTTTTTTTCATATATTTTAGCCACTACAAAGATGAACCAAGAACGCCTCGAAGCGATCATCGGATGGACGCCTTTGGATGGGGGGACGATGATGATAGACAAGCTTCGAGCTCGCGAAAATCATTGTGGGACTATCCGACGCCTAAGATACCGAAAGGGTCAGAATCTGTACGCAGTAATTGACCACCATCTTCCCGGAGAGGTAGAGAAAAGGACACACCTCGGCCGACACCGCCCCCCCCCCCCTCCCTTTCCCTTCCTTCTTTCTTTTCTTCTCTTTCTTCCCCAATATTCCCTTTTTTTTTCTTCTATTTTACCCATCCAAAATCCACAGTTTATTATAATGAGTAGACCTAACCCAAAATCTAATGAATCGTAGGTTTACCCAAATTTGAGTAAGAACTCGTTTACCCAAGTTTGAGTAGTTCCATTTTTTATGATTTTGGGTTAACTTTACTCAATTTTGGGTAAATCCGAATCAACGTGAATATTGTCAGCATGACGCATCACTATTGCTAGAAGTGATACTCTCCCGCTTCATTTGACTCAATTTTTGAGTTTGAGTTTGAACGGCATGGAATCCAATCCAAATTTAGTTACATATTATATTCAAATATGTTTCTTTCATAGCGATTATTATAGCGTATCCTTGTCCGACGTTTAGAGGCGTTGATTGTCAAAATAAAAAAACATATATTTGTTGTTAATTTCTGGCTTTTCCGGTTTTCCAAGTACTTTTCCTTCACTGTTTTTTTATAAGATTATATTTTTACCAAATTCTTGAAAAAAATTCATTATGGTTTAGAGAAAAAAAAAATTCTACAATGAATGATGTTCGGAAAAATCGGAAATCTTCAATTGGCGTTAACGAGGAAAACTGGCAACCCTGAATTTTTAATATTGTTTTTTGTTCATATATCGTTCAAGTTTCGTAACAATCTGAGACCTTTCGGCCCAAACTTTTATGTTATTAAAAAAAAAAATCCCGCGCTAGGAAATGCGTGCTTAAGAAACCAATGTCCTGATTGCTAAGGCTCTCTAGATATAGCATAAACAAATTGGATTGCTAGCACACTTGCACCACGAAGTAAGTGAATTATGACCATTTATAAACATCATCTGGAAGGGCCAGGTCACTAGCACAAGTTTACAAGTTTGGTAGGGCTCTCGAGATAAAGCATAAACAATCTTGTAAGTGATATTCACACTAACGCTACGTAGTGAGTGAATTCCGAACTTATAAGACTGCCATACAGCAGAATTTGGCCACTAGAACAAGTTTGCTGAAAAACGCATTGGGAACATAGCTGATACGGCTCTCTAGATATAGCTTAAACAAATTGGAAGTACATATGCACAATAGCGCCGCACAGTGAGTAAGTTGTGTAGATATGTGACCACCATCTGGCTTGGCCACTAGGACAAGTTTGCTGAAGAAAGTAACGTTTTAACTGACAAGACTCTCGTGATATAGCATTAATAATCTGGAAACTCATATCCACATTAGCGCCATAAACTATTGAATCCTTAACGTATGTGATCACCATCCAAATGGACTTGCTCACTAAAACAAATTTACTAAAGGAAGCAATGTCCTAATGTCCAACAAGTTCAGGGAATACTACTCGTTCGAGGAGCTGTCTAGAAGACGAAGAAAACCAGGTCCAGCTGACCCAAAATTGTATTGAAAAAAGCTTTACTTAATCTTGATTTAAAAAAAAAAATCTTGATTCTTAATCTTACTCGATATACTTAATCTTGATTTAAAGTAACTCTTACTATAGCCTTTTTTCCAAAATATAAAATGCTGAAGATCATTCAAATGTTGTAACATAGTTAATACTATTTGATTTGTAAGGGCATTTTCTAAAAGTTAAAAAGAAAAGTTAGTTTAACAACTTCTTGTAGAAATACGTATATTTTTTATTTAATATTTGATAAGTTGTAAATAATGATTGTTATGTAAGATAATAAAAAATAAGAATATTATAAAAAAATCGCAAACATCATTCTGTTTCAGTAAAATCACCAACAAATTCTTCTTCAATTTCATCAACAGCATTCAGTAGTTCTTCCAATGCATTACAGTTAGTAGTATTTGCCATTGCACTGTCTGTAGAGTCTTCGATTATCATAAAACTTTTAACGATGTCTAAATAATCTTGAGATATATCTTTCTGTCGCCTGTTTGCTGTTCAAATTGAAGTGATGTATGGGTATTATCCATTCAGGGCACGGATGAAGACATCATGTAAGGGTCTACTCTTGATCGCTTATCGACCATGATGGGTTTGAATTGTTTTGAACTGCTTATGTTGACACTCAGCTGCCTCTTCTGCTAATATACCAAGTGGTTCTGGTGAATGCATAATTATTTCTCCGGTATGAGCGAGAACTTTATGTACGGTTGGGGTGATCTTATACCAATCATACGATGCAAGATAAACTCTGTATGTTACCATATTCAACAAACTTTTCCGGATTGATCGGCTCTTGGCAGTTAATAGCGTTCAAAATATTTCAGGACCTCACAATTAATTCTTCATAGATGTTCAAAACACTGCTCAAAAGCTGCGGATTTGCGAATACATGGCGACAAACGTTTCCAATAGTACTGGTACCTGCTCCGCCCGATCTTGGTTGATCTACTCCAAACTTTTCGTTAATTACGGTTGTAATTTTTTTTTCTGGTCCTATGAGTCTTTTAATGGCTTCGTTATCTTCCACGTTTTAAATCCACTCTATATGAAATTTGTAAAAGGCACTCGTAAAACCGTATCCAAGCATGAAAGGGAGATACACCGTAATAAAGAGCTTCTTCGTTTGATTGAAACTCGTCATCTGATTTTTCTACACTATTCATTACATTTGGTGTTGCATCACATATTGGATAAATTTCCATTGATGTATATCCAGTTCTGTAAGTAAGGACTTGTCCATATATCATGCTTAATATAAAATCGAAATCAACGAGTATAAAGTTGTCATTCAAAAGTTCGACTTTCACAGGCATTAACTCACTCATCTATTTCTCTATCTCATATTTCGTAGCAAGAATTATCTCTTTACTCTCTTTTATGAATTCAAGAATTAAAACACTACAGTCTACAGAATCTAATACTTTGTGGTAAAGGGTTCCACCACATAATACGTTTTCGATCATTACACATAAACAACTGAATTGAGGTTAAAGTTGATGAAAATACATCTGAGCTATTGTTGAGAATGGCCAGTTAAACCATCCATACCCCAGCTACTTAGAAGAACTAGTTCTGCACAATCCAGTACCGTATTTTTCAAAAGCCTCTGTAATTTAACTGTTGTTTTTGATAAAGATTCTCGATCAATTCTTCGGGAGGGGCGCATATTTTCTCCATTGCTTCGATGAGAACACTAAAAGCTTCTTCGACTGACATTATTCCACGTTGGTTAGTTAATCGAGTAAGAATCTTCTGCGAGTTGTTTTGATTTTTTAAAACATGTCCGATAACTGTCACCAGATTCGGCTCTCGTAGATTGTATGCCGTTCGTCGTGCTAACAGCTTTTCTACTCCACTACTTGATTATCAATCAAGCGACGTTTTCCTTTTTCACTTAGCTCAATGAAAAGTTCCAATGGTCGTCCTCACTTTGTTGATGATGTCGAGGCTGCAGATACTGAAGCCTCGTTGTGATCTTGATCCGTAAATCCTTCAATACCTAAATCTCCATCCAACCAACTCCGAGAACTTTCCTCAAGACTTTGTATGTTGCAGGTAACTGCATGCCACTTTGTCTTGTATTTGGACAAGAGCTTTGAAATGTTATCCTGGAGGCGTTTGTGATTCTTTGGCGAGATGGTAAAATTATTGCAAACCGATTCGAAATATACGACAGGTATGAATTTCACCCCTGTTTGCTGGTTCATACCTAACAGTGGAAGAACTGCGCTATTAAGCACATCACTGTGCGGTACCATACAGTGCATTAAAGGGTGTTCCGATCAAAATTTGGTCAAACAGCAATGTGTGTGATTCGATCAAAGTTTTTATTAATAAGTCAAACACTTTTTCTTTTTCAAGTTCAGTTAATGCAGAATACGGGAGAAATATTCAGCTAAGTTTCCTTTTTACCGAATGCGAATTGCCGAGTCCTTTGTTTAACACCTGCCATAAAATTTTGTACAGTCTCCCTTGTCCACTTTATTCCCCGCAGAACGCCAGTTTGCCTTGAGCTGTTTCAAGCTTACAACAGCTTTTTGAGTCTTCTTAAGGTTCCGCTTGACGATGGCCCAATATTGTTCGATTGGGCGGAGCTCTGGCGTGTTGGGAGAGTTCTTGTCCTTGGGCTCCACTTGAACGTTGTTGGCAGCATACCACTCCATGGCCTTTTTTCCGTAATGGCAAGATGGCAAGATCCGGCCAAAATAGAACGGAACAATTGTGTCGCTTCAGGAAAGCCAGTAGACGTTTTTGTAGACACTTGCTCAGATAAATTTCCTGGTTGATGGTTCCGGTCGCAATGTAAACGTTGCTCTTCAAGCCACAGGTACAGATGGCCTCCACAGCAGATATTTCTTCGCGAACTTTGACAGTTTAATATGCTTGAAAATATCTGCCACCTTTCCCCGTCCGGTTGCCGTATAAAATTCCTGTCAAGGAAACTGTTTAAAGTCTGCCTTGACGTAAGTTTCATCGTCCTGTGCCACGCAATCAAACTTTGTCAGCATCGTCGGGTACAACTTTCGCGATCGTGCTTTGGCCGACGTGTTTTGTTTGGGTTGGCATATCACGATAGATCTAAAAAATGGTCGCAGTGATGAAAAATACCCGACAAGGAAAAGAACCTTCAGAACGTAGCTAAGATAACATCTCGTTGGTATTTAAAGGAAAAGACTAAAAGATGATTAACCCTACCAGATGTACACAAGAAAGCAAAAAAAAAAAATTATGTTAGGTATGCGTACACTGTCCGAAATGTAAACAAACAATTCAACGCCAATTCTCACAATGATGTTTCGATTTACAACAATATATCATACAAAAAACTACATACAGAGAAAAGTTTTCTCTACCTAAACTGATATACTAATCTGCGATATAAAACTGTAACAGACGTGAAATCATCAATTGAACTGTTTGCTAACTAACAATCACACTTTTTTTTAGAATGTATTCTTCTATTTTTTACTATTTCTTTGCAATGTTTTTGTTAAAAACGTTACCCCTTTTCAAAAGTTGATCGTAATGTATTTCAGTAAGGTGATAAGCAATATTCTATGGTTATCTAACTTGCAGAAGCCTGCTCACGAGGCTTAAATAAAATAAATAAATAGAGTCCGCTTCTTGCCTTGACATTTTCGACAGGATCCGAAAATTTAAAAAACACTCTACTTTCATTGGTCGCAAGTGGTCGCAGTAAATCGCTATAAAACTTGTTAGTGTTGACATAGAACTCGAACTACAAGTTTTTAGCCTGGGACTATGCGAAACAAATAAGTTACTGATCTAACAAATTCAAAGTTGCTTATTTCTCTTCTTCCTTTTCTATTATTTTTTCATGTCTTATTTAATTTATTAGCTTTGCTAAAGCTTAGCTTGACTGACTGCACGTATCAATAATAAGTGATCTGATCATGTAAATGTGTTCGTAATAAGATTAAATTATATTTGATGTAGGTTTAAAATAAAGTGATAGAGGGACAAAATTAATAACAATTACCTGTTTTGTTCCACGTTTTGAGAGCACTCACCACTTCTCAATTGTTTGAAAATCCCTTTTCGTGGTCTGACTGGTTAGCGTTCAGCTTCCACCAAGGTATTCGGGTTATTTAAAGAATTCCCATTCGGATGCATGCCCCATATGGCATTGCTCGCGGTCATTGTATAGGGAAGAGTGCAAAAGAACATGAAAGAGAAAAATGAGAAGGCATAGTGATTAGCCACATGCGACGCGCATGTAAGATAGTCATGGTGATATTCTCACTGCGGTCGTTCTAAATGGTTCGACGGACGCATATGAGAGATCATTCCCGAGTCTCCACGCGTTAACCCAATCGCATCACATTTAATTATAGAAGTCAAGCGCCAATTGACAACGTGCAACATTTGGAAATTTCAGGGCCGCCCCCTTCCAGCTTGACATCTTTTACATTCGTATCCTCAATTCACCAGTATTGCATATTCCACCTAACTAACATGAAACAAACCTGAGAATCCCAAAAAAAAAAAACTACGATCGTGTCACTGGGAACTCAGTTTTTTCGGCATGAGATCCGGTCAAATTTTTCACTTAAACATTACGTTAACACTCGCGGACACATTCACGCACAGATTACCACCGGTTTTGCTCAGTTCTGAATTTAATTCCGAAAAGTAACGAAAACAATTTGACCAACAGATTCAGACGTCCTCCATTTTCAAACCAAAACTCAACTTTTCTTAACTTTCAATTTGCTCAACTACATTGTACAAACTATTTAACTACTGGAACCAATAACTGCATCAAACAAGTTGAACCCTCTAAAGATAGCAATCTATGCTCATACATTTAAAGTAACGATTGGAGGATTTGGTGATATTAGAGTCCTTCGAAGCCATTCGTGCCTTTTGGCAACTTTATGCTTCTGTTGATTTCCAAACTCATCGTTTTAGCACCACCAGGGGGATACTTGGTCCTATACCCAATGATTTCATTATCTCCAATCCGCTCAACCAATCGCAATGTTTTGTGATATAGTAGGCGGAATATTATAATTTGAGATAACTCAATGCAGACGTCTTCCAAATTTGGCAGATCGACAGGCAATAATCGGTGGATAACCACCTGATACCTCATAACAATATGCTCAGAGGCGGACTGGAAGTTTCGATAAGCTACATCCCCCTTTTATGTCGTCAAATTTTTATTTATTTATTTTATTTTTGTTGTCGTCAATCAATAGTAGACCGTTTTGCTACAATAATTAGCCAACATTTTATGTTTCACTTATATATACAGTACGCCTTAGGAAACTAACACATCAGATTTGCATTTTTAATGTTTTGAATCGTTCGTCATTATCTAATTGAATTTAAGTATTGTTTTAGTTTTGTTTTGGTCATAGTAAAGTCTACGTAAACTCCATGCTTATTGTAAGTTGCCATCATCTGATTCGAAATTTTAAATTTGGCGTAATTTGTACGATGATAGCTTGTAATAAATATATTTCTATTTCGTAGTTGCCGCGACGGTATGTAAAAATTAAGTTTTGACAAAAGTTCTGCTGAATCAGCGCGTTGAGAAACAATGTCATTTACGAATGATACTAATGCAAATTCACGGCGCTCTTTTAATGATTGGATGCTGATGAGCATGCAGCGGGCTTCATAAGATGGAAGCGGAAACCTTGTCCAACCTAATTTGCGAAGTGCATACAGTAAAAATTGCTTCTGTACCGATTCTAGTCATTCTTCATGAGTGACTGAAAATGGTGACCAAACCACGCTACAATATTCCAGTATTGACCTCACATATGCAATGTACAATGTTTTTATTGTGTACGGATCATGAAAATTGTAACAAAAACGTTTTATAAATCCAAGCATATTATTTGCTCTGTTGATGATAGTATTGTAATGCTCAATGAAAGTTAGTTTCGAGTCAAAGATAACTCCTAAATCCCTTGTTCTTTTACATTTCTCAACTGGCTGATTCCCTAGATTGATAGTTATTCGGTCCGCCTACCGAACCACCTTACCCCTCCCTTCCCTCCCTATCATCTTTCTCTCCGATTCTTCTTTTTTCTTTTTTCCTATCTCATCTCCCCCGTAATTATTTTTTTGTTTTTTGGAATGTCATTCCTTTCTAAATTAATTAAGAGGACCTAGTGGGCTTGGGGGACTCCGTGCCTTATGGTTTGATTTCTCCTTTGAATCTAACTATTTGTTGACGGTTGTAGATAGGATTCGAGCCATCGGAGGATTCCCACCTCAATTCCCATTTTTCGCAATTTGAATAGAAGCATGGGTATGTCAATGCGATCAAAAGCCTTGCTGAAGTCTGTATAAAGAGCTTCTACATGGTTGCCATTGTCCATTGCTATCAGTGAGTAGTTGACGAATTCCAATAAATTTGTGCTAGTTGATCGTCCTTTGAAGAATCCATGTTGCTTATTAGTCAGTCTGTTTTTGATTTGAGAAAACAATTTTTCATTGATAATTGCTTCAAAAAGTTTAGGAATGCAGGAAATAATGGCAATTCCACGATAGTTACAAATGTCCGATTTTTTTCCACTTTTAAAAATAGGTACTAGATAGGAACTATCGACAATACTTTTGGTGGGTCGAGTAGTTTTAGAGGCATTCCACAGCAGATCTATCGTGAACATCAAATGATTCTATAATAGCGTCTCGAAAGTTGTGATTCTGTTTCTAATAGGGGAGACGTTGGTTTCGGCACTGCTGACTATTCTCGGAATTCGATTTTCAAACCCCTAGAATATATAGAATTCTTCCATCAAAGCACTTCACTGTATGTATTCGTATGATAACTTGGTTAGTTAGCTCAAATTAGATTTTCTTTCAAATAGTGAAACATTACGTCAAGGTATCTTATCTTCAAATTAACCATATGCCCTCGAAAATGCTTCTATTTTCGTTGCCTATAGTAGAATTTTTTTTTGTTCTCACGCAGTACAAATGAAAAGTTAGCCGAAAAAAGGGGGCTGCCGACAATAGTTACACTTGCTTGAGTAGTTTGACGCTAAAAACATATTCAAGCCATTCTGGATAATTCGGACGATTGTAATAGGTAGCATCATGGAGCAAATGTAAACAGACAAAAACGTAAGACGCGCGCAAGACACTGCAAAAATACTCATTAAAGATGGCTCTACTTAGTCTGCCAAGAAAATTCAAATCTTACTAGTCACCTCCAGTAAACCTAGTGAACTCCAAGAAACCAAATGTATGAGTTTTATACAAAAGTAAGTTTGGTAATTTTATGTTAAATAAATTTTTATCATACATACAGAAGATAGGCAAAATGATTGAGATAGGCAAAACTTTGCCCAAATTCAATTCCTTATAACTTATTGAAAAATTGTTGAATTTGAACAAAACCGGAAGCATTCGACGGCAAATTTAGTCAAGATTTAGGAACATGCATGGTCACGAATACTAGCCACCGGACACCGGAGATGTTCCGGATTTTCAGAGGGCATGTCAAAATGACATTTTTTCTGCTGCTCGTATTTTTTTGTGGTGTCTCTGTAGTAGGTTCCAGGTGCCCCGGGGGAAGTGGCCAATTTGGAAAATGTCCGGAACCATATCAATATGGGTATCAAACTTCAAGATTTTTCGAGGTGATACTTCTAAATGCATTTTAGAACCAGAAGCTGCCATGACCACTCTGTAGTAGGTTCCAGGTACCCCGGGGGAAGTGGCCAATTTGGAAAATGTCCGGAACCATAGCAATATGGGTATCAAACTATAGGTTGAAAATTGAATAGAAGTATTGAAAATTGAGCGAAAGGGCATGGGTAAAGTAGTACTCGAACCAAGGACGTTACCATTGCCTAACATCCCACTCCACGTACGGACAATACAGATTTAACAATTATAGTGTGAACAATAAAGTTGAATGTAAAAACCAACGATGCGGCCATTTGAAGCAGTTCATGTTTAATTCAATTCCGCAAATATTAAAAAATGTAATTTTCAATTCGTGTAAATTTGAAAACTCATGTGTTTTTGAAGTTTATTACATGCTCTTTTTAAGTGCATGAAAATAGATTGAAAATTACAAAACAATTTTAACTATGAACCTAAGACCGACGAATGCGAGCGGACATAATAATCAGTCAAAAAAACATGAGAAAGGTGTGTTTAATACCTTTTGTCGAGTTCCGTCTGTTTCTCTTTCGGGAAACTTGATTTTACATGAGATCGTTGTTTACGTTCCTTGACGTAAATTAAACCTGTATTACGTCAAAAATTATAAATTTACAAATGTGTAGTCTTCGCACCCCCACCCAAAAAAAAAATTGTTTTGGTCGGTACGTTATCTTCCACCACTCACACCCAAAAACACAACCATCATCAACAACAAAAAAAAAAAAAACAACTTGAGGTGTGGAGCTAATCCAAGTAGCTGTGAACTATGCTATCAATAATTTAACTTGGTTGCAGCTACATACACTTTTGATTTTTGTTCAACTGGTCGGATGAAGTTTTTTTTTTCTGCAAAATTCCCAATTTCCAAAAGGTTATGGACCAAGATCATCGTTTCTGAAGAAGTTCAAGGAATGTTCAATTGGAAATCATCAAATGGCGTCTACGGCTCAGAAGGCAGGAATAACGTAGTTACTGGAGAAGATTCCGAAACATAGCTGTGCTGCGGGCTTGCGGGTTGAATCTCAACTTGCAGCGCATGGAGTGAAAAAGGCGATCTACCGGAGGGCGCAGCACCAAAGGCGAACTAAAGATTGTACTCGACAAAAAAGCATCACTTTCATTTGTGTATAACTTTTTATTGCATGGGTACAAATTGATGAAATTTTGGTAAAACCAGTTTAGAGTGTGATGTTTACATGTGCAAAATTTTGTCACAATCTGTCAAGCTGGCTTCCAAGAAAGAAGTGCTTCGACAAAAAATTATGGGCGCGGCCGTGGAAAACAGTCCCACAGGAGCATGGCGAAACAGTTGGGAATCGTTCAAGGAGACCCAGACGACTCAACGGCGAGCTGGCAGCGGTCAATTCTTCCGTCCGGTTCGTCCAGCAGATCATGTCTTCAAAGTAAGGAAGACGCCTAACCGAACCGATTCACAGAATACGGTGGCCAAACCCCGTGCCAGGAAGCTGTACCGCGAGTGGTTGGTGCAGCCGAAATGCATCGTAATGGACGACGAGACGTACATTAAAGCGGACGCCAAGCAGATTCCCGGCTTGGAGTTTTTCGTCGGCAAGTCCCGCCTGGATGTTCCGGAGAAGTTCTGGAATAAGAAGGTCGACACATTTCCCAAGAAGTATTTGGTGGGGCAGGCGATCTGTGGGTGCGGTAAATTTCATCAAGCCGTACATAACAACCGGCACCTTCAACGGCCAAATATGTAAAGAAGAATGCCTCCAGAAGCTCCTGTTGCCCTTCCTCCGGTCCCACGAAGATGGCACACTGTTTCGGCCGGATCTGGTCTAGTGCCATTACGTGGAACCGACGATGGAGTGGTACGAAGCCAACGATTTTGTTTTTGTGCTGAAGGAGGCAAATCCACCGAACTCGTCAGAACTTCGCCCAATAGGGTGATTATTAGGGCAAGTTCCGGAAAACAGGGAAGGTCTTCAAAAACCACAAGGATTTGAAGAAAGTGTGTAAGAAAGATGGCGCAAGTGTTGCACAGGATTTGATTGATAGCGTTATGATCAAGGTGTCAGGTCGATCAACTCCTATCTGAAATTTTGTATTGCGTATGGAAAATATTCCAACTACGCTGACACGTTCCCACTATGTCACATCACTGCCTCAAAAAGTAAACACAACACAGTGAGAACCCCGAGTCAAAAGAAATGAATTGAGCTAAATTGTTAACAATATCATGGATTATTTCTAGAATCATTTTTCAAAAGAAACAACAATGAAAGCTTGACACACAAGTAGAAAGTGCATTGCACACTGGGCCAGAATGAAAAACTAGCAGGAATAAATTATTTGCACTATGAAGATGCAACTTTTACACAATTAGCTAGTGTGATCCTTGAATATATTGAAAGAAAAATTCTAGCTTACACATTTCATGACATAGCGCAATACGATGTTCTACAAAGTTGTTTCTTATTGAATTTGAACCAATTTTCCTCCAAAACCATAGTCGTAAATTGAAAAACTAGGAAAATTTAAATTAATACTTTAAATCACATTTTCTAAAAAAATAAAAAAAATGAAACACTTTTTTAAACTATCACTAGTAAACGTGAGCAAATTCCGTTAAATTTCACTACAGATAGCTTATCGTTTGACAGATAGGCCTATTTCGTCTGCAACTTACAGACTTCTTCAGTGTCGATAGTCGTAGGTCTTTTGTGGCATTAGTTATAATAATTTTTACGATTAGAGGTAGGGTGGTCCTGAAAAAATTGTATTTTTAACCTTACTTTTTCATTTCAAGTTTTATAAAAACAGTATTTTTAGCAAATTTTAAGAGCTTGCCTCAATGCACATTTTAATGAAGAAAGAGCGTAATTTCTTGGATCCCTTCAAAATATATCGCGATTTTATTCCAAAAATTACGATTTTTTTAAAATTACATTATATTTTAAAGGACACAAATATGATTGCATATGAATGGTAAAGATAAGAGGCCTCTTTTGTTTATAAATACTCAGGTGAATTTAGAAGAATTTTGGGTTAAATATTACTATGAATGTATGTCCTTCTTAAAATAAAATTCTTGATTTTTTCTTAAATGTTGATGGCATCGACGAATAAATCACCATATTTCAATAAAAAACTAACATTTGCAATGTTTTCATTTGTATTATAAACATATATGCGAAAAACGTATCAAAATTATAAATTGTAAAACTGTACCACTTAACATCATTAAACAAGAAACGTATTTTTGACGCGTAACGAAATATGCTTAGGTTTCGAATATTAATAACAAAGTCATTTCACGATTGATTTCTAAAATGTTTGCACCAATCGATTGGAACATTTTCTACGCTTTGATTTCAATATTTAAAACTATTGGTTTTTAACATTCAACTATTGAAATTAACGCAAATATAAGGTGATGTCTTATTCTGCCAATTTTTCAGAGTAAATTTACTAAACTACAGTACTATCCTATCACAGACTTCATATTTAAGAAAAGAACGTCTCACATGCAGCGATATAAAAGAGAGACAGCTTCGGATTTTCTTCATTCGCTCGGCAGCCATGGAGATGTGCAGAGTGGCAATGGGCCAGTACTGCTCTGGCAGCTGGTGGTTGCAAGTACCCTGCAGGAGAGTACGCGGGAGAGCAACCAGCCAGAATGATGGCTCAGCGGCTGTCGCTAGCGAGTGGCTGGCTGGACAGCCATTTTTAATGCAGTCGTGTTCTATGCCAAGCCATTGTCAAATTTAGCAAATTTGGAGGGAAACTTGTATGATCCAGTTGGTAGCCATATCAGGATATAATGTATGTATATATATATATATATATATATATATATATATATATATATATATATATATATATATATATATTTTTTTTTTTTTTTTTTTTTTTTCCCTCCTTTTTCTGGTTTTTTTTCTTTTTTTTTCTTCTTCCCCAACCGATTGTATTTGTAAGATTATCTTTGGGACCTGTTATTCTTGAATTTTTCACTTCGGGGTCCCAAGGGGCCCGGGTTATTCCTTATTCCAAATATTTTCGTGTAGGAGAAAAAATATGCTGAGAAGTGTAATAAAATTATCTATTTGACAAACGTTTATCTTTTTCTCTTTCTCTCTCTCTCTTTCTCTCGTTTTCTCTCTTTTTCTCTTTTTTCTTTTCTCATCGCGAGTCTATTTGTTTTTTTCTTTTATCCTCGTATTTTTTTATTTTTCTCCTTCGGGTACCAGAGGGTACCTGGTTAATTCTTACTACAAAATAGTTTCGTAGAAGAAAAAAAAAATATGCTGAGAAGTGTAATAAAATTATCTATTTGACAAACGGGCGTTATAGAATCCATTTTAATTTTAATTTCAATCCATTTTAAAACAAGTGTCGAAGATTTGTTCAGAAGTTGGTCCGAAGAGCCACAAGAATGTCGTAATAGAGATTTTTGACGTTATCGTGAACATCGAGCTCGTAAGATTTCAAGGTTGGTTAAAAAATAAAATTTTCGGAAGAAAGACTAACAAACTAGTACGTTTTACTTTTTAACAGGATGGCTACAAATACGGACAGAAGTGATGTGAGTTTGTACGATTGATACATTTCTCAAAGGTACATCTTCCCTAGATAATTTTATTACACTTCTCAGCATATTTTTTCTTCTACTAAACTATTTTGTATTAAGAATTAACCAGGTACCCTTTGGTACCCGAGGCTGAAAATTTCAAGATTACTAGTTCATCTTACAAATACAATCGATTTGAGACGTCGCCAGGACCCGCATAGATATTTATTTTAGTTTGTTGAACATTACGTCACATGTGACACATAAATTGCCTATATTCCAATTTCCTCCTTCCCTCCCCCCCCCCAACTTCAAATTCATACATCATCATACAATTTCACCAACAGTCTGTTTCCACCCCCCGGCCCCCCCCCTTTTTAGTGTTATTTCGTCACACACACCCCAATATCACAATATCTAACATCAACCCCAGAGATTTCGAGTCAACACAAATTTATATTTTAATCATTCCTTACTTCCACATATAAATATTCGTCAAATTTGAACAAAGTACTAATTATCTCAAAAAACTATAAGGGACAGCCCAATGGGGTTGTTCGCAAAGTTGACGTAGGACTACGTAGCAATGTGTAATGAATTTTATTATTATTATTTTTAATTGCCTGTATGAGAATAGAAGCTGCATTGATCGATTGGATCAAGAAGCCTTGCCGAAAAACAGTGTATAACACACGACCGGTTTATGTAGACAAAGTTAAACCGTTTGATGCATTGTCTGGTTCAACATGGTAGATTAGTTTCGTTCGTTTCGTAGAGCAGCATTGCAACGTAGGCATAGATAAGTAAGTATGTTAGAAAATTCTATGACTTGCTCTTTACAAATATTTTGGCGGTGCTAGACTGCATTTAAATGTTGGTGTGATGAAAGGGCAATGGCTGTGCTGGCAGTGGTGATTGTGTTGATATGATCGACTAGCTGGATACCATTATCCTTATCGCGTGATAGATTGTTGAAAGTCTGTTTGGGATTTTTTTTTTTTTTTTTGAACATTGACTTGACAGTTCCAACCGATTGAAGCAACAATCTCAAAAATCTATCGAGAAATGAGTTATTAGCGTTCAAAATGTTTCAAATATTCGTGATGGTAGCTATTTTTCAAATTTTCATTTTACCTCTACCCTAGCCGATGGCGTAGTCTTGGTCAGAATAGCGTGAGTGTTTGTAGACCAGCATAAGAAAGTAATTATGTGAGAAAATTCTATTGTTCACTCTTTAGAAAGCATTTGGTGGCTCTGAAAAGGGCTGTGTGGTTTGAATGATGATACGGACACGGTCGTATTTGCTACGATGGTTGAGAGGGTCCTGATCTTCATGGCATGAAAGATAGTAGAAGACCTGTTCGAAATATGAATTTTATATACAAAGACATACATGGTTTCTTTAAAGAATATGTAACTGTATAAAAATCATTATGTTAAGTGGTCATCAATTTAAACGATAATTTTTTTTGCAGGAATTCAATAAACCCTTAATAACTTCTCCAAATGTTTGAAAGTCGACTTTATACTCATGCTATTATTTAAAATAGCTGAAAGATTTATTCGCTCCGATTGCTGCTCTGATACTTTGCAGTCATATTCTGCCACATTTCACTTTCTCTTTCAAACAATTTCTAAATCTATCCAACGCACTAAAACGAACAGAAACACTTTCAAGCACTGATTGGATTTTGAAGAGAACATTACCAACATTGAACAACTTATTATAATAAGATAATGTCTGTAATAGGGTTATCATAACATGCCAGCAACCAGCGGGCTGCGATTGCAAAAGGCAAATAAACTTTAAACGACCCTGAGTTATTTTCAATACCAAAACATGATTTTAAGAAATATTTGGTATTTATCGAACAGAAATTGTACGAAATCCAGGATTTACGAATTAGGTAGGTGTCATGTACATACAATGAGCAAAGTCTTATAATAATTCAGTATAACACTCTTTCAAAATCAGAATAGTAGCCCTGAAGAGATCTTTTTGTGTGAAATACATCATATAATAGTTATTGACATTCTGTTGAAATTTGGGAACCAAGGCGCTAAACACAGATGGTTCTACCCTGAAAAATGCCGTTCTGCCTGTATAGAAATAGTGATTGCGGATTTTTAACACTCAACGTTGCGTCTTATCTACATCATCTACATATATTTCGATATCAACTTCAAACATATCAATATCATCATCAAATACATTTATATCATATACATATATATCGATATAACCTACAAATATATCAATAGCATGACCATATACATCTATATATTCATCTTTATCATCTACATATATTTCGAAATCATCTACATATATATCTATACATATATGTACATGTACATCATATCGTGATATGACTACCAACTGGATCATACATGTTTCCCTCCAAATTTCATAAATTGGCCACGAGCTTGGCATAGCACACGACTGCATTAAAAATGGTTATCCAGCCAGCCACTCGCTAGCGACAGCCGCTGAGCCATCATTTCGGCTGGTTGCTCGCCCGCGTACCCTCCTGCAGGGTAGTTGCAACCGCCAGCTGCCAGAACAGTACTGGCCCATTGCCGCTCTGCACAGCTCCATGGCTGCCGAGCGAATGAAGAAAATTTGAAGGTGTCCCAGTTTTATATCGTGCACTGCTGCACGTGAGACGTTCCTTACTTAAATTTGAAGCCTGTGATAGGAAAGTACTGTGCATTTAGTAAATTTACTCGGAAAAATCAGCATTATAAGACATCACCTTATATTTGCGATCATTTCAATAGTTGAATGTTAAAAATCAATCGTTTTAAATATTGAAATCGAAGCGTAGAAAATGTTCCGATAGATTGGTGCAAACATTTTGGAAATCAATCGTGGTATGACTTAGTTATTAACGTTCAAAACCTATATATTTTTCGTGACGCTCCAAATTTTCGCAATTTGAACGTGTACCCCAGTATTGAAAACACAGACGTAGTCCTACGTCAAAACCGGTTTTAAGGTAGTGCTGAAAGAAAACCAATTATATTCCTTTAACGTTAGACTCCAGAAACTCAGTGTCTTTAGCAACTTTTCTTAAAATTACATGCCCTACAACTTTGTCTAAAACAATAACCCGTTATCTCGTAGCTGGAAAAAGTTAGAATTTGAAAGTTTAGTTAAGCCCTTATGAAAGGTTAGGCTTGTTTGTTCAAAAGATGCGGAATAAAATTTTGAGCAACTCTTCTGAAGACACCTAGTCGATAAAATGATGACAAAAGGGTGAACATGTTTTTGGCCGTCTTTTTTCAGAATTGTGCCAATGTGTGACGGTCCCAGAGGTGATGAAGGGCTGACTCATTTTGCCACATCCGCAGATCGCTTGCCAGAAAAGGAATTTTTTGGCGAATTTCGACAGTTTCTTCTTCCGTACACTCTCCGGAACGGCCAACTTAGAGGTGGCGACGTAGTGTTCTTGTCCTGGCATTTGTATGGTGTCGGCTTTAATGTAGGTCTCATCGTCCATCACAATGCAGAACGGTTTTGTGAGCCACTCCCTGTACAGTTTTCTTGCACGAGTTTTGGCCACCGAGTTCTGTTTATCGCTCCGGTTCGGTGCCTTCTGGACCTTGTACACATGTAATCCAGAACGTTTCATTGTTTTCTGCACAAAACAAACTGAAACTTTCGCCTTTTTCGCAACATCCCTGATCGAAATGTTGGGATAACGCTTAAATTGGTTCAATACCATCCTGGCCTTCTCCGGATTTGATGTGCCACGTTTTTTGCCACTACCATTTTTCCGCTTGGTTGTCTTACGGTCCTTGAACGTTTTGATCACATGATATACGGTTGAATGTGCGATTCCGAGCTGTTTTCCGATCCATCGATGAGAAGCGTTTGGGTTTTCGAAGTGAGTGCCCAAAATTTGTTGGCGCACTATTTCTAAATTCGAAGCCATCACTGAAATCACTCGACCGATTTTCACGAAACTAATTACACAATTGACACAACACAATGAAATACATTCAGTTAAAATTTCAATAATTTTTACCCACACGCTAAAAATTTACGAACAATTGCGTGTGTCCAAATTTCATCGAATACAGTCTTTATATGTTGATGATATAGAAATCTACATGTATGATATAGATAAATATATAGATGATATAGATTTATATGGTGATGATATTGATATATTTGTAGATTATATCGATACATATGTAGATGATAAAGATGTATTTTATGATGATATTGAAATGATTGAAGATGACATAGAAATGACGCAACGTTGAGTATTAAAAATCCGCCATCACCATCCATACAGGCAGGGCGGCATTTTTCGGGTAGAACCATCTGTGTTTAGCGCCACGGTCCCTAAATTTCGACAGAATGTCAAAAACCATTTCAATGAGTATTTCACATAAAAAGCTCTATTCTGATTTTCAAAGAGTTTTATACTGAATTATTATAATAGTTTTCTCATTGTATGCGCATGACACCTACCTTATTCGTAAATCCTGGCTGATTCTGAATTTTGCACGATTTCTGTTCGATAAATACAAAATATTTCTTAAAATCATGGTTCTGTATTGAAAATATCTAAGGGTCATTTAAAGTTTGCTTACCTTTTGCAATCGCAGCCCGCTGGTTGCTGGCATGTTATGATTTCCCTATTACAGACATAATCTTATTATAACAAGTTGTTCAATGCTGGTAATGTTCTCTTCAAATACCAATCAGTGCCTAAAAGTGTTTCGGTTTATTTTAGTACGTTGGATAGAGTCCCTACCTTGCAATAGGAATCAAATATGTTTGAGAAAGTGTTTTAGAGAGAAAGTGAAATGTCGCAAAATACGGCTGCAAAGTATTAGAGCGAATAAATCTTTAAACTATTTTAAATAATAGCATGAATGTTAAGTCGAGTTTTAAACATTTGAAGAAATTATTTAGGGTTTATTGAATTCCTGCACAAAAATTATCGTTTGAATTGATGGCCAACTAACATAATGATTTTTATACAGTTACATACTCTTAAAAGAAACCATGTATGCGCTTGTAAATAAAATTCATATTTCTAACAGATCCTCAACCAGCTTTCATGCCATAAAGAAAGTGACCCTCTCAACCATCGTAGCAAATACGATCGTGTCCGTATCAAACCACATCCAAACCACACGGCCCTTTTCAGAGCCATCAAATGCTTTCTTAAGAGAGTATAAAAGAATTTTCTAACATACTTACTTATCTATGCCGATCCAACGTCCTGGTAGAACAGCACCTACGTTGCAATGTTGAAACAAGCGAAACTAATCTAACAACATGAGGCACCAAGAGTAGACAGTCATGTTTGCTAGAATGAAAGATATGAAGAGAAAGTGTTGAAAGTTCCGTTAGTGTTCGGTAGGTTGGAAATGGAATAGAAGTATTGAAAATTGAGCGAAGGGCTTGGATAAAGTAGTACCTACTCGAACCAAGGACGCATTCTTTGCCTCACATCCCCAATGTTAGTTACGACGGATAAATCAAAATATTTATTTGGGTTTCGGAAAACCCGCTTTCTGCTGCATGTCGCACTAGGCCACTCCATGTCGCACTGTGTTATAGTGACTGTGTTGTATTTTGTCATACTATTTTAAAATACTTGTATTTAATGAGTGTTTATGAAGACTGAACACTTTGAACAGTTTGAACTTTTGATTGCTCTGCAAAAAGTCCCCACCCTATCCTAGCTTCAGCACTGATTTTTGTTGTCCTCATACGTCTGACTGCCAGGTGGCGTGGGCCGTCGTCGTCGCGTTCGAAATCTAGAATCAAACAAATCGCAGAAGCCGGTTTAGACGACGTTGGCCTGTCAGTGGCGAGTTCTAGTCCCGTTCGCCTACGACTTTCACGATCTCCCGCGAGATCGGTGTGGGTTTGTAGTTTTTAATCAAGACAACGCAAATTGTGGCATGTCGACCGTAATGTGTAGTTTGAATTAACCCGGCCATTGGTACTCATTAAGATTCTTATCGCCGGGTCTTATGTTTCCGTAAACGATGTTGAATGAACCCGAAACTACTTCTCGCCGTTGCTACCAAAAAACGCGACTTTCGTCGTAAATTTTATCAGTCTTAGACGATCGCTCTTGCTCTGTTCCTCCAGCTGTGTGTTTGTTAATTACGATGCACGTATAATTCAACGGGTGTACCTCCCTGTGCGGAATTGGTTGCTACCGTTTCCCGTTACCCTAGTAAAATGCGATTGAGTTGAACTCGAAAGTAATTCCGTTTATTTGGGAAGCAGAGTTCAACTTTTACTCGGCTACACTTAGACAGGAGAACGTTAGACGCATATGAACGCACGGTTCGAGTAATAAACGGATAAATAAAATTCTCATTAAAATTCCTGCTGCTTGCCAATTGTGTGCTCGGGTGCCCGTCGTTTGTGTACCCATCAAACATAACCTATCGCTGCACAATTCCCTCGAAAGGGGGGGGGGGATCGAAGAGAGGGCTGGGATCGGAACACGCACCACTTTGTGTTAACCGGGACTTGATGAATAAACCACCCCCCTAATGCGGATTCTTCCCGGTGTCAGTGTGTGCGTAGTTTATGATTGGTAGCTCCTTCCCCGGCGCGAATCGATGGATGATGGCTGAAGGGAAAGTTTATTGAACTTTCTCGGTATGGAATCGTTTGAATGTGGTGGTGGTGAAATTTTATACGAATGAAACCGATTGGGATTCCCTGGATTACCGTTGTGGGTGCTGTTGGCAGACAGTAACGAGAAGGACTCGAAGGTGATGCATCCAATTAGTGACGAATGTGGTATTTGAGATGAGTGTCTTCTTAACGCGAAAAGGGGACTTTAAACGAACTACATAAACAAGACGAATGTTAATGATCTGCATAAATTGGCGTTGGCTCGGCGTCAGTTCTAGAATTGGTGTCTTGTGACTGGGCTTAGCTATGACATTATGTAAAGCTTTCGCCAGTATTTTTTGAATATGAAATTGGCTTGTACCATTTTAGCATTAGTATGATTATGAGGCAAGCGTAATCATAGTATACAAACTTAGAAAAGTCTTGTAAATTTAAAGCTGTTTGGATGCAGATAAAAGGAGCGAACCGCTAGACATAAATTTACGTCCGTTATTAAAATTACACGATATTAAAATGTCAAAAGCAATTTATACGCCAAGACGTAAAATTAAGTTATGAAACATTAAATCATATTTTTCAGATGCTTTCATCATTAACATTATTTTAAATCTTTATTGATGCTATTATAGTATCTCTAGCAGTGGTACGATTTTTCGTTTTAACTTGATGAAATCTGTGTAAATTTACTTCAGTGTGCCAGTCACATTCACTCTATGCGACAGCTTCCGAATGTTTAAGCCCGATTCTGTACTGGGAGCTTTATCGCTAGTTCATTCAACGTTGTCCAGGCTGTTTTGATTTTGAATTCATGAGCTTTTTGACTTCGTTACCAGGTTCAGAAGTCATTTTCAATTGCAAAAAAATTCACTTAAACTGATAGAAATGTTTTTTTTTTTCAGTTCAGAAATGAATGACTGAGAGAGTAGCAGAGCTGTGTGCTATGCTAAAAGCATTTGGTTCAAGTGACTTGTGTAGTATTTAAAAACAAGTTATTTTGCTCGACTCTTTCAAACTGATTGAACACAACTTGCAGTGCCATCAAAGAATGAATGCCGTAATTAATAGGAAAGAATTCATATTGTTAAGATAAGATTTAGATGATGATTGATGGGTCCCCCTCCCTTATTATATATTTTTTTTTTATTTTTTTTTTTTTTGGGGGGTTTAAAACACCAGGTGACGGAACACCAAAGCCCGGCGCCAATTCTTGGCGCACTCAATTTTGTTAAGGCTATTGCTTTTCCTCACTAAACCCAACCGGCATGCTTTCTTGTACATTATATAGACTGTTCCAGAAAGTATAAGCACACTTTCAAAATAACAAAACGGTCATGTTTTTTTAAGTTTTAATAATTTTATTTGGCAAATCATATTTGTATTTGTGTTTTATATGATATTTTACTCTCGTTTAATCAAAATATTTAATCATAGCCAAGACTCCTAACTTTTCCTCGAACATGACCCATTAGCTTCTGCGCAGTGGTACTTCCCTCCATTTTGACCACTTTTGGCCAATCTTTTTTAAATTTCTGGATGTCGTCCGCTGGTTTTATGAATTTTCGAAGCTTTGCTTTGGTTAAAGCCCAAAAAGTCTCGATTGGCCGTGCCTCCGGGAAGTTCGGCGGATTCATGTCTTTCGGAACGAAACATATATTTTTACTTTTGTACCATTCTAAAGTGTCCTTTGCGTAATGATATGACGCCAAATCAGGCCAAAACACTACTTGACCTTCGTGCTGCCTGATCATCGGCAATAATCGCTTCTGGAGACATTCCTTAACGTATTTCTGAGTGTTCATCGCCTCTGTTGTGATGTACGGACTAGATGTTTTACCACACTCGCATATTGCCTGCCAAACTATAACCTTCTTACCGAATTTTTCGGTAAAAATTGCCTTCTCCGTTTCGAGGATGTCTTTGTCTTCGCTTACAGTATAGAATTGTGGTCCGCGAAGCGTTTTGTAATCTAGTTTCACATACGTTTCATCGTCCATTATAATACACCCAGAATTTCTACACAATAACGAATCGTAGAGTTTGCGGGCCCGTGGTTTCACGGACGCGGCCTGTTTTGGGTTCCTTTTGGGTTTTTTTTTCTGCTTCCGGTATGTTTTTAGCCCAAGTCTTTCTTTGGCACGCATGACGTTATTCGACGAGGTCCCTAGTTTTTTCGCAACATACCGAACGGAAGTCGCTGGTTTTCGCTTGTAGGCATCCCTGATCTTTTTATCGATATCCGGACTAACAGGACCGGATTTCCGACCACTCTTCGGCACATCTTCAAACATACACTGTTCTCTATATTTTCGAATTGCAGATCGTACCGCTCCGACGCTTACACCCTCTTCCTTGGCCAATTTTTTCAAGGATAGTCCGCTCACAGTGCACCATTTGTGCACGATACTTTTTCGTTGTTCCGAAGTAAGACCGCGCATTTTGATAGGTAACACAAAAC
Source organism: Aedes koreicus (assembly GCA_024533555.2). Classification (NCBI taxonomy): domain Eukaryota; kingdom Metazoa; phylum Arthropoda; class Insecta; order Diptera; family Culicidae; genus Aedes; species Aedes koreicus. The sequence goes on along the minus strand of JAHHFK020003102.1, from coordinate 675,120 downwards.
TGAGCACTTTTTTGATGCTATGTCATTCAGAAATGTGCAAACAAAAGGACGCAGCCAAAACATGTTGAAACATTTCATTATATTCAAAGTGACCGTTAAAATAATGGTTATACTTTCTGGAACAGTCGTTAAGATACCGTGATGAACTAAACATTAACAAACAAACAAGTCATTTGGTTTGAATTCAGCTTAGTGTAGCCTCTGCAAATTTGAAAGTGCCGAGAATCAGTCGTACCAAAGTAAAGATCCTCACTATATCTAATAAAAAAGCAGTTTTAGGGATTCTTGAAAAATTTTTGGATGGGAAAGGTCTATTCTTTTAATCTATCAGACTTAAAACCGATTCAATCCTGACTGGATTCTGCTTTGAAAATCTGGCAATTAATTTGACATACCTAGTGTCCGAATGACAAGCTTGTCACGCTTTTTAAGGACATCTTGTTCATCGCAATGTCCTTGATCAGCGATTCAATAAACAACTGCTCGTCCATAGGAATCGTTATTTTTCTTATTGTACGAAGTTTCTTGACAAGTGTGCCATTTTCGTCCAGCAAACCTACTTCCACTGCTCGCCCCGGATGCTTTGACCGAATATTACGGATTCCGTTGCCCGGATCATAGGATACCTGCTCGTAGGTGCTGCGAGAGTCAATTGCGCACCTGGTTTTCGGTTCATCCCTGAGGACGTATTGACCAGCAATGTGGGTGAGTGTCTGGTCACTAGTCCGCTTTCTAGACATTTTTTTTGGCTGGGATGGTTCAGGCTCCATACCGTATAAATTTTAAATATTTTTTTGTCACAACGGCTCTTGAAAATTTCACCCACTTGGTTTGATACTAATCGGACATTTGCGTTTGTCTCAATGAATGGAGTGCTCGTGTGACAGAAAACACTAAATGAATGAAGCTTTCGCAGAGCTTCTGTGATAAACATAAACATGGTTCATGAGTGAACCTCAAGATGTCTCACAGCAGCATTCGTTGTTTTTAGAGCAGGTATGAAGCTTTGGCTATGTTGATGGTTCATTCTCATCACGTCAGTTTCGATATTCTTTCACTGCAAAAAAAAATGTATTCTCTCTTTCACATTGAATTGCTGAAAAATCGCAACCCTGATCTCTAGTAATTTACTTCTATACCTGCCATTAGCAGTATTCAAAAAATATCTCTCTAATATAACTAAACAAATTATATTCCTGCCTTTTCTTTTAAGCAAATATTGTGTCTAATAATTATTATGAATTGCGGCATTACTTCAATTTACTGTAATTGAAATCATCAAAAGATTATGTCTCGCTGTTTTGTTAAATTAGGATTACGAAAAATATTCCCACAATACCTAGTACACTAGTACTTCCCAGGTATCACAAATAACATGTTTTGTTATACTCAAGACATTTGGCATATAATTCTTAGGTATTTTTCTCAGGTATTTGACTGCTTATACAGCGCTGACTAATATCATTTTCAGTTATCGAGATCAACATTTCTTATCCATATGTTATTTTCTTCTCTTAGGGTTCCGTTTGCACGCATTTTCCCTTATCTGCCTATCCACATTTTGCTCCATACATTTGTGGATATTCGCGACGTGTGATACTGACAAAAAGTAACCCTGTTTTCTCGATGAAAACCCTACATTCACACCCTTTGAGTGGCGTCAACAGTATCTTTGATGTTGGCCTAAATCGTTCCAAAGCGCCTGTTAGACGTTGTTGAAAATCTTGCTTTTCCAATTAAGTAAGGGAGAAGGGAGGGGTTTCTAACTATCTTAAGATCCTTCTCCGGCCCCAAAAACTCCTCCATACAAAATTTCACGCCGATCGGTTTAGTAGTGTCCGAGTCTATAAGGTTCAGACAGACAGACAGACAGACAGAAATTCATTTTTATATATGTAGACTAGGTGAACCCGGTACGAGCCTTGCTACGCTTGCAACTAAATGAATGAAAATAAAATAGAACTGACGCTTTTATAGTTTTTTTTAGGAATGAGTTTTGTTCAAATATTATGGTAAATAAAGTTGATTACTTTTTCTGAGCGACATGTCATGGGTGGAAAGTGGATAAAAAATGTGAAAAAGGTACCAGTATGTTCTGCAAAATTAAAGGTAGGTGTGTATTTTTAATGAAACCCTCTGATCGTTAGTTTCTACCATGGTTTTTCTTTCTGTGTAGAAGCATTTCATTGACAAAACATTTATCTTCAAACCACACTGTATCCTGTCAATTTGAACGTCATTTTCTCTTGCATAACCTTAGATTAACTTCTTGTGCACATGTAGCACTGAGAAAAACTCAAGCATCCCCATTCTTGACTAAAAAGGGGTTTAAACTTCTATCAGAACATGCTGCTTTCTCCACGAAATACACATTTTGTGTTTTAGTTGCCTGGATAATACTCATGTTTGGTTGAAATTTCTGTTTCATTTGTATGATAGAGCCCCCCCCCCTCCCCCTCCGGAGCGGGGTGGAGTCTCGAACCACCGTAGAAAAAAACCCTGCTTCCGAAACCCCCACATGCCAAATTTGGTTCCAGTTTCTTGATTAGTTCTCGAGTTATGCAGACATTTGCTTTTCATTTGTATGGGAGCCCCTCCTTCCAGACAGGGAAGGACTCTAGAACCATCATAAGAACCTTTTCCGGCCCCAAAAACCCCTGCATACAAAGTTTCATAACTGTAGGAAGAATTCTCATGTTTGGTTGAAATTTGTGTTTTATTTGAATGATATCCACCCGTCCTTCCAAAGAGGGGAGGGGTCTCAAACCGCCGTGGAAAGATTTCTTGCCTTCAAAATCCTCCACATGCCAAATTCGTTTCCATTTACTTGATTAGTTCTCGAGGAATGCAGAAATATGTGTTTCATTTGTATTGGAGCCCCCCCCCCCTTCCAAACGGGGAAGGAGTCTCGAACCATCATTAGAACTTCCTCCGGCCCCAAAAACCTATGCTTACAAATATTCATAACAGTAGGGATAATTCTCATTTTTGGTTAAAATTTGTGTTTCATTTGTATGAGAGCCCCCCCACCCTCTCTTAAGAGGGGAGGCGTCTCAAACCACTGTAAAAACATTTCTTGCCTTCAAAGACCTCTACATGCCAAATTAGGTTACATTTTCTTGATTGGTTATAGAGTTATGCAGAAATATGTGTTTTATTTGTATTTTAGCCCCCCCCCCCCCTTTCAGACGGTTAAAATTTGTGTCTCAAAACAACATAGAAACATTTTTTGTCTCCAGAAAACCCCATATGCCAAATTTGGTTCCATTTGCTTGATTAGTTCCCGAGTTATGCAGAAACTTCTGTTTCATTTGTATGGGAGCCTCCCCTTCTAGTGAGAGGAGGGGTCTCAAACTACCATAGAAACATTTCTTGCCTTCAAAAACTGCCACATGCTAAATTTGATTTCCTTTGCTTGATAAGTTCTCGAGTTATGCAGAAATTTGTGCTATATTCGTATGCCCCCCCCCCCCTTCCAGAGATGGGAGGGTTCTAAAACTATCATGAAAACCTACCCCGGCCTCAAAAACTCCTGCATACTAAATTTCACGCCGATCGGTTCAGTAGTTTTCGAGTCTATAAGGTTCAGACAGACAGACAGACAGAAATCCATTTTTATATACATTGATTAACCGTGTTGCAATAATTTCGTGCTTGCCCTGTAATCTCCTTTAAAAAATTTGTTTGATAATTATTAGCCAACAAGGTGTGTTGTAATTTTATTCATTTCTTGTGTTATACTCTTCTGTTGGAGTTTGGCCAATTGCCAACATAGTTATGAATAAAACTCAGTTCAAGTCTTAGACTAAGTTTTTGGGCACATAATTTTCTATGAAAATTTCAAACGTGGCGGCACGTCTAAGTTTAAGTGTTCAACAACGCCACCTAGCGGTGAAAAACTGCAATCGGAGTACTCCGCACATTTTGACGCTTTGGAAATGGGTAAATATTGATCGAATTGGCTCAAACTTGAACCGGAGGCTCAGGGTGGCATGCAAAACTAGTGGCTCTATGATTGTGAAATTTTGAGCATTTCGTCGGTGGTCTCTACGAGTGAAAATACCAAAAAATTCGTCGTGTCATCCTAATTTACATAAAAATTTCAATTTCAATGCAGAAAGCGGGGAGCAACTAATCATCCTTTATTATTGTAAAGTTAGATGGGTAGGGTAAGGAAAGTAAGTTTATAACTTTTGATAATTGAGATGGCCTACATTACTTACTACATTCATAACCCCCACCTCCCTCCCTACCTTCTATGTTGAGTCGACTGAGACAGGCATGATGTTGTGTTCCTCAATTCTCTCTAGTTTCCCTTTTTTCTCATGAACATTTTTCGAACGAGAGAGAGAGAGAAAATAAAAAAACAATTTTTTTTTGATGCCGATCGACTTTTGATGTCTAAGTGCCTAGAAATCCGAGATCGGAGGTTGCATTGAAAAAAAATTCTTATAAAATATTTGAGAGAATTTTTTCTGTAATATTATATTGTTATTTTTTATTCTTTGTGTGTGACAGACACACCCACGCAAAAGTAACACCCACCCGAAATAACACACACACACTAATAGATGCGGTTAATGGCAATATATCTGGAATTTAAACTCTATAATAAACATTGCCTAGCAATTTCATTAATTGCCTTATTAATTAATTTTAAATTCGAATGTTTCCAAAATTCCCAAAAATTCCAAATTTTGAATGGTTGCGGAACACTTTAAACCAGTCCCATTTTGACCCAAATTTAGACATGGGAAAATTTTTGGGTCATGGAAAGAATTGGGCTCTCCCGGTGTGGTTTTTTATAATACACGAAAAAAAATTTAAACATTGCAAAAAAATAGAGACCTTAAGTCCCAAACAAATTCTAAGAAAAAAAATTGATTTTTCAAAAATCAATATAAATTTCATGCATTTTTAAGTCACTTGAGATTTTCGATTTTTGCTTCAGTTTTAAATTTTACTTGCTAAAATTGTCAAAACTTCTAATCTAATCTAATCTAATCTCACACTAACGCAGCCAATTCTTGAAAGCATCCTGGAAAATGACGTCTTCTTGAATGCATCATTTTTCTTGTCACCGGCCAGGCCAACTGCGTAGCATGTACCGCAGAGAGGATTCCAAGAAATAGAGCGATTCCAGAAAGAGTGTCTGAAATCGCTCTACTACTTCGAATCAAGGGAAGGAAGAAAGCGTGGACCTCCCGTACCAAACGCCTCCATATAGAGTTAAATAATGTGATAATTTGTATTTATCGTTGGGAGCATAGATGCTAGAAAGATTAGTTTATGCTCCTTTTGCCTGTGGGTGGACTTTTGGCATTTGAACCAAAAGTCTGGCAATAATTTGCCAAGGTTATAGCGCCTTATCTCGCTCACTGAAATTTAGATTGAAATTTAAAATTTACAGAATAATACACTGTGCTTCCACTATATACAAGCTCATCGATTTAGCACCACCCGGGGGAGACTTGGTCCTATACCCAATGATTTCATTATCTCCAATCCGCTCAACCAATCGCAATGTTTTGTGATATAGTGGACGGATTATTATAATTTGAGATAACTCAATGCAGACGTCTTCCAAATTTGGCAGATCGACAGGCAATCGGTGGAGACCCACCTGGTACCTCATAGCAATATGCTTAGAGGCGGACCGGAAGATTTGATGAGCTACCTCCCCCAAAACCCCATCAAAATCAATTTTAAAAAAAAAATTCTCCCTCACATTTAAAAAAATCTCTCACATTCTCCTAGAACCCCCTGTTATCCATAGCATCACTCCGTCTTACTCTTCCGAAGGTCTTGGCTATTATAACAAGCAAAACAACATCCAAAACAAACGCTTACCTATAGTCATCACAGAAACTCTGCGCGCTGACCTGAATTGAAGTTGACAGTTGACTTGGGTAGGTTGGAATTACCTATTCGCCACCTTCCCCCCTCCCCTTGATGGCAGCATTGGAGTTCCCGCCACGGGTTTCGAAACGGAACAGCTCGAAAATAAATCTCCCCGTCCAAACACGCACACCGTCTGTGTTGCACATGAAACTGAAATTCTGATAGGTAGATCGGTAGTCGGAAATAGTTGGACGCACTCTGGGAAGTGTTTCGAAAGACTGTTCGCCCCATTCATGTGTGTATGCGCTGGGCACAAACCAGTTGAGAAGACGATCTAAGAGGCGTTTATTATTAACAACATGACATCACACTTTGGCGGCCCTTTCCCACTTTTGCTTGCCCCATTCCACACTCCGCTTGGAGCTGGTACTTTTTTGTGCATGTGTGTTTGTGTGCATGCGCTCGCGACCGGGTTCATACCGAGTAAGACTGGAATATGGGACTGTTGTTGCATACTGATCGAAATTCGATCGCGTGTCTTGAGTGACAAATTTTGTGGAGTTTGATGATGATAAGCAAACGTTGCACCAAGACAGTGCTATCATTGCGCTCTTTAGACGGTTCTACTTATAGCTTAGTCGAGTTTCAATGAGAGATGCAAGCGTTAGGTGAATAATTTCGATGGCGTGTTATTTTTTAGAATTTTGAGGCGGTTCGATTTAGCTTCTGTTCCCATTTCATTGGCTTGCACAGGTTTGGAAAAGATCCGGAAGTTCACCGTGATGAACGTTTTCAACACTGGACATTTGAAACAGAATCTCTGCGTTCCAGATTTGTCTAGATATCGTCTGAGAATTATTCTCAAACACAAAACTCATTTCGTTTTTCAGATATGAATTTCAATCAAAGCCGTCTCAATTAAATTCTAAATTTTCCCGGCGTACTAATTTCTCTCGTTCAAGTCACCTCTACCTACAATCAAACACATGTGTACCTGAACATGTCTCAAAACGATTATAATGAGTGCTCCCCTCTGAACGAGAATGTTCAAAAAAAAAAAAACGATGCCGGTACCTTTGCCGAAAGCTTTAAACCATAAAAATCCATTATCCCTTCTCGGTAGCCTTTGCCTGAGAGCCCAAAAGTAAACAGGACGCTGGCAATGCTTCGTCCTTTCAACGTTTCTACAGTGGTGTTCCAGTATATGAGTTATGCGCACTGCAACCCCCATCGAAAGGACCAACTGAGAATCACCTTCGCCCGGAATATGCGGCCACCACTGTTCTGTTTAGGCTTCTCTTGATGGCAAAAGGTTTCCACCCGAAAACTGCCTCCATGTTCTATAACACTGTCAATCATAATAAAGTTATAACGTTCGCTTAGGGTTCGAGTGGTTCGGTAAAGTCGTAACCGGATACTCCTTCCTTCCCTCCGTTGAACTCGATATATATGCGGATGGAGTATCATACGTGCCAATCGATGTCCAACTTGCTAGAAAAGTCAAGTGAGTTCAAACCGACCCCACTCGCTGCAGCAGGAATCAATTTCTTTACATTTTTATAATAATACTAAATATCAAATCGCTCCATCGGTTATTTTCCAAAGGGCCCGTTCATAAACTACGTAGACTCAGTTTTGAAAATCTCAGACTCCCTCCCCCCTCGTAGACTTTTCTTCATAAATTTTTTTGAAATTTTTTATACTTTGATAAGATCCCCCCTTTCCCCAGAAAAGTCTGCGTGGTTTATGCATAGCCCCAAAACAACATTTGCTAGGCAAATGGTAACACAAAGCTCGTAGGATTAACCGATTTCCGTGAAATTTTCGGATATGTTTTTAAGATCTTTCAACTTATATTCATTTGTAACCATTGGCTTTGATCCGAGAATGTGATGTGATGTGTTAAGTACCCACCACCAGTGCAAGGATTACCTATGTCTGCAGGACTATCGTCAGCAGGTTGCCCTAAGAGAATAGCCTACGTGATGGCTTGTTGTAGCAGGACCAGTTGATCTCAATGAGGACCTTCGAAAGACTACGGCCTGACGGTATTCACATGACAAGGGACTGGCGACTCCACGAACCCTTTTCCCGTCAACAAATCCTACGACTCCCAAGTAACATTGCTAACACCATCCAGCTTTATTAAGTTTTATTAAAGTTTTATGAAAGCCACTTGAAATCAATTTGGTTTTATTATGGCACCAATAGTTTCAATAGTTGCAATAGGTTTCATATTTTAGTCCGGTTTATGAGAAACCACACAGTTTGTTTTCAACAATCTTTAAACCTTGTTTCTCAAATTCCTTTTACTCCTATCAAAGGTTTTATTTCGACTTTATGAACTCGTAAAATGCTGCATTGAAAAGCCGTTTTAGAACTCATTAATTGTATCTTATTATGGTCAGTTGAAAAAGCATTTTAAAACAATTTTGCCTCCAGTATTTGCATTAAACGGCAAACTTGCATTGAAGAAAGTCACCATAAGACTAAATAGTATTATAAAAGTCATTGCGAAGAAAAATTGGCCTTATGGCAAAACTGTGTTTTTTTTCCAATCGCCATATTGAAATATAAGAAATAATTGAAATGTGGAAAAATAAATGCCTCAAATTTTCAATGGTATGCAAATAAACTGTAGATCAGAGACTTATTTTGGCATTGTTTAGATAATCTCATCCAATTCCAAGCACTTTTCAGGAAATTCATGATTAATTAATTTGTGTTTGGTTGTGATTAATCACAACCGTCTATAGAGTGGGCCATTTTGTACAACTTTTTGCTTCAAAGAAACATAGAGGAAGTGTTCGTAGACTAAACAGTTTTGAATGTAGTTTTATCAACAAAGCCGGGACGAATGCTAAAGGGCGAACACGAAATTATTGCGACACATTCAACAGGGCATAACTTTTTTACCATTGGGTAAAAATCAACCAAATTTTGCACACTTTCTCATTGATGTGTATTGTTTACATGCTGTCAAACTCGAAGTCGTGTTTTTCGATTCAACGAAAATGGAGGTGAACCAACGCGAGTCGAGAGAACAAATTCTTTCCAAACACCTGGAATTTCCTGACCTGTCGCACCGGCAGTTGGGAAAAATGTTGAACATTCACCATTCAACCGTCTCCAGAGTGTTGAAGCGGTTCCAGGAGCGGTTGACGTTGGACCACGGCAAAGGAGCTGGAAGAAAACCGGGACCGGAGAACAAAAAGACGGAGGGAAAGGTGAAGCAGATAATTAAAGCAAATCCCAACGTCTCAAGCCGTGATTTGGCTCAAAAAAACGGCATGTTGCAGAGCTACGTCCAGAATGCAAAGAAGAGAGCTGGAATACATACATACAAGGTACAGAACTTCCCAAATCGCGATGAGCGGCAACAATCGACGGCTAAAACTCGGGCACGGAAGCTCTACGAGAAGATGCTGACAAAATATGGCTGCTGTGTGATGGACGACGAAACGTATATAAAAGCCGATTTTAAGCAAATTCCGGGGTTGAAGTTTTTCACCGGCAAGAGCAAGTTCTATGTGGACGACAAATTTAAGAAGAAGAAAATGTCGAAGTTCGCCTCCAAATATCTCATTTGGCAGGCCATCTGCTCTTGCTGACTGAGGAGTGAGCCTTTCTTGACAAAGGGCACAGTAAATGGCGAGATCTACAATCTGAGTGCCTCGAGAAGCGCCTTTTGCCGTTCTTGCAGCAGCACAACGAAGCTCCGCTATTTTGGCCAGATTTGGCATCATGCCACTATTCTAAAAGTGCCCTGGAGTGGTATGAGGCCAATTCTGTCCATTTTGTTCCAAAGGACATGAATCCGTCAAACTGTCCGGAGCTGCGCCCGGTGGAGCAGTACTGGGCAATGATGAAGCGGGAACTTCGGAAGTGCAAGAAGACAGTCAAAGACGAGAAAAGAAACAACGCACTTGACAAATCACCCCCACCCTTTTTTTTGATAAAGTAAAAATATCTAAAATATTCTTTTTCCTAAACATTATCAGACATTCTTTTTCTTCCCCCCTCAACAAATTTTTCTTCCTCCCCCCCATCTTTTTTTTAAAACACATTTTAATTTAAAAAAAAATGTTAAGATACAAAATGTAGGAAATTTTACGGCTATATTGAAGCTTAGATTCAATTAACAAATTTATCTTAGTTTTTGTGTGTACTAAAGGGTGTCCACGATGAAATTGCCACACACAAAATTGATTCGCAAAATTCGAGTTTTCATCCGATTGCCATCAAATTTTCAGGGATTGAGAAATAACTATTAAACTTCATTTTACCATTTTACTCGTATTTTATTTACAGTCCATACGCAAATGCCCGCACCTTGGCCTTAACCCCGGCCATAAGATTCTGCATAACCTGTGAATCAACCGTTTTTTGCATGTAAACCCATACTTTCTTCAGTTCCTCGACTGTCTTCACTACCTTAGGTCGTTTAAGAAGGTGCTGCTTCATAATCGCCCAGTACTTCTCGATGGGGCGGAGCTCCGGAGTGTTGGGAGTGTTGAACATTTTCGGCACGAAATTGACCTTATTGTCCGCATACCACTTCAGCACGTCCTTGGAGTAGAGGCATGAGGCCAAATCCGACCAGAAGATTGTTGGGACGTTGTGGGCCTTCAGGAGAGGAAGCAGCCGCTTCTGGAGGCACTCTTTTATGTACACCTGTCCGTTCATCATGTCCTGGGTCACGAAAGGTGCACTCCGCTTCCCGCACGTGCAGATGGCTTGCCAAATCAGGAATTTCTTCGCAAATTTGGACATCTTCTGAGTGCGGACATGCTCCGGAACGCTGAACTTATCCTTGGCCGTGAAAAACAGGTTGCCGGGGATCTGTTTGAAGTCGGCCTTCACATATGTTTCGTCTTCCATGATGCAGCATTCAACTTTCGTCAGCATGTTGAGGTACAACTTCCTGGCACGGGTTTTGGCGGACTTGTTCTGCTTCTCGTCGCGATTAGGGGCCTTTTGTACCTTGAACGTTCGAAGCCCAGCCTTAGTTTTGGCCTTCTGGACAAAACTTCAGCTTAGGTGCAGCTTCTTAGCCACATCCCGAACGGAGGCGTTCGGATTTCGGTTGAAGGCCCCAACTACGCGGTTGTGATTTTTGGTGTTGTACGGAATACTTTTTCCTTCACTTCTGGGCTTCCGATCGGTGGTCAACCGTTCCTCGAACCGCTTAATCACTCGCGACACCGTGGAATTCGCGATTCCCAACGTTTTAGCGATGGAACGATGCGAGAGATCCTTGTTCTCGTGATGAATGCGCAAGATTTTATCACGCACGAGCTGTTCTTTCGACTCCATTTCCGCGAGTTTTGATCACAGGACTTTAAAACTTGCAGGATGTAAATAATGCACTATGAACTAAATCCACCCAAATTTTCTTTAAATTCTACCCAACGGTTAAAAAGTTAGAGCAATTTCATAGTGTGGCAATTTCATCGTGGACACCCTTTAGAAAAATGTAAAGATATAGATCTCTCTTCCCCCTCCCATAATAAAATAATAAAAAATATATAAAATACACTATACACCAACAACCCTCTCCATTGTATCCCCTCCACCCCGCCCCGCACCAACTAAAAATAATTATTTTTATAATTTTTTTAAAATTTTTAAAAATAAAATATGTATCCCCGCAATAACCCGCACCCCACAACACATGAAAAAAACCAAAATTTCCCAATATTTTCCCGTCGTATTTGTTTATTTCAGATTCATGGGTTGTGTTTAAACAATTCGTGAAAACAAAACATAATTATTCGTTTTTTGCAAAAATTTTCCGAATTTGCCGGTAACTCCCTCCCTTAGGGTTTGTACAGACTCTTCAGAAATCGTAGAAGCCGACTTTTCCCAAATTTGCGGGAAATGTTTGGTTTCTTTGATTCCTTGTTTCTTTCCAGAAGCTTCCGCCTCCACAGGACCCAATATCCCCCCAATGGTCCGAGCTCTGGGCAATTTGGCGGGTTTGAGGTTTTTGGTACAATGTTCACTTGATTTGCTTGGTACCACTCCATCACAGTTTTAGCATGGTGGCATGATGCCAAATCGGGCCAGAACAAAGGTTTTTCACTGTGACTTTTGATGAAGGGTAGCAATCGCTTCTGCAGACACTCTTTCTGATAGATCTCCTTGTTGATAGTGCCTGTAGGGACGAAAGATTTACTCTTTTTCCACACGTGCAAATTGCTTGCCACACAAATTCCCAAGTAAGGGAAGCCGCTGGTTTTTGAACCAAACCAAATGCATTTCTGAAGGAAAATGGGCTAATAAATCGATTGGCACAGGTTTCGTGTTGTGTTGAGCACGGGGAGTGGTTTGTTTTGCCCCAATCCACCCTAAATTGAAGGTTTCTCTTCATTATGCTCGTATTGTTGCAATCTCCGCAATATATTTTGAGTGAAAATGCATACATTTTGCACATATCACATTCAGAAACTTAGACGGGATAATTTTATGTTGGGTCTGGCAAGTTTTACCCCAATTCATTCATATTATTTGATTTTTCTTGTTACTTTTCGAACAGCAGCAATCATCACAAATTATTTTCGTTGGAAAAGTACATATACCACAGAACATCTGCATAGAAGTAAAGACGCTTCAACGTTGCGTGTTTTTGGGTCTTTTAGATAGCCCGTTTTGCCCCAGTATACCTTAAATTGATGGTTTTTCTTCATTCAGCTCATATAGTTGCAATCTCCGGAATATATTTTGAGTGAAAATGCATACAGTTTACACATATCACATTTAGAAACTTGACAGGGATAATTTCATGTTGTGTTTTGCCCGTTGTACCCCAATCCATCAAGATATTTCAATAGTGTAATATTTTTTATTTTGCTAGATTCTTTCAAAATAGCCACAATCGCCGCAATATACCGCATTAAACAAAACCGAAAGACGTCGCCCGAAGAAAATCTAACCTATATGATGCTGAATTCTTTGACCTGGTCGGATCCCAAGATGTCTTAACAGGAGTATAAACGGCTTCCTTGTAAAAGACAAGACGAAGACTTCTCTCGTAAGATGGCATTTTACTCTACCGATAGCAATTCATCACGGATCATGAGATCGACGACAGTGATGATAATTTGGCTGATAGTGAACACGGCCAATAGCACAGAATTCTATTTCGCCATTTTTTGATTCATAATAAATCATTTATTTAACCATATACTAATTTTTAAACAAGCGAAGCATCAAGAAAAATCAAAGAATAGGAATGAATTGGGGTAAAACGTGCCAGACACAACATGATATGATCCCTGTAAAGTTTCTAAATGTAATATGTTTAAAATATATGCACTTTCAGTCAAAATATAATATGGAAATTGCAACTATGAGCAGAATGAAGAAAACCCATCAATTTAAGGTATATTGGGGCAAAAAAGGCTATCTACAAGACCCAAAACCACGCAAAGTTGCTTCAAATTACTTCTATGCAGATGGTTTGTAGGATATGTACTTTTCCAGCGAAAATATTTGTGATAATTGCTGCTGTTCGGAAAGTAACAAGAAAAATCAAATAATATGAATAAAGACACAACATAATATATATGTCATATGTGTAAAATCTATGCATTTTCACCCAAAATATATTGCGGAGATTGCAACAATATGAGCAGAATGAAGAGAAACCATCAATTTAGGGTGGATTGGGGCAAAACAAACCACTCTCCGTGCTCTACACAACACGAAACTTATGCCTATCCATTAATTAGCCCATGTTCTTTCAGGAATGCATTTGGTTTGGTTAAAAAACCAGCGGCTTCGCTTACTTTGGAATGTGGGTCCATTTTTTCCCACAGTGCGTTGTTTTGATTTTTGGACAAAACCAGGCAACATCCCTATTTTACGAGCCACCGTTCGAATGGAGAGATTTGGGTTTTTCGTTAATATCCTTTTCATCTTTCGGTCCATGACAGGATCAGCGCGTCCAATGTTTTTGTCACTTCTCGGTTTCCTCTCCACCGTTAAACGTTCCGAAAATGATTGGAGCACATCGTGAACAGTGGATTTAGGCAAATCCAATGTTTTTGCAAGGTTCCGTATTGACAAGTCAGGATTTTCCATCTTGAATACTAAACATGAAATGTAAACATTCGTACGTGCAATATTTCAAAAGTTACAATGATTTGAAGGTGTCCGGATTAATGTGGATACAGACCTTATGTCTTCAATCTGAATCATCAAATGCACCCAAATTTTTTAGATCTCTTTAGATTGTATTCGGTTATTCTTCTTTTTACTCGCTTTGACGAACAGCAATCGTTGCGGTGATGGGTCATTAGGCCGAATGCTATTAGGCTGAATGCCTTCAGGCCGAATGCCACTAAGCCGAATATCATTAGGTTGAATAGGTGGCCGGCCATGTTTATGGCAGCACGAAGAAAAAAGTATCGTTAGGATCCTGAATGTGGAATTATTCGCTCTCAATTTCGTTCATGATGTCCTTTAGAATATGAGCCTGTAACCGCATATCAGTCCCATATTGAAAAACAGCAAACAGAGAAAACGATCATTCATGTTAGGCAAGCATTTTTCTTGATTCAGCCGGTTTGGCGTACTTGTTTACTGTATATTTTGATAGTTTATGTGTAATAGTATGAATTGTTTACTATACAATCAAAACATAATCAAAATATGTTGTTTTGAGAAAAACACGCATTGGGACATGATATGCAGTTACTTTGGCTGTCAAGCATAAATGTAACCGCATACCTGTTCCATAGTGTTTGTTCAACTTTATCGCACGGCCGCGCATGCTTTGTCATGGGGTTCGTTCAAATATTAAGTAAGACATTTTCCGACCATTTAAACTCCCCCTCATCATGTAGTACATTCGTAACATATGTTCAACTCCCCTCCCTTTCCATGTAACGTAGCCAAAAATGTAGAATTAAAATTTTGAACATTAAAAGACGCGAAACCTGCTATATTTGACCGACTTCATGCATTTTTACCTGGCCGCGATAGTCAGCTGTTCTAAGCTTGTATTTCAACGGGATTTCACATTTTTTTACGAATTCAAAATGTCCTCATTAGAGCTAGTCAAGACTTACTTTGGTGATAGTGATGAAAGTTCCGTCGATGAGGATTGTGAATTTGATGAGAAGACGAGAGCCGGTAAGTTATGTTCATCTAATATCGTGAAAAAATGCAAAGATTTTGGTCGAATTTCACTTTTTTCCTGTCGGACGAGAAAGAAAAGGATCAGGGCAATTCGATAATGTGAGCCAATTCTTGTTTTCAAATGCAGATCAGCTTCTAAAGCACTCTAGTGATGATGCAACATGTGGAAGTTCTTGTTCCACAATAGCGGATGATGATCCACACGTGTCAGTGGATAATGATCCTGAAGATGATGCAGCCTTAGATACTCCATCTTCAAATCTCCGTGATGCATCGAATGATGGTTCACGTTTTATACATGCGGATCATGATTCAGATAGTAGCTTTTTCGCCAAAGAGAGGGAATCAATGAACACCCGAACAACAAAATCGCGGACAAAAAAACACTCTCGGAAGTGTGACATTGCAAAAATATGGCGCCTTGCCTATGCCGTAATTTTGGAGAATTGCGGATGCGTCAAGGAGTCCGGCAATTTGGTCTCCAAAGATGACAAGATGGAAATAAACAAAACCTTCTGGAGCTTGGACGCGGCCGGTCAAAAGCATTTTATTCGGGAAAGGGTTCAACGTAGAACCATCGGAAAACGTAGTTGTAATTTTTCATTGACGATAATCTACAAAAGCGCCACTCCTACGATTTTCACATTCGTACGGTGGCAAGTGACAAATCACCGAAAGTGTGCAGAAAGTTTTTTTTCTCAATACACGAGTATACGGAGAACATTGCGGGTAATGTTTCGTTAAAATTAATAGTTGGATAGTACTTTCTTTTTTTTTTATTGTTACTGAAACATTATCTATCGCATGGTGGATGATGCAGACAATGAGGAAGAATCCAGGCCAAAGACTCAAAGCGAGGAAAATATGTGCGCAGTAAAGCTGAAAAACGTAGCTCCGTCAAAGCGCACATCACTAAGTATATTTAATCCGTGCATTACACATTATTGTCGTGTTCACGTTCCAAATTGGTTGTATTTGCCATCGGACTTGTCCGTCAAGGAAATGCACCGAAACTACACACAAATACACGATGTTGACGTAAGCTCTCATTTTCATTGTCGTATTTTGAAAGATATGAATATTTCAATAGTCAAACTGGGACATGAGGAGTGTGAAACTCCGCAAAGCAGCATAAAAAAAAACATAATGATTACATCAGGACATTCCAAAGAGGATCCACCACCAAACGGTTTTTGTAGTATATTCGAACAGTACCAAGAAAACCTTCTGTTGAGCAAAGCAGCTCGTTCAGAATATCGAGAGGACGGGGATTCCGTTAAGCCTGGACATATTGTACTAGCGGTTGACTTACAGAAGGTATGTTTAAAAAAATAATTACTGTATGAATTTGCAGTAAAGTAAAAAATAATTTCGCTTCTCAGGTCATCCAAACGAGGTAGCTTAGGTAGCTTAACAGTGGCTTATTGCTTTCAATGAGACGTTTGCTCCCGTAGGCAAGTACACAACGTCCTCGCAAGTTATCGCGTGTCTATGGAATGAATCAGTGAGTGGTCGTTTCTCCAACGACATAGCTGGATGTTTTCATCGGGTCATAACTAGATTCGGAGACGTGGAACATCTTGTTTTATGGCTGGACAACTGTGCAGCCCAGAATAAAAACTGGAATCTGTTCCTTCATCTGATACTTTTGGTTAACTCAAAAAGTGTTCAGTTGAAGGAATTGATTCTGAAATTTTTGAACCTGGGCACACTTTTATGGCTGACGACAGTTTTCACGCCGCCGTTGAAGGAGCAATGCGACGTAAACCAACATTTACCTACTTCGATTTCCAAGTAGTGGTTGCTGACAGTAGTGGTTGGTGAAAGAAAAAGTCGAAGTATTGGAAATGCTGCCGGAAAATTTCTTTCCCAGCGTTTTCAGCAGCTCCCAATACGTGCTCAACAAAATCAAACCTCGACTTTATATCGACAAAATCCGATATATTATCGGGAAGAAAGTATCCTTGTATCTTCATTACAGTAACTCTGTAAACGGTGAGTACTTGAAGTGCTGCAAATTATTTACAACCGAACAAGAAAAGCAGATTTCAGCTGACGACTCGATCTGGAAGGTCATTTGAAAAAAAAAGAGCCAACCTCGAGGCATTGACGCTGACAGGAAAACCAATTTACTTAAAACACTTTCACCATTGGTGGAGGAAGAGAAGAAGAGATTTTGGATTGAATTGCCTCAATCTGGACAAACGGGAGACTCATTGGTAGAATGGATTTTTATGCCGATATTATTCTTGTTATGATTGTTATCATTACCATTCACTTCATTTACATTTTTTATTTCATTTATAATTTCATTATGTCTCTAAGAAGGATTAAACATTCGGGAAATACAAAGAATTAATTATAAATGGTGTTAAATATTCTTATTTTACTGCCACTTAAAAAACGGGACTCATATGCGGTTACTTTCAAGATGGGACAAACCGACCTGATATTTTTTTCACATTTTTTTAAAATAAACTGCTATATTTTATTATTGCTTTCAAAAATATGATAAAAAATAAGGCAATTGCGCAAAATAACTCAAAAACGTCGAAAAGTAATATGGGACTGTTATGCGGTTACAGGCACATTGATTACAAATTATTCATCAACTAGCCCCCCACCTCCATTGATTTAGTTGAACGAGTGTAGCCAGTCTGTCTCTCGTCGACCACCTAGACAAAAAAAAATGCTGCCTCGTCTGTTTGATAAAGCGGTCCCGTAGCCTTGGCGTGACCACATTCTGTTGTTTTTTTCTACCTAGCTTAGCTGCATCAGCGGTTCTAAAACTTTGCAACTAAACTATGCTGCATCTATGTAGTTGAGACTATAGCAAGCTTAGACTGGTTCCAAATTGATATCTTCGCTTCAGAGAAAACACAGTGCGGAGAATTCCACAACCTTAGTGAGAAAAGTCTAGAACAAACCGAGTTTTGTGCAACTGCCGATGGTGGCGACGGTTTTCGATTAAATAGCAGTTGCTGCGATGTATGTTTTGTTGCATGACTCACGCGGTTTGCCGGACGGCGGCGTCGCTTGAGTTTAGACTCTCCGGTGACGACGTCCCCGGCATCCCCGGTCGGCCGTTGTTGAATTGTCCACCATTGCAAGCATTGATGAGTCATGGCCTGAGATGAGCTTCGAGTGTATTGATTTGAAAACCGTTCAACCGTTTAAACTCGTGATAGGTGATGGGAAAACCAGTAGCCCGAAATCCGCCTTATAAATATGTCAAGCGTCGATAGCATCTTCCTCGTTTCGGTGAACGTACGGTGGCGAATGAACAGAGACCGCATTTGCTCATAAATATTGTTTTAATCATAAAAAACAACAACTCGGTATGCTATACTGTGTGTGATAAGTACAGGTTATTTATTGTGTTTGCCCCAGTATTTGCACTCTTTGTCTGTGTGCGGTATGATGAGTAAGTTGTATGAGTAACTAAATAAGTCAGCCTTGATTTGTAACCGATCTTGAGCAGTATAAAACGGCAGCTCGTCACAATAACTCACTGCTCCGGCCCGAGGGGGTTTATCTTAACCAGCGATACAACGAGCGAGAGAGATAGAGAGACCCCCTTCGAACATTATTCAAGCGTGATGTATCGCTGCGAATAGCGTACATCAAAACAACAACAGCTTGTTTATGTTATGAACAGACCAATTCAAATGAGATATGCAAACTCGGCACGATAGATCGTCAGCTACGGTCACTGGCATCGAAGGAGGCTCTGAATGTTTCGTTATTGCCAATAACAGTACAGAAAGCGAAACCATGTATGAAGAAATTGAAAGTCCGATGTCCAGAAATGGGAAATTAGGAAATCCATCCAATGGAATCTTTACTAAAGACTGTATTCGATGAAATTTGGACACACGCAATTGTTCGTAACTTTTTAGCGTGTGGGTAAAAATGATTGAAATTTTAACTGAATGTATTTCATTGTGTTGTGTCAATTGTGTAATGAGTTTCGTGAAAATCGGTCGAGTGATTTCAGTGATGGCTTCGAATGAAGAAATAGTGCGCCAACAAATTTTGGGCACTCACTTCGAAAACCCAAACGCTTCTCATCGATGGATCGGAAAACAGCTCGGAATAGCACATTCAACCGTATCTCATGTGATCAAAACGTTCAAGGACCGTAAGACAACCAAGTGGAAAAATGGTAGTGGCAAAAAACGTGGCACATCAAATCCGGAGAAGGCCAGGATGGTATTGAACCAACTTAAACGTTATCCCAACATTTCGATCAGGGATGTTGCGAAAAAGGCGAAAGTTTCAGTTTGTTTTGTGCAGAAAACAATGAAACGTTCTGGATTACATGTGTACAAGGTCCAGAAGGCACCGAACCGGAGCGATAAACAGAACTCGGTGGCCAAAACTCGTGCAAGAAAACTGTACAGGGAGTGGCTCACAAAACCGTTCTGCATTGTGATGGACGATGAGACCTACATTAAAGCCGACACCAAACAAATGCCAGGACAGGAACACTACGTCGCCACCTCTAAGTTGGCCGTTCCGGAGAGTGTACGGAAGAAGAAACTGTCGAAATTCGCCAAAAAACTCCTTGTCTGGCAAGCGATCTGCGGATGTGGCAAAATGAGTCAGCCCTTCATCACCTCTGGGACCGTCAACGGACAAATCTACAAGGACGAATGCCTCCAAAAACGACTTCTGCCCTTCTTGAGATCTCACGATGGCCCGACACTGTTTTGGCCGGATTTGGCATCTTGCCACTATGCCCGGCCCGTCTTAGACTGGTACAAAGATAATAATGTAGTTTTTGTACCAAAAGACGTCAACCCTCCAAACACTCCGGAGCTTCGCCCAATTGAAAAAATTTGGGCAATCATGAAGGCAAAGCTCGTTAAAACTCCAAAACTGATAGAAAATGAACTTGAACTAAAGAAAGTGTGGTTAAAAGTAAGTAAGCAAGTCGGTCCTATCATTGCCCAAAATTTGATGAAAGGGGTCAAGGCAAAGGTGACGGCATTTGGGTTGGGAGAAGAGGTCCAATAAACCAATGATGTCAAAACTTAACCATTTAGTAGTACTTTATTTCCAGAAAGTTTGAAAAGAATCGGGCTCAAGGAAAATTTTTGGTGACCTATTTCGTGTGTCCAAATTTCATCGAATACAGTCTTTATTGTATAGTCAGTAGCAAAATCGAATATTTGCACAAAGAAGCAAAGCCGGACGAAAATCTAAAAATCTACTTTCGAATACTGTATTATTAAAAAAAAAATCTCTAAAATTTTTTTTTTACTAATTACCTTGGTACTATTAAATTTGTGAAAATTCTTGATGTGAATAAAAATTCTCAACCTTCGTGTTCAACTTGGTTTAAAATTTTAACTATATGCATGAATAAAGATGTTTTTTATAGGAAATTTTCTCAGAAATTCAGTAACATTCTCAACTTTTATGTTAAACTGTTATTTTTAAAGTTACGTCAGAAATATATATTCAATTTCTACATTATTCAAACTTTCAAGGTATTATGTACTTCTCAATTAGAACAGGTAGCGCTCCTATCCCGAGCAAATAATTATACTAAATTGAGAACAAATACTTATACCAGATTCCCCAGCAGAGTGAAATAACAAGTTCTGTTATTCCACATTCATTTTAGACTCAACTGTTACTGCATAACAAATTTAGTTATCAACATTTAATGGTTTTGTTATCATTTGTTATCATTTTTAAATGACTATATTGGAAGTATTTTACGAGTTTAATTCAAAACTACCAGTGTTCCCGCATTTTTTAGATAGGAGAATTTAATTTTCAAAAGAAGTGTTATGTTAGTTTTTTGCGTATGAATAATATATCTTGCAGGTACCATAATATAAAATTAATGAAACAAATTTTCTCACATCGCAATTTAAAATGAACTCAATGATAATAAAACTAGTTAATAATGTTATATCCAACGAGTATTTATTTGTTTTCTATTGTTTTGCTGTTTATTCAGTTATTTTTATTGGATGGTAACATAACATCAGTGATCAAACAATGATTGTTTGATATTTGCTATCTATTTGGTATAACTCTCTGCTCGGGTTTTCATTGTTAGATCACTAAGTATGTTATCTTTGAGGCTGAAAAAACAGCCAAAAGAACAAAATGAATAAAAAAAAAGAAAGATTCATTGGATATCAACAATAGTAGCGTGTTTTATTATCATTGCAAACATCTTGATAGTAAATCATAGGTGTAAGTAGTAGATGCTAATAGTTTCAAATTATGTTATCTATTTGGTGTCAAGTTCTCACGCTTATAACGAAATAATTCTTTTCAAAAAGAAAACATAAATTCTTGTTTGGTAGTATTCACAGTTATGCATTCTACTAGTTACGTTCTTCGAAAATTGTATGTTGAAAATGATATAGTATACGATAACAAATTTACCAATTGATTTAGATTTTATTAGGACTTTATAGAGATTGGATTTGGATTGGATTAAGATTTTATTCAGATTGGATTGGATTGGATTGAATTTGAATTTGAATTGGATTTGGATTGGATTTGGATTGAATTTGGACTGGATTTGGATTTGATTTAGACTGGATTTAGACTGGATTTAGACTGGATTTAGACTGGATTTAGATTGAATTTGGATTGGATTTGGATTGGATTTGGATTGGATTTGGATTAGATTTGGATATGAGTTAGATTGGATTTGGTTTGGATTTGGATTGGATTTGGATTGGATTTGGATTTGAGTTGGATTGGATTTGGATTTTATTTGGATTTTATTTGGACTGGATTTGGACTGGATTTGGATTGGATTTGGATTGGATCTGAATTAAATGTGCATTTGATTTGGATTGCACTCGGTTTGTATTTGGATTGGAATTGAAGTGGATTTGGTTTATTTTGATTATTAAAGATCTGGATTGGATTTGGATTGGAACTTTTGTAATTCGAATTCGAGGATTCGGATTGAAATTGAATTGGATGTAGATTTGATTTGGGTTGAATTCGGATTAGATTGGGATTTTTAGCTTATTGAAAACCTTTTAACTTTTCTCATTCGGAATTGATTTGGATTCTATAAGAATGGAATTTGGATTGAATTTGAATTGGATTTGAATTGAATTGGACTGAATTTTAGTTTGAATTTGGTTGGATTTAAATTATATTTGGATGGATTTGGATTGGTTTTTTAAGGATTCGAAATTGATTTGGATTCTAAAAGAATGGAATTTGGATTGAATTTGAATTGGATTTGAATTGAATTTGAATTGAATTGGATTGAATTTCAGTTTAAATTTGGTTGGATTTAAATTATATTTGGATGGATTTGGATTGGTTTTTTATTGGACTTGGATTGTATTTAAATTGGCTTTGGATAGAATTGGAATTGGATTTAATTTGTTTTATATTTGGATAGGTCTTTGATTGGATTTGTACTGCATTTGGATTGGATTGCAATAAATATTAATTGGATCAGTATTGAATTTGAATGAAATTTGTAGTTTTGAATTTGTTCTCAAAGTAAGTCGTAATGAATGACACCGTTGATCACTCTTTTGTTGCTTCAATGTACATTCATGCTGATTCAGTTACTTAAGTCGCACTGCATGGTTGATAGTGGGTTTTAAGTAGGCTATCTAAAGACTGTTCCAGAAAGTATAAGCAAACTTTCAAAATAACAAAAAAGTCTTGTTTTTTTTTAGTTTTAATAATTTTATTTGGCAAATCATATTTGTATTTGTGTTGTATATGATATTTTGCTCTCGTTTAATCAAAATATTTAATCATAGCAAAGATTCCTAACTTTTCCTCGAACATGACCCATTAGCTTCTGCACAGCGGTACTTCCCATCATTTTGACCACTTTTGGCCAATCTTTTTTAAATTTCTGGATGTCGTCCGCTGGTTTTATGAATTTTCGAAGCTTTGCTTTGGTTAAAGCCCAAAAAGTCTCGATTGGCCGTGCCTCCGGGCAGTGCGGCGGATTCATGTCTTTCGGCACGAAACATACATTTTGACTTTTGTACCATTCTAAAGTGTCCTTTGCGTAATGACATGACGCCAAATCAGGCCAAAACACTACTTGACCTTCGTGCTGCCTGATCATCGGCAATAATCGCTTCTGGAGACATTCCTTAACGTATTTCTGAGTGTTCATCGTCTCCGTTGTGATGTACGGACTAGATGTTTTACCACACTCGCATATTGCCTGCCAAACCATAACCTTCTTAACGAATTTTTCGGTAAAAATTGCCTTCTCCGTTTCGGGGATGTTTTGTTTTCGCTTACAGTATAGAATTGTGGTCCGGGAAGCGTTTTGTAATCTACTTTCACATACGTTTCATCGTCCATTATTATACACCCAGAATTTCTACACAATAACGAATCGTAGAGTTTGCGGGCCCGTGGTTTCACGGACGCGCCTGTTTTGGGTTCCTTTTGGGTTTTTTCTGCTTTCGGTATGTTTTTAGCCCAAGTCTTTCTTTGGCACGCATGACGTTACTCGACGAGGTCCCTAGTTTTTTCGTAACATCCCGAACGGAAGTCGCTGGTTTTCGCTTGTAGGCATCCCTGATCTTTTTATCGATATCCGGACTAACAGGACCGGATTTCCGACCACTCTTCGGCGCATCTTCAAACGTACACTGTTCTCTATATTTTCGAATCAAAGATCGTACCGCTCCGACGCTTACACCCTCTTCCTTGGCCAATTTTCTCAAGGAGAGTCCGCTCACAGTGCACCATTTGTGCACGATAGTTTTTCGTTGTTCCGGAGTAAGACCGCGCATTTTGATAGGTAACACAAAAATGAGCACTTTTTTGATGCTATGTCATTCAGAAATGTGCAAACAAAAGGACGCAGCCAAAACATGTTGAAATATTTCACTATATTCAAAGTGACCGTTAAAATAAGGTGTGCTTATACTTTCTGGAACAGTCGTTAGTTGATGTAGCCGCATATTTGAGTTTTGACCAACTTGTTTAATATAATGATTTCGCACAGTATTTTACCATTTTAGCGCGAACCCATTTTTTGGGCTTAGAAAAATGGAAAAAGCTCTAAAAAGTATTTAACACTTTCCTTGAAAATAGAGTGACCTTGTATTCACAAATTTGATATGTTAAGGAAAAACAAACGTTTATAATCATGTTTTTCACACATTACCAAAAAAAATACGGGTTGGAGAAATAGATTTAAATTTTCGCATACCTGATTTTATTCCTGCTTGAGTTCGATAAATAACTGCTCCGGTTTGTAGTTTGATAAATTAAAGGTGGTCGCACCTTCATATAAGAATAAAAACAGAAATTGATCTAGAGCATGTTGAATGATCTAGTTACTGACTCGCCCATTTTACAAAATTTCAACCCAAGACAAATACAATAAGCGAATTTGTCGAAAGGTTGTTGAGATATTTTTGGTGCTGTATTTGAAAAACATGGTGATTTTGATTTCATACTCTTTAAAGTAATATTTGTTTAGAAACTAAAATTTTTCTTTGTTTTCATTAAAATACATAAAACTTGTACACTGAAGTCTTTTTTTACACGGGGGATGCGTTCCCCTTTTACTATGAAACCGCGTAAAAAAAAGACTTAATAGAGTTGATCAATTCAAATGCATCATTAATTGTTTCAAGTTTTTTTGCATGTTTGCCTTTTCGTGCAATGGTCAAAATATGGTTTTTAAAATTTTGAGTACTAACACCAAAAAGTGTGAATTTTTTTGAAAAACTGCCATATGAATACTTTTTGCCCAAAACGAAAAATGTGATTTGAATAAGGTCGATACTGGAGTTATCGCTGGAAACAAACCGTGTAAAAAATACCTTAGTGTATATTATTTATTTTAAATGACCAAATCTAAAAGAAAATGTGATGAAAACTTTATACAAAGATGTAACGCAACGTTGTTTCAAAACTCCCTTGCCTGCAATGTTTTGCGACAGATAAGCTATTTTTTTGAGACAATGTATGTGTCCCTTGACTCAGCCTAAAGCATATTTTTAATTAAATGGATTTACATTTTCAATCAAAACTCATAATGTACAGTATTAGAAGAAATAAAGTGCTCAGCCAAAACGATCTTTTTTTATCGCTCCGAGACTCGGTTACTTCTGCAATGTTGACTTAATTTTCATTATCATCTATACAATTTTACTTTTTTATTGATATTTTAAAAAAAAAATTTCATACCGAAATTGAGTTGTTTTTGAACTGGAAGAAAAACAGTGCTCATTTCCGGTTTGTTATATTTCAGTCATTGCGAACATCTTGATAACAAATATTGTTATGCAAGCAAATTTATTGAAATAGTTTCAAATTATGTTATCAATTGGAAATCAAATTCTTACGCTGATATCTGAAAAAAAATCTTCTGAAAAAAGCATCATTTCTTGTTCAAATATGTTGGTTTGGCATTCAACTAGTAACGTTCGTCAACAATTGTATGCTGAAAATTATAACATATGATAACATAATAAGCCAATGGTGATATCTGAATTTGTTATGCAATAACAGCCGAAATCGAAAAGATATTTGGGATAACAGAACTTGTTACTTATATGATACCAGCTTGGAATTTGCTAGGGTAGTTTGTGGTTATTATTCGTGTTTTAAGATGAAAACCAAGCTAATTCCATGAAAAATCCGTAATCTCATCGTTTGGGATCACCAGAACCATCAATCGTTCCGGAAGATTGCTGCTAAGTATGCTCTAAGCTACTCTGGTGTAAAGAAGGTATGGAAGAAAATCGAACAATAAGAAAGTGTGGCAGATAAATCAGGCCGTTGGAGGAAGCGTCTTACGTCACCACGCGATGATGCATATTGAAGAGGAAGTATGTGGTCTGATGATTTATATTCTAGTAAGATATAACGATCAGAACTAAAGGGTGTTTCGATCAAAATTTGGACGACTTAAACTTGATGCATTTCCTTTCATCGTGAATTAAAAAAAAATTGCACACCCCTCATTTTGAAGATGTGGACGTGTAGCATCATGCCTCTATTTTGATTTTGAGATTAGCACTTCGGTTATCAAAATGTCGTCGAAGGAAGAGAAGCAACGCATCAAAATTTTGCACGTGCATGGCGAAAATCCAAACTACTCTCACGCCAAGTTGGCGAAATTGTTGAATGTGGCTAAATCTACTGTTCCCAACGCATAAAAGTGTTCGGTGAACGTTTGTCGTCAGCCAGGAAAGCTGGATCTGGGGGAAATCGAAAACCGGAGGCCACAGCGACGACAAAAAGAGTAAACAAAACACGTCGGCCAAAGCTCCTGTACCTGTGGCTTGAAGAGTAACGTTTACATTGCGACCGGAACCGTCAACCAGGAAATTTTTCTGAGCGAGTGCCTACAAAAACGTCTACTGCCTTTCCTGAAGCGACACAATTGTTCCGTTCTATTTCGGCCGGATTTGGCATCTTGCCATTACGGAAAAAAGGCCATGGAGTGGTATGCTGCCAACAACGTTCAAGTGGTGCCCAAGAACAAGAACCTCCCCAACACGCCAGAGCTCTGCTCAATCGAACAATATTGGGCCATCGTCAAGCGGAACCTTAAGAAGACTCAAAAAGCTTTTGTGAGCGAGAAACAGTTCAAGGCAAACTGGCGTTCTGCGGCGAATAAAGTGGTCAAGGAGACTGTACAAAATCTTATGGCAGATGTTCAACGAAAGACCCGGCAATTCGCATTCGGTCAAAAGGAAGCTTAGCTGAATATTTCTCCTGTATTCTGTATTAACTGAACTTGAAAAAGAAAAATAATTTGACCTATTAATAAAAACTTTGATCGACTCACACACATTACTGTTCGACCAAATTTTGATCGGAGCTCCCTTTATCTCGAAACAATAGTTTATTACAAAACTTTTTATTTCGGAATGCTGGTGAATTGTACATGTTCCTTGAGCCTTGTCTTTTCGTCCGCAAATCTTTTGCAGTCTGTGATTTTTTTCAATTGATGGATGTATCATCAAAAAAAATCGTAAGCGCTTTAGCTCATTTGTATCTTTGTAGTACCTTGATCGGTGGGGAAAGTAAACACAGTATACTAGTGTCTACAAGTAGATACATAATCAATAATGAACAGAAATTCATGTTATGCGTTAATTGAAGTGCTAGTAATGAAATTCAACGTATGAGCGACGATCCGGTGCACTTGATGTGATACGAATAAAGAGGCAAAACTATCTGATAAGTGGCAATGTTGTGAATGAGCCGATGGAGGAGAATACATTTACAAAGGTGGAGTCAAGGGCATGTTTTCAATTCTGTAACCCACAAGAAGTTAAAAAAAAAACAGTTCTACAATGCTATGATATTTCTATTTTTGCTTATTATTAAAACGGTGGAACGGTCAAAAATAATTAAGTGGCTTTATTTGTTTTGAAAGTGACTTTAAAAAACAAGGAAAAGCCTTAAGCTTTGAATTTTCTAAATACAAACTGTTACGCTTAACGTTTCACATATCCTATTGCATTCGGCACCGCTGTTGTATCCATCTTATATGAGGCTGGGCGTCAATTTGCTTTGATCTGTTTCTCATCTTCATTGTTTTCTGAGTTGCCACGAGATTCTGCTTACCGATTGCCCAATATTTCTCAATTGCTTTTCAAGTTTCAATTGTCTCCACCCTTAGATACGACTTGCACGTTATTGGTAGTATACCATTCCAGAGCCATGTGTCCGTGGTGACATTATGCGAGGCTTGGTGATCCGGGCCTCTCGTTTTTTGACGCTTTGTACGCATCCAAATTTATTTCCAACATCTCCAATGGAAAAATCAGGATTAAAATTCGGCCCCTCTCATTCCGGTCGCTATGGTCTCCTGGTCCTCTTTAACCTAACTTCCAAACAGTCGCCAGTCTTTTCCCGATTGCTTTTTCGGGAGACATTAATACAGCGGTATCATGACTGGTTTCAGATGTAAATGAGTGTGCAGAATTTGATTCTGGATTTTTCGCAATTTTTTCTAATAGCTTTCCAGAATTACGACTTCTGCCCTTGGAATCCCAATTCTTCGATGTTAAATTTTGATTTTATTTCCCGCAGGCGGTTCTGCTGAGTTCTTCTGCAGCTGTTGGAGAATGGTTTTAGCTTTCTTTTCCGTGAAGTTTTTGGAGAATTCACTGCTAAAGTCACATTTCCGCGCAGCCAATTATCACTCTGATTTGCAGCAGCTACCGATTAAATTCACCGTGTGATTTCATCAACAAGTTCTAACTAGAGCAAATGTGTTTCTTACCAAATACTAACTAAGGAAGATGTACCTATATTAATCTCATCACTTTGCAATTCATCCTATTTGAAATAAAACGATATACACGTGACAGGATTAGTTATTAATGTTTGTTGTAGTTATTTAATGTAAGCAAACATTATTAAAAAACGAAACCGATCCTTCGACTGCCCAATTGTTTGATTCATCGTCGGAACAATCAGATTAATATGGGGGCAGTTACCCTACGAAACAGCACTTCTAACTGAAAACCGTGAAGTTACTATGATATAACAGCAAAAAAAAATCCAATAGTGAAATTACTAATAAATATGTCCCAGCCGAAGCTAGGACAGAAATTACTAATAAATAATATCGGAAGTAGAGACCTTCATCAGGACGTTTTTCCTTAGATAACTTAGGGTTTTCCTACAAAAAACAAGTTTCTTGCTCTAACTTTTTGATTTCAAGTTTGCCAACAAAGTTATCTCCAGGTGGTTTTTAGAACTTAAAAAGATGTAACTTTTGACCTATAAATCTTGTCGATATCTTTTATCGATAGGGAGTTTTTTATGATTTTCTCCTAAAATTACGCCCTTTTCAAATGTGTTTTACTCAATTTAAAAAATAACTTATCTCCAGTTTTCAAATATAATATGCAATAATATAAAATCTTCCAAATGCACTTGAGAAATATTTTTTCTGTCTGCCCCAATCAGAGAGATCAACATTAGAAAAAGTCCTATTTTGCTTACAAAAACCATAATAACGTTTGTTCGACCTACGATAGCGACGATTTCAATACATCAAAAGTAGTATCTTTAATTGATCTAGAATCAATGGGAACACAATTTTGCTGAAAAATTTGAAATAAAAAAGTGAGAAAAAAATAACTGATTTTTATAGGGACACCGTAAGCTCCGTAGGAAAAAATGCTCTAATTCGGTCATTTCAAAAGCTACAGAAAAATGTGTTCAATCAAAGTTGCTTAAAATGTTTTCATCTACAACTTTTTCGAAGAGTATATGCCTTAATTTCTGCAAATAAAAAAGTTAGATTTCCGATTTCTCTGAAAACAAGGACCACCCTAGTTTTCATTCATACCAAAAGAAGGGCCTTATTATTATAAACAACTTTGTAGAAAACAATTTTGCTCCAAAACTTCAAACTTAGGCTGAAAACGTATCTTTCCAGCTAATTTCGCATTCTGGACCACTGTGGAACGATTTTACCAAGTCGCCATAGAAGTAATTTACATTTTGCATTTACGCGAGCAAATTGAGAACTGCTCATGTTTTTAAATACACAATTGTAAAAAATACCTCAAATTTGAGTCGACCATTTTTTAACCGTTCCACCCTTTAAGCTTTGAAAAATTCAGGGATCATGACTTAGTAGTGTTTGTAAATTAATCATAGTGCATTTGGTCAAACAGTAGTCAGAAAAATGATGAGACCGATGTCATACCTAACCTACCAAAATATAGTCGTATTTTCATTTCCTATTGATAGCGTGCAGTTTTCAGCATCTTTTTAATCGTGTTTCTTTGCTTATCTTTTCAGGTTTGTACAATAATTAAAACACAGTTGTTCTGCATTTTTTCTCTCGTAAGTACCTATCTACAACATCTATCAGCAACAAAATTTCCATTTTCTTTCATAATCCTTACGATTATCCGAAACCATTCCACCATTCGCTTGGTCCGACATCTGTGCCCTCTCGGTTCTTGGCATGTGGCATCGCCGGCTGAATTCGCTGCCAACTGCGACCAATTCAGCAACACAAAAGACACGAATGGTTGGCCTATCGAAGCAATTGAAGTTAATTTTGTTTAAAAAAGAAAAAAGAAAACCAACACAAAAGTCATTCAAACTTTGCCGCATGTGTTGTGTGTGCTGTATGTTTATTGCCGCGCCCATCCGTCGACTGCTCATTACTTTGTTTATTTTTGTTCTGTTCTTCAACTAGACGGCCGATGATCGGACTATTCCATTTCTACTGTTTTGGAACAACCTTTTCTCCTCTCGCCAACTTACTTCCAAACAACCATCCAATTGGAGATTTTCGCGCTAAATGTGCGCATGTGTTTGAGGAAAAATTTCAGTTTATAACAACCTTCCCATCCTCGCCGCCACCGTCTTTCATCAACCGAGATAACAATCATCGTCGGGTGATTTTCTTTCTGTCTTGGTTTGTCTTTTTTTTTTCTGCATTGCTTCCTCACCGGATGCTGGTGGTTCGTAATTTTACTTAGTTCATTTCTTTTATGTTACAGTTTCGCTTTTTGAAACCGGGGCCTCCATTCTTAACATTATTAATTTTCCAGCATTTATGTTTCCAACGTTTTTTGCTTCGGCCTTTGATGCGGAAAAAAAACGTAACGAGATTTGAGATCGCCTTGTTATTCCTTCCACCGCATTACAGAAAGTATAGCAAATTGTGCCGGAAAATTTTAAACCTGCATTTAAAGTTCACACTTCGGTTCCATTACCGATAATGACGTAATTTAGCGACTCCATTGAATTCAGCTACTGAGCCGCAAAATGAAAACGGAAAACAGCGTGTCGACAACGCCACCTTGGACCAGTCGACCGCCAAGTTTGCCGCCATCATCTGGCAGTGGACGGTTTGGATTAGTACATACAGCAACAAACACAACATCAACAAACGACACGGTGCTGATAGCGACGAAGTACAACCGTCAGTCATTTCCTCGCTTGTAATAATCGCTGTGCTGTGTTGTACTGGAAGTGCGGCTAACAGAATTAGCGGTCGTTTTCTATCCGCCGCCGCCGCCACCGCCACGGCTTGGAAGGTCATTTTTACTCGACACAAATTTTCCTAGCGAATA
This sequence comes from Aedes koreicus, assembly GCA_024533555.2. Lineage (NCBI taxonomy): Eukaryota > Metazoa > Arthropoda > Insecta > Diptera > Culicidae > Aedes > Aedes koreicus. The sequence continues at coordinate 644,080 of JAHHFK020003102.1, read as the reverse complement.
CCTACAAGCGCACTATTAGTTGTTAACCTTTTCCCCCCATCGAGCCCGATTGGCCCTGTTTGTAAACAGTGTTACAACCTACCTGATGGGCGTAGGAAAGAGCGAACCGAACGGAAAACTACAACAACATTATATTCGGTGTTTAGGCTGTGTAGCAAATGGGTAATTTCGGCGCCCAACATTTCCCTGTGAGTACTGGGCATGCTGGCAAGTGAAACCCGAATGAAACGGGGACAAGCTGCAGTTGTGTCTTAAGTCGTTGTTAGCGTTTCGCTTTTCAACTTTTACGCGTGTTGCTATAGGTCATTTCCCTGTTGTTGTTGTTGTTGTTAGTGGGATTCGTGGCTTGGGCTAAAGTGAAGTCACGCCAGACTATGTTATCACAAGGTGGCGGATCAGTCGGTCTACGCTGTGTTTCTTTTGTGGATTAACGAGATTAGGGATATGTGAGTGTCTAAAACACGCATACCTGTTTGGAAGTAACTCGTATCGATTTCAAGATCAAGGGTTACCCTGTATACAATCAAATAGAATCGACTTTTTCATTCAAGCGTTCATACAACATCCCTTGGCCCTCCCGTAGGTCAAGCTTGTCACCTTGCCGAAGGTGGGAGGGCTCAATCTCATGTAGGCCTGCATGGGAGATTAAGAATTTGGCTAGTGGTGAAAGTAGTAATCTGCTAGTAAACAGATAATTTTAAATTTTCCGATGTTTCGGCGTATTGTATTTTGCCTTCTTCTAGGGATCATAGATATCTGCTTTTGTCATATTAAAACAGAAATCTATAATAGTACAACTGTACCTACACTGATTTGTAGACCTTACTCCGAAAAACAATTCTGTCGAGAGCTGTAGAGTTTAATGCCTTGAAACAGCTGAGATAGACCTTAATTCCGCCAATTAGCAAAAATCCCAAGTGGTACGAAAAAAACCACAGATCGAAGTTGTTTCAATGTTCTCGCCATAGCTGCCGTAAACAAACTGATATATATATATATATATATATTGTATATATATTGACTACTAACCGGTGGACCGACCCCTTGGCTCTGGCTACCCGGGTGAGGACTGATGGACCGAGCTCAGATCGACGGTGAAAACCAGGTGGTGTCTTCGAACGGAAGGTGTTGCGTACGATCTACGGTGGAGTGCAAATGGAAGATGGACTACGAATTGCATCAGTTGCTGGAAGAACCTCCCGTCATTCACACCGCTAAAATCGGCCGACTACGGTGGGCTGGGTATGTCGTAAGAATGTTGGACGTTAGCCTTCTTTAAATGATTCTCGAAAATGAATCGACAGGCACAAGAAGAACAGGCGTACAACGAGCAAGGTGGATCGATCAAGAATTGAGCCACTAGCACAAGTTAGTTGAAGAAAGCAAAGTCCTAACTAGCAAAGATCTCGAGATATAGCATACTTTAAATGGAGGTTCATATGCAAACTACCGCCACGTAGTGAATGAATTTCGACCTTATATGACTACCACCCGGAAGGGCTTGGTCATTAGCACAAGTTTGTTGAAGAAAGCAATGTCCTAATTAGTAAGGCTCTCGAGATATAGCATAATAAACCTGCAGGCTCATACACACACTAGCGCCACACAGTGAGTGAGTTTCGAACACATGGGACTACCATCCAGAAGGGCTTGGCCACTAGCACAAGTTTGCTGAAGAAAACATCGTCCTAACTAGTAAGGCTCTCGAGATATAGCAATCACAAACTGGAAGGTTATATGCATACTGGCGCCACACAGTGAGTGAATTCTGAACGTATGTGATCATCATCCGGATGGACTTGGTCACTAGAACGAATTTACTTAAGAAAGTAATATCGTATTTTGTAAGGCTCTCGAGATACAGTATAATCAAACTGAAACATCATGTGCACACTAGCGCCGCGTAGTGAGAGAGTTCCGAACATATGTGAATACCATTCGGAAGAATTTGGCCACTAGCATAAGTTTGCTGAAGAAAGCATCGTCCTAACTAGTAAGGCTCTCGAGATATAGCAATCACAAACTAGCGCCGTGTAGTGACCGAATTCCGAACTTATGTGACCACCTCTAGGAAGGGCTTGGCCACTAGGACAAGTTTACTGAAGATTGATATGTGCTAGCTGGTGAGGCTCTCGAGTTATCCTAGGATGAAACCAATTACCCCTTATCCCAACGCGTCACAGCACTCATATTTAGTAACTCGAAAGTAAAGAGCCTCTAGTGGTGAAATTCCCAATTAAACTGGAATCCAATGACACAGATTTGTTGGTACAACCTCGTAAAACAATTCTGCTGAAGACTAGATGTTTATCACTTGAAACAACTAAGATAGACCTCATTTCCCCCAATTAGTGAAAATCTTATAAGCTGCGGGTATCGATCTTTACGGTTTGCCCGAAAAGAACGAAACCGTAGAAATTGAGACCGTAAAGAACGAAACCGAAAAGATCGGTACCCGACTGTAATTTGGACGTGTAATATTCTTGTAATTTTCACCTTATAGATGCAGGGTGCCTTGGGGAAATTAATTGGAAGGGGCTACCCCGTGGTGGTCTAATTAATTCGAGATTGGCTCAGTAGGTGTCGCTAGCTGGCATGCAAAAAGTTTGTATTGATTGGTTCCAACATGGAATATCTCGCGATCCTGGCCATATGGAAAGTTACTGTCTTCAGCAAAGTCGTTCAGTAGGTCAAGGCCTTCCGGTTGGTGGATAGTCGTTCGGAATGGGCTCACTACGCGGCGCTATTGTACGTATGAATATCTTGTACAAGCTGTATCTCGAGATCCTGGCCATCTAGGAAGATGGAACCCCTTTTCATTGTGGAATCCAAGATGGCGGCTTCCAGTGTTAGAAATATTGTGAATTACTGTCAAAAACACTGCAAAATGGATATTAGATGGATGGACAGTTTTAGATCAGGAACGGCCAATTAAGGCTGGAAATCGATGTCGAATGCCGTTTTGGAATACAAGATGGTGGCTACTGTGTCGTAAAAAATGAGAAATACTGTCAAATACCCTGCGATATCGATACTTGTGGATCGAAAACGGCGTATGATGGCTGGAAATCGATGGCTGACGCCATTTTGAAATCCAAGCTGGCAGCTTACTCAGAAAAAAAAAATCGTTCCCAAAAATGAAAACGGACCGTAAACTAGTTCACGTTTTCAGGATTTTTCCCTTTAAACGTCATTTAGTTCATGATTACGTGATTCAGTTCACGGTGTATTTTTGCTTGTTCCCGAATTCATGACTGCAGTTCACGGAGTAGGATATCGGAAAATAAGGAAATACTGTCAAATAGATGCAATATGGATATTTTTGCAACGCAGACGGCGGTTTGATGCCGGAAATTGATGTTCGACTCCATTTACGAATCCACAATGGCGGTTTCAGTTCCGTAAAGAATGGGAAATACTGCCAAAAAGCCTGCAATATGGATACTTTCGGATCAAGAACGGCGTATTAAGACTAAATCGATGTTTGAAACGATTTTGTTCATCAACATGGCGACTTATGCTGCAGAAAAACTGGGAAATACTATCAAATATTTTGCAATATGGATACTTTTGGATCGGGAATGGCGTATAAAGGCGGAAAATGGATGTTTGACGCCATTTTGGAATCCAAAATGGTAACTTCTGTGTCATAAAAGAGAGAATACTGCCAAATACCCTGCAATATGAATATTTATAGATAAGAAAAGGCATATTCACGCAGATAAAAAGAAACATTGAATTTTCTGCATAAAAGGGTCCACAGTTAAATTGCATCACTTTAAACACGTCCTCAAAAACAAATCACTCAACTGATTGTCATGAAATATTAAGGGAATAAAATACAATGTATAATCTTGGTTTAGGTATTTTTATTTCACTGTATTTCTTTACCAAATCCAAAAGCCCGAACTTTCTTCTTAATACCACGCATAAGATTTTGTACCACGCTTGAACCGACATTTTTTTTCCCCTTTAAACCATGACTTCAACATTTCCTGTTCTGTAGTGACAACTTCAGGATGCTTACGAAGTTCGTGCTTCATTATAGCCCAATATTTTTCAATTGGCCGCAACTCTGGGGAGTTTGGGGGACTGAGATCCTTCGGCACGAAATTGACACCATTCGTGTTGTACCACTTCAAAACATCCTTGGAGTAGTGACAAGAGGCTAGGTCCGGCCAAAAAATAGCAGGAACGTTGTGTGTTTTGGGAATCCAATATAGTACCTTCTGGTTTCGGAGAATGTGGTAAATACGGAAACCCTACAATATGGTAGGTTTTTGGATCGTGAACCATGTATAAAGACTGGACATCGATGTCTCTTGGAGTCCAAGATAGCGGTTGCTGTTTCGTAAAAAAAAAAACTAGTTGGCGCTAGGATGTATACAAACTGTACGTACGTTTTTCAAGACGCTCAAAATCTTGAGGTACATAATGTAGGTTTTTCGAGATTTTGAGCATATACAAAAAAATTGTCTTCGATAAAGTACAAGCGCTATTGATTGATGGATGAATGTTGTGGCTTTTTCGTTTTGTTCGGGCTCTTACATTTAGGAAACGATTTATTGTAATAAAAGATTTGAAGGGACTTAGGGTTGACATATTGACCAGGTTCTTAATTCTGCAAAAAAAAATACAAACTCACATCAATTCTTTCTAAGTATGATTGTTCGTTTATATTGATATATTTAAATTTAAAGTTCTATCCTTACGAATCCGGCATTTCGTGAAACTTTTGACTAAAATATTATTTAATGGAATCGGCTTAGTCTTTTCGGCTGACTTTTAGGCATTAATCTCGTCTCATTTGTTGTACTTTCACACGACCGTCACGTTTTTTGAAGAATATACTGTTCCCCCACAATGACCGAGCCATTCCCAGCAGCGATCTGCAGCCGTCCTGACCCTACGTGTGGGTGTAGGGAAAGGGTCTTCCAGACCGGTACTACAGCCCAAGTACGACTCCACTGTTCGCCCGGCAAGACCTGATTCGCCTTCGCTGCCAGTCTACTCTCGATTTTGGATACCTTACTCCAACGTGCATCATCCGGAGCATTTCCAGCCAGAATAGCAAACCGGTTGGACCCTACTCTCTCCGATCTGAATGAAATTTTGTCCATATGTTGGTTTCTACCCAAAATTACGTTTTCCATAAAAAAAAATCCAAAATTATCCTGGACTAATTTTCTATAAGGGCGTATTTAAAATGTGGATTTTATTTTTTCAAAAAAATTTTTTCGCAAACGACTCATCTGATCAAAATGTCGTCTTAGAAAAAGTTGTAGGTAATGAAGTGTTCTTCAAGAAAAAAAAAATACACTGAAACTAAAAAAAATCGTAAATTCATGCTTAAAAACATAAAACGTTGATTTTCTCAAAGGACCCCCCCTTCGATCCTCCTAATTTTTTTTTTTTAAAAAAGCTGAAGTTATGTCCTTAAAGCTGGTGAAGAGTTTAAGATGGTCACTTCTTTAATTTTTTTAATTTTTTGTTTTTAAATATTTATAAATTTTTTTTGAAAATGTTGAAAATGATAATTTTTTTATTAAAATATACCGAAAATAGATTTTATGCATCATTTTTAATTAAAAAGCATTTAAAAACTTTTTTCGTAAGCCTAGCCGTTCTCAAGTTATTGCGAATTTTAATAACAGAAATTTATGTTTTTGCAATTTTTTTGGCCCTTTTTGATTGTTAGTCGTGATGTCCACAACAAAATGTATTTTTCATAATAGATTATTGAAAAACAGGCAATTTTTTTCTCAGACACGGTGGCAGTCAGACTTACCCGTTTCTGTTTGGACGCGATGGAAAAGAATCAAGTTGATGCTTTTGGATATGTGTGTGTTTCGGATAGTTTTGTTTAGGGAGAGAAGAAGCAGTATTTCATACAATGTTGTTTTTTTTTTTCAATTTTCATTAAATTTATTACATTTCAGATCATTTGAATACATTAAATATTTTGGGTTCATCATTAGAATTAGAAAATACCTTAACTGCAATTTGGGTATTTGAAACTGGAATGTAAAAATGATATTTTAGAGTTCCAGGAATTGGTTTTGCTTTGTTAAAAAAAGGATCGAATTATGATGATGATGATGATGTAATACTACCATCTATTGCAGCAAGGAAACTTTCCATAGCAGTGGAATAATCTGAAAAACGATTTGATCAGGATTCTATTATTGTTTGTGATCATCAAGCTCCTGTATGAAGGGCCAAAAACGTTTGGGCGGGCCCGTAAGCAGAGACACTTACGCGAAACCCGCGAATATAGGGAAGAGAATCTCCTTCCAAAAGCAAGTTCACACTCACAGCGCTAGAATCGAGCCGTCGATTGACAGAATAAACCCAATAGATGGGGTCGAAGAGCCCGCCCTCGTTCCACGAAATGTTAACAATAGGGAGGAGGCAGTCCCATGCTCCCTATCCAAATCGTTTTACTTGGGTGCCCTGATGGTCCCTACCTTTCCCCGTTATATGTTATTTAATATATAATATATTTTGTACACAACAAATTAAGATATCATTATAGACAAAAATGCTAATTTATTCAAATTTCAAACTTGAATGGATTGTTACTGAAAAATAAATAAAAGTTAGATATGTATCAATATCCTACTAGTCCTGGGAAAGCTGAAAACAGAATAGATCATTCGATATATAAAAGATAAAATTTCAATAAAAGATATTATTTTATAAGACACTGTAATATTTGTAATATTTTTCTTTATACTGCTCTAGCAACATTTCAAAGATAGCAATTGGAGAGTCCGGTTAGATATTTTCTGAAAGAAATGGCTTATCTTACCATAATACCACAAACACAACATTAAAATATAATCCTACATTACGTATAAGCACATGCCAGCCTTTTATGAATATAATAGTTGAAGTTCAGAAGTGCAATTTTAAATAAAATGGAATGCTGAAATGCTGAGATACAAATTCCGCCTTTGATGCCTGGCATGTTGCTCCAGGCTCTTACATAGTTTTGGAATGCAAAGATGATTCCAAAGCGTGCTGAAATTATTAATAAAATGAGAATGGAAAATATACAATATGATTTAAAGGTATAAGATCTTCGGTCGCACCCCCTCACTTCGCTATTGTCAGATTGACAACATTGCCCAGGCTACGCCAACCAGCGTCTCCATGTTTCAGCTGGCAGTCTTTTGTGATCATATAACTCGTGGAGGCGTGAGGTAGGAACTTGTGAGGCCGAGAGGTCGGTCGCACCCTCCTTCGAAGTTGTCAACTCACCATTTGAAGCCCACCCCCCACCCCACCACCCCCCCACCCAGACCCTTTTTCCCCCCCCTTCCCCTTTTCCCCCCCACATCCCCCCACCACCCCCACTTAAAATTTTTTACCCCAAAAACTCACGCTTTTCTCATAAAAAATCCCCATTTTTTTTTTTTTTTAATATATTTTTATGCAATTTAAACGTTTTTCCCCCGAAAAATTAAATATATTTTTTTTGAAAATTTTTAAATTTTTGGATTTTTTTAAAATTTTTATTACCTGAAAATAATTAAACTATGGAAAGTTTCAATTAAGTTTTGGGCATTTAAGTTTTTCTATGAGATTTCAATTTTTTATGAGTCGTTCTATATTTTAGTCATTTTGGTTCTATTAGTTGTGTTACTTATTTTGATTCTGACACAAACTTAAACATTCTTGGCATTATTTTGGACAATCAAAAGTACAGGTATTTTGCGTTATTTACACAAGACTTAACTTAAATGTACAATATGGTTCATGTAAATTTAATCACGATTATTCGTATTAGTTGATGCTGAACACAAGCTTGTATTTCAACTATTACGTAGAGAACGACTGTACGTCAACTTAAAATCAAACGAAGGGTGATTTTATACGCCTCTCCAGACATTTTCCATCAGTATATAAGCCAGTGCACACTATTCAGTAATCATCAGGAAAAATATAATTCCGTACACAAACAGTTATCTCTACCTTTTCCCATTCCCAAAATTTGCAATCAAATTAATTGATCGCAAAGCAACCTTGTCCCACCTTTGCTCCACTACAACTCATGCAATCAGCGAAGAAGACGACTGTGGTATAATCACAACCCCTTCCCTCCCCTCCCCATCGTCCCGTCGCAGACCGATCGTGTGCACTTGGCAGCACAACTTGCAGCTCCAGAAAGTTGGGTGGGCCCTCGATTTAGCCGGGTGTAACGGTGAGCTAAATTCTTCACCTCGTTTTTCACGCCACCGCACCGCGACGACGCGACGGCGAAGACGACAAGCGTGGCTGACATACCGACTGAAGACTTCGCTTCGCTGAATTGGGTTGAAAATGTGGGAATGTTTAATGCGTAGAGGCTACCGTACAATTTCTCTTGCTCCACTGGTTCATAGCAGTTCCGTTTCGGCTAAGTTGATACTCGACTCATTCACTCGATATGAATTGGAAGCAATTTTGTTCTCGAATTTATACGTAACCTAATGATGCTGGTAATAGAATTGAAGTTTTGTTGTGTTTTTTTTTTTGTCTATGCCAGCTAGTTTGGCCTGCATCAATGGACCGGCAAACAGCTTGCTTTACGACCCAACATACCCTCGCATGATTATCGCCGCCATTGTCCCACTACAATCAACAACGTGGGACTAATTTACCACGCGAGCACCATACTGTGTTATGTATTGTTGGCTGCCACTGTTAAACATAAACAGTGTTCGGGTACATTGTGCATATGGAGCCTAATTTCCAGAGAGCACCGAAAAAAAAAACGACAATGACGAGTTGTGTTATTATTTTGACAATGTCTGTTCGCCACCGATCCAAGCAGTCTCTGAAGCAAATATGGATGGGAGAATTGCTAAGACGACGACGACGACAACAACAATGGCAACAGCTGGATGGCGTTGGATTGAAGGTATCTACACCTACTCGGTACAAATGGTAATTATTATCATCCATTCTTGGGAGAGGGAAGAATATACGGCCGGAGGAGGGGCGCTGAACGTGATCTAAGCTGCAGAGGCAGCAGCTGCAAGACTAGGCCAAGAGCATGTGCGCTCTGAGCTGTTAAGGTCGACGGTAGACTGTATGGCATAGATTCTTCGGTAGGTTTGTAGAGGTGGATCGTTTTTTTTTTACTTGCCAGTGCATGAGAACAGTTTTACCCATAGATAAATTGCAGTACATGAGGACGGAACAGAGCATTCTGGATCTAAAGAAAAATATTATAACTGGCTTGAGTATGATTCTCTGAAAATGTTTTAGGTTCCAGATCAGATGGGTCTAGAGCAATAACAAATTGAAAGTGGGTTGGCAAATAATCATGTCAGCTTTTGTTAATCGTTGGAACAGCCGGACTGCGGTCATCGATGATAATCGATTAATTTTTGAATTAACAAACTAAAGAATTATAGGTTGTAGGCATACTTTGTACACTCCCATCACTGTTATGGAACAGTGATTTCATGCTTGTATTTCATGCTAAAAATTGTACTCGAAAAAATGCAACAGACAAAAATGATCACCAAAAATTCACTTTAAGTTGGATTTTTTTGAAACTCTCAGGGAATAAATAAACACATATCAGCTATGTTTTGGCTAAGTTGATTTATTCAACCTCCTCTCCTAAGCTAAATGCTTGCCCCTTTGACTTAACGCTACCCTTAAAATCCTGTGCAACACATGCGCCATCTTTCTTACTAATTTTCATCCACTCTTTCTTCAAATCCTTGTCTTTTTTGAAGACCTTCCAAGTTTTCCGGAGCTTGCCTTTCATAATCGCCAAGAATTTTTCTATTGGGCGAAGTTCTGGCACAAAAACAAAATCGTTGGCTTCGTACCACTTCATCGTCGGTTTCACGTAATGGCACGATGCCAGATCCGGCCAAAACAGAGTGTCACCTTCGTGGGACCGGAGGAAGGGCAGCAGGCGCTTCTGGAGGCATTCTTCTTTATATTTGTCTGTCAGACCCTTAGAAACTCAGAAACTACTGAACCGATCGGCGTGAAAATTTGTATGTAGGAGTTTTTAAGGCTCGGGATGGTTCTTATGACCGTTTGATATTGATATGTGGAGGTTTTTGAAGGCAAAAAATGTTTCTACGGTGGTTTGAGACCCCTTCGCCCTCTGGAAGGAGTGCTCCCATACGAATGAAACACAATTTTTTGCATTGCTTGAGAGCAAATGAAGCAAATGGAACCAAATTTGGCAGGTGGAGGTTTATGGAGGAAAAATGTTTCTTTGGTAGTTCAAGACCCTCCCAAGGGCTCCCATACAAATGAAACACAAATCTCTGCATAACTCGAGAACTACTCAAGCAAATGAAACCCCTTCATGAGACCCCTCTGCCCTCTGAAAGTGGGGGGGGGGGGGGCTCCCCTACAATAAAACACAAATTTCTGCATAACTCAAGAACCAATTAAGCAAATGGAAACAAATTTGGCAGGTGGAGGTTTTTGAAGGCAAAAAATGTTTCAATGGTGACTCGAGACCCCTCCCCTTTCTGAAAAGGGGGGCTCCAATACAAATGAAATACAAGTTTCTGCATAAATGGGGGGGGGGGGGCAATGATTGTGGTTTGAGACACCTCTTGCGTATACAAATGAAACACAAATTTCAACCAAACATGAGAAGTATCCAGTTTACTTAAACACAAAATGTGTATTTCTCGGGTAAGCAGCACTGGGATCAGCTAGTGAGAGATAAAGATAGAGAAAGAGCGAAAAAGAGAGAAAAGAAAAGAGAAAGTGAGAAAAAAAGGGAGAAAGATAGAAAAAAAAGATAGAAAGAGCGAGCAAGAGAGAAAGAGCGAGCAAGAGAGAAAGAGCTAGCAAGAGAGAAAGAGCGAGCAAGAGAGAAAGAGCTAGCAAGAAAGAGAAAGAGCGAGCAAGAAAGAGAAAGAGCGAGCAAGAGAGAAAAAGCTAGCAGAAAAGATAAAGAGCGAGCAAGAAAGAGAAAGAGCGAGCAAGAAAGAGAAAGAGCGAGCAAGAAAGAGAAAGAGCGAGCAAAAAAGAGAAAGAGCGAGCAAGAAAGAGAAAGAGAAAGAGCGAGCAAGAAAGAGAAAGAGCGAGCAAGAAAGAGAAAGAGAGAGAAAGAGAGAGAAAGAGCGAGCAAGAAAGAGAAAGAGCGAGCAGGAAAGAGAAAAAGCGAGCAAGAGAGAAAGAGCTAGCAAGAGAGAAAGAGCGAGCAAGAAAGAGAAAGAGCTAGTAAGAAAGAGAAAGAGCGAGCAAGAAAAATACAGAGTGAGCAAGAAAAAGAAAGAGCGAGCAAGAAAGAGAAAGAGCGAGCAAGAAAGAGAAAGAGCGAGCAAGAAAGAGAAAGAGCGAGCAAGAAAGAGAAAGAGCGAGCAAGAAAGAGAAAGAGCGAGCAAAAAAGAGAAAGAGCGAGCAAGAAAGAGAAAGAGCGAGCAAGAAAGAGAAAGAGAGAGAAAGAGCGAGCAAGAAAGAGAAAGAGCGAGCAAAAAAGAGGAAGAGCGAACAAGAAAGAGGAAGACCGAGCAAGAGAGAGAAAGAGAAGGAAAAAGAGAGAGAGAGAGAGAGAGAGAGAGAGAGAGAGAGAGAGAGAGAGAGAGAGAGAGAGAGAGAGAGAGAGAGAAAGGAGAAGAGAATGGTTTCTGGTTATTACTGCTAGGAAGCATTGTAAGTGTCAGTCAAGTCTGAGATTATCATACGAAATTTAATGACAAACTTCTTTGCCCTAGACTGCTAAATTATCTCACATTGTTCAAAAAAGTTGTTGGGCATGAGAATGAGCTTGTTAGCCCGCCCGAAATTGCTACCCCGTGGTTGCCAGATCAGCTGTTATAGCACAGAGAACCAACAGATGATGCTTGGGACTAACATTCATCCTCAATGTGTAAAAAAACTGGTGATCCCAAACCAAGGCAATACCGGCGCCAGCCCCGCTTGAATGCAGGTTAAATAAGGAAAGGGTAAAGAATATGTTGACGTGCTACTTGCTTTGTTGCAAGCCACGAACACATCTGCACTTCCACGAGATATCACTCGGATGTTGGATAGCAGGGTTGGGTGGCAGGAGGGTTCGTTTTGGTTAGCGATGAGCTGTCTTGTAAAATTTAAAAAAATATTAGTACCGGTTTCCGATTTAGACCGATTTTAACCAACAGTAAGGATGCTATTGAAGCCACTCACAATGTGTGATGGTGGTTTTTCATTAGGAAAACAAGGTAATTTATATTACCCCCTTCAATCCAATTTGGATCGATTCATATCAACAGTAAGGAAGCTGTTGCAGCCAAACACACAATAGGATAGTGGTTTACCTTTTCGTGATATGGCGGCCCGGCTAATATGGCAAAGGAATAATATAGATCACAACTAATTATGATCCACATCACCGGCCCACCACACCCGACCTTTCCGGAAAGCAGCTGTGCTCACATGATCACTTGTGCAGCTGAACAATAGATAACCGAAATTAAAAATAATGCGCTAAAACCGAAAACAAAGCAGTTCGCAACAAAGCATCGACACCATAGTGATACGGCAAATATGGTGAACTAATAGTTTGGATGTTTTTAATTATTTACCCTCTTAGCTCATCTAGCTGCAGTTTTTTCTGTATCGACTCGATCACTCGCGCCGCCGAATAAAAGATAACCGAAAACTATAGATAACGCGCTATGCCCTATAACAAAATAGTGAATAAGAAAGAATTAACAAAACCGTTCACATCCGATGCTCGAAGCACTCTTTTTTTTTCGTAAACTTTCAATTTGTACTACTACATTCTACAAACAATCCTACTACTAGAACTCACATCCGCAACAAGCAAGTTGAGCGTCCTAAAGAGCAATCTAAACCTTGAATTACGATTGAAGGATTTGGTGAAATTAGCGTCCCTAGAAGCTTCTATTGATTTCTAAGCTCATCTTTTTCGCACCAACCGGGGGAGACTTGGTCCAATACCCAATGATTTCATTATCTCCAATCCGCTCAACTAATCGCAATGTTTTGTGATAAAGTGGAAGGATTATTATAATTTGGGATAGCTCAATGCAGACGTCTTCCAAAATTGGCAGATCGACAGGCAATCGGTGGAGACCCACCTGGTACCTCACAGCAAGGTGCTTAGAGGCGGACCGGAAAGTTTGATGAGCTACCTCACCCCACTTTTTTCAAAAAAGCTATTAGCTATTTATTGAACTGATGGCCGATTACGGACCTGTTTTCTGTCATACTAGATAATTATGTGTGTACTCAATCTAATATCCATTGGTTAACAATCGTATTATAGATGAAATCTGTTTGCAACAAAGCAGAAAGCAGCTTTAATTCGGGAGCTAGGAAGTGGTAGCTCTATTATAGATCCAGCGATATATATCAGAATGTCTGAAGAGTCACGCCCATTCCGAGATTACTTTCACTAACAATAAGGATACTGCAACACACTTCCAGATTTGAACATTTAACATTTCCAAACCAGGGACGTATTTTGTATGATTCAAAAATAGTTTTTTATAATGTTAGATAGATATATCAGATAGATCTCACCGAAGGCCACCTCCGAAATAACACTAGTTTGTTCAGTCGCGAAAATGAAAATCCCCGATGTTGATTCGCAATTCATTTCATGCACTCAAAACGAAATAAATGCAATCTATAAACCAAATTAACTTTGCTTAACTGGCCGTTAGATACGCAACCAGCATTATAAAATCTGGACTCACCACGTGGTGAGTGTGTACCTGAAATTGCATGTATGTTGACTTCGTTCGTTGTTTACGACCAGCAAATGTTTATATTCTTCATTGCAACAACTTTTTTGTACAACCATTTTTTTCACTCCATACTCTACCGAACATTAAATTCCCCCGTTATGAGGCAACTCTTAATTCCGTATCAATTTGCGATTAGGGCGAACATGCAGAATGTAAACAAAAGGGAAATGATGATTATAATATTGCAAGTAGAATTTCAAACCGTAATTTACAAATTAACGAATAAATTCAAATACAATCTAGCATACAGACAGAGAACAAAGCTAGCTTCTGATTCATATATAATACTGATGGAAATTCGTTCGTTATTCATTGAAATTTGAATATTTTTAATACTCGCCTGTCAATACTAGGATGTTTGATTACGCCATTTTCAATGTTGTACTGTACTGGAAGTACTGGAAATAAATTTATCGCCCTATACTATTCGCCTATTGTTGACATCTTGATAGGTTTCGCCCTTCACTTTTCGCCGTTGTTTTGGTTATTTTATCAGTATCGCCTTTTACTTTTTGCCGTTGTTTTGATGTTTTGTCAGTATCGCCTTTTACTTTACGCCATGTTTATGTTTTTATTTAAATTACGCCTTTCACTTTGTCAACAATCAATATGGCGTAAATCGCAGAGTGAATTGTTTTGAATACGAAATAACTCTACGCCCTTTGCAAAAACAATATTTAATGAATAAAATTAAAGCACAACCAGGACAGAAAGGTCAAAACTCATGATTTAGTTGCAGTAATTATGCATTAAATTGAAAAAGCATTTTGTTTATATTTTGCATGTACGCCCTAATCGCGAATTGCCCTGAATTGAACTTCAAAACTATTTTTTTTGGAATCGGCAAACACAATCTTCCTTTCACTCGCGACAAAGCGTGAAAATTACTTTTATTTTATTTTCTGACACGAAAGTTCCTCCGGAAATTAACCTGAAATGTACAGATTTTGTCACACAAAACCCATTCAGAAGTCCTTTAGTATTCTTCAAACATCAGTTTCGGTCGAAAACACGATAAGTTTCCATTGTTCCATACAAATTTTAACTAAGAAAGCGTCATTTTCCCTTATAAACTCAGCCTACTCTTCTTTTTCTGTTATTCTAGATAATTCAGAACAAAAATGGATTTAAGCATAAGTGTGTTGGCCCTTACCCATCATCCATCAGACATCACTTCAATATGCTGCTAACAACTTTTTTTTGGGTTTACTTAAATCAATGTGTAGTCTTCGTGTTGTTGTTGTTGTTGTTGTTGTTGTTGTTGTTGTTGTTGTTGTTGTTGTTGTTGTTGTTGTTGTTGTTGTTGTTGTTGTTGTTTTTGTTGTTGTTGTTGTTATTGTTGTTGAGCTTTGAATTTTGCATTAGAAACTCAGACTTGACGGTAAAATAACACACTAGTCAGATGTTAATTTCATATTTATTTGAGTCCAAATCACTTCCTGAACAGCGTCTTGAATTTTGAGCACATTTGATAAGAAACTGATAGTTTGTTCACGCCATTGCAAGTTTACATGGAAATTTCTATGGAGAATGCTAACTCTTCATTCAGTGTCTACTAACCTTTTCCCAAATCCTTCTGACAATATGTTCTGTAGTTCTCAAGGAAACTTGTTCAGCTTAAACTTTTCCGAACATAATAATTATTTCAGAGATTGATATATTGGGTAGTGTGACATAGTTGCCAAATTCTTTTGCTCAATTCCACGTGCTAAAACTACCAATGTTGCGTGCTAAGCATTTGAGCAACATAATTATGAGACACTAGCAACTTCAAGGATTAAGTACTTTTATTCCTCATATTTATTCGAAAAGTGAGGTTTGCTCAGTTGTTGGTAAAAAAAATTGTCTATATTCTGAACTGAACTGCATGACAGCTGATTTATCAAATAAGTTTGTAGGGCGTTTCAAACACAAATTTATGGTTTCCCATAGTAATTTCCATAAAAATTTCAAAATGGCTGTTCTCAGTTAGTTTCAAAATAAATGAGTTCAAATTATGGGAGGCTTATGAGAATCTAACTTAAAATCGTTAAATTTTGCATAAGTCTATTGCACACGCTACCTACCGGTAAAAACTGAAACCATGCTCTTTCTCCATACTTTTTGATTAAGGCAGAGTTATCATTCTTTCCGCGTTTTGTGCTGTCTTTCCCCAGTTTGCAACTGTTGCCATCAAGTCATCTACATATTTTTCTTAGCGCTTCGATTCTTTTTTGAAGCACGTGAAAAAAAATGATATAAACTCTGACTCGTCTACACGAATACGGCCCATAAATTCCCTTCTTCCTTACCCGGAATCTTGCTTTTATCGGCTGTCCCACCCACACTTCGTCATTTTTGAGAGTGGAAAACAGCAACAAGGCCGCGTGCCCAAGATGTTTATTCCCTGGTTGTTTCAGTTGATCCTGAACGACCACCACCCACCCCACCCACGAGAAACAACCTCTCTGCTAAGCTGTCAAACGTTGTTTACCTTGCAGGTTGGTGGTTTTCTCAGCGTATACATGGGTGCTATTTTTAAACTTTTAATATGGTAACATAAAAAAAAGCTTTTTAGGCTCCGTTTCTCTCTCTCTCTCTGGCGTAGTTAAATGAAATTTCCTCCGGCATTTCCGGCGCCATACAATGGCTGTCAAGGTGAACTCAACGTAAGGATGCTGGTAGTAGGCGCGACACCGGGCACCATTTTCGCTAGAGCTGCAAAAATTTAAAAGCTTCTGCTGAGTCCTTCAATTTTTGGGATTTTTTTTTCGCTCGGTAGGCCATGCTCGTGAGCTCTTGCGTCATTTTCATTTTGGGTGGATGTTTTCAACAAGAATGCTTGGCGCATCATCACTTGCTTGTGGGAAAATAATTGGGACCGGTAATGATGCAAACGTGAAGGGTGTCATGATTAGAAATGGTTGACGAAATTCAAGTCAGTAAAATACTTAAGTTTTAACAAATTAACCATGGCGAAAGTTAACAAATTGGCTGCTCTCCTACCCCCGGAAACGTGAACATCGAAACAAATGCAAACAAAATTAATACGATAAGATCGCCACGCCACCGACAACGTTCAATTCACCAAACAACGTTAGCAAAAATTTTCGCTTTCCCAAATGGTAGATATCTTTTTCGTTGGCATAAATTCGCCCGCTTAATTTATGTTGATCCACACCTTCTTCCACCGGGGTTCGTCCCCCCCGAGTTGCGGTTGCACTCTCGTACCGAGCAAATCCGATTACCCGCGCTTTTCCTATTCCACCACATTAGGCCCAGCAGTGAGCGCCGCCGTCGTCGTCGTCGTCGTTTGTTAAATTTTTCCTCCGCCAAAATTCACCAATTAGTTCCTCACCAGTGAACGAAGGGGAGGGGGGGGTGTACTAGCTTCGAGCTCACACCACCCGAAAACGTTTTCCGGGAACTCCCACACCCAACTTCCAACCACTGCCAATAACCGCCTAATTCCGAGTTTGCGTCGCGCTCCCTCGAATTTCGCTTTTCTTCTTCTGGTTCTCAACAACAAATCGTAATAACGGTGTTTAAAATATTATTTAATTACTTCGACTGATCGTGCCCACTTCATCAGTGGGGTTTTCACTGCCACCCTTAGCTAGGGGGGGGCATGCAGACGAGGCGAGGAAGCTTTCGCTTATTATGATTTTCTTCACACTTCACACTTTTGCGGCAAAACGCTGCCTCTCGAGTCTAATATGATCGATGAATGAGATTTTTCTGCTCCGTTCGGAGTTCCATTGATGTGTTGTTGATTACCCACATAGGCATGAAATCAGATGATGACGTTCGAAGGCAAACACATACACATACACGCAGGCTGCTCAGATTAATGGAATGGGGTTCGTTTGGGAAATTTTGGCCACAAAATAGATGAGTGAAAAAATGGGTGTGTAGATCAGCGGGTATTTTCGACGGTGGTCAGTTTCCAAATGCAGGGTGGCAGCTACCTGCAAGGCCTAGAATTTATTTATTTGTCGTCAATCAACAGTAGATCATTTGTTACAATGATATTTACATGTGTGTCTTTCTCTGTGAATGTGACTTACTGTAAGTTTCCAACATCTAATTAAGTGGTTCATATTATACGTAATTTGTGCTAATAAAAATATATTTTGGCTACGTAGTAGCCTGGAAGGAATGGAGAAGTTAAGTTTTGATCAAAGTTCTTCTGAATCAATGCAGCATTCCTCTCAATAACGCGCCTAATATGATCCGTACTAATGGAAGCCCATGCTATATAAGATTTGACTTAATTGTTTCCAATATAGTGTATCTTGTTATTTTCGACAGATATAAATTTAATGCCGTCAGCAAAATTGTTCAGTAAGGGAGATTGGCGGTTGGTGGTCGAGATCCTGGCCATCTTGCAAGTTGGTATTTTCAACAAAGATGCTCCAGTGAACCTGGATCGATTTCCATAAGTTGTCGAGATTTGTTTGTTTCTCCCGTCGAAAAGTGTTGTTTGGCAAGATATGTGGCTTGGTGACGATGTGCGAGAGAACTCTTCAAAATGAAGGAAATTTATTAAAAAAAATTCATACGTTTCAGAGGAAGTCAGGTGGCGGAGTTCTAATTGCTATTTCAGCTGATTCCAATTCAGAATTATTTATTAATTTAATAATTTGAGCATATTTGAGTGAAATCACACATAACAAGTGAAACGCATGTGTTCGCCTCTGTGTATTTTCCATCAGACCATGCTCATAAAAAAATTATGATTTCTTCAATTTCCTTCTGAAGTAAAAATTCACATCTTAGGGGACTTTAATAACCGCCGGCTTCATTCTGGACCTCATTCTGAAAATCAAAGAATCTTACTCCCAGTCGTTGGGAATAACGAAACATTGCAGATAATTTTTGACAAAACAGCCAATTTAGCACCAAATTAATCACGTAAAAAATCAACAAAATTTGATATTTGGACTCTTTATTTACGAATATTTATGAAGACTTCTGTGTGATCGAATCATTAACTCCTTTGTGGAAAAATGAAGCGTTCCACACAGCAATAGAATACTATTTAAAGGGTGTCCACGATGAAATTGCCACACTATGAAATTGCTCTAACTTTTTAACCGTTGGGTAGAATTTAATGAAAATTTGGGTGGATTTAGTTCATAGTGCATTATTCACATCCTGCAAGTTTTAAAGTCCTGTGATCAAAACTCGCGGAAATGGAGTCGAAAGAACAGCTCGTGCGTGATAAAATCTTGCGCATTCATCACGAGAACAAAGATCTCTCGCATCGTTCCATCGCTAAAATGTTGGGAATCGCGAATTCCACGGTGTCGCGAGTGATTAAGCGGTTCGAGGAACGGTTGACCACCGATCGGAAGCCCAGAAGTGAAGGAAAAAGTATTCCGTACAACACCAAAAATCACAACCGCGTAGTTGGGGCCTTCAACCGAATTCCGAACGCCTCCGTTCGGGATGTGGCTAAGAAGCTGCACCTAAGCCGAAGTTTTGTCCAGAAGGCCAAAACTAAGGCTGGGCTTCGAACGTTCAAGGTACAAAAGGCCCCTAATCGCGACAAGAAGCAGAACAAGTCCGCCAAAACCCGTGCCAGGAAGTTGTACCTCAACATGCTGACGAAAGTTGAATGCTGCATCATGGACGACGAAACATATGTGAAGGCCGACTTCAAACAGATCCCCGGCAACCTGTTTTTCACGGCCAAGGATAAGTTCAGCGTTCCGGAGCATGTCCGCACTCAGAAGATGTCCAAATTTGCGAAGAAATTCCTGGTTTGGCAAGCCATCTGCACGTGCGGGAAGCGGAGTGCACCTTTCGTGACCCAGGACACGATGAACGGACAGGTGTACATAAAAGAGTGCCTCCAGAAGCGGCTGCTTCCTCTCCTGAAGGCCCACAACGTCCCAACAATCTTCTGGCCGGATTTGGCCTCATGCCACTACTCCAAGGACGTGCTGAAGTGGTATGCGGACAATAAGGTCAATTTCGTGCCGAAAATGTTCAACCCTCCCAACACTCCGGAGCTCCGCCCCATCGAGAAGTACTGGGCGATTATGAAGCAGCACCTTCTTAAACGACCTAAGGTAGTGAAGACAGTCGAGGAACTGAAGAAAGTATGGGTTTACATGCAAAAAACGGTTGATTCACAGGTTGTGCAGAATCTTATGGCCGGGGTTAAGGCCAAGGTGCGGGCATTTGCGTATGGACTGTAAATAAAATACGAGTAAAATGGTAAAATGAAGTTTAATAGTTATTTCTCAATCCCTGAAAATTTGATGGCAATCGGATGAAAACTCGAATTTTGCGAATCAATTTTGTGTGTGGCAATTTCATCGTGGACACCCTTTATTCGAACATGAATACCAAAATCAAAATGACTGTGAATACGAGGAAGTTAAAACACCAATGGGCAAATTAAAAAAAAATTACACAAAAAATACACAATGACAATTCGCAAAAAATTTAAAAAAAAAAAAAAAATTTAAAAAATTTTTTGGGCCTTCCCCCCAAAATTTAAAAAAAAAAATTTTCCAAAAAAAACCCCCAAAAAAAAAACGACGTCTTAGAAATACTAAATATCCAATCTGGTATAACAATCAATAGACAATAGAGATTTTGTTGTGTATCCTGAAGGTAATGAGCACTAATACCCTTAGAACTGCTGAGAAAGATATCGTGACTAAGGAGTGTATCGAAAATAAGCTATCCACCAACTTTCTTTCAAATTTTGTTGAAAACCGATATTTTATTCATGCAAAAAATTGATCCTTTATTGTACGAGGTTAAACTTGAACATAATGAAGACCGGATGAAATTTAAGTTATTCCTTCACGAATTTTCGAACTTTGGATCGAATGCTCTTCATCAAGCTCCGGACAAGTGTTGCATCGCATTTTTTGGACGCTTGAGCCCAAATTTGTTTGAACTCCTGCATGTTTCCAGCTGCCTTACCAGTCTTCTTGAAGACCCTCTTCACGATTGCCCAGTAACGTTCGATGGGTCGAAGCTGAGGGCAATTTGGTGGATTGATATTTTTCTCAACGAAATCTATACCCTTTTCCGCAAGCCAATTGAGAGTGGTTTTGGCATAGTGAGCCGACGCTAAATCCGGCCAAAACAGTGGAGGTGTACTATGCTTCTTATATAAAGGCAACAATCTCTTCTGGAGACACTCAGATTGATAGATTTCCGCATGTATAGTTCCGGTAGTGTAAAAAATGGTTGACTTCAAACCACAGGAACATATTGCTTGCCATACCAGTACCTTTCGACCGAATTTCTCCACTTGAATCGACCTGTCCGCATCGCTCACATCCTCCCCAACGACGGCAGTAAAGTATTGTGGACCTGGAAGGGTTTTTGAGTCCTCCTTTACATAGGTCTCATCGTCCATCAAAACGCATGCATCCGGACGCTGCTCGCTTCTTCTGTTCTGCACTTTGTTTCGAGATTTTCTGCTTCTTGTAGGTCTTCAGGTGGTTTCGCCTCTTGATACGCTGGATCATTCCGACACTTGTTCCTGCTTTTTTGGCCAAATCACGTATTGACATTGATTTGTTCTTCATGATTAGAGATACCACTTTCTGCTCCAGTTTCGGGTTGGAAGAACCGGGTTTTCTGCCTCTTCCTGGTAGCTCATCCAAAGAATAGTGTTTGGATGATGGTTTTAACACTCGCATGATGAATTCCAAACCGCTTCGCCAATTCGCATAGTAATACCCTTCTCACTTAGCCATGTGTCCAGAACCTTAATTTTCACTTCCTTTTCAATACGCGACATTTTGAAAACGCAGAATTTGAACCGCACAAACAAGTAAACAAAAGAAAGCTGACAGTCAAACGCTCAGCATGCAGTGTTCAGAGCATAAAAAACCATCACAAATACATGCGTACAACGCAAATGTATGTGGATAGCTTATATTCGATACACTCCTTATAGCCCGTGACAGCAGTGCTGCCAAATGCAGCTGATACGGGGTAAAACAGGATTCCCCCTTTTGATTATCTTGCTACATTTTTCTGGTGATGCTGAATAAATGCTGCATTTTTTGTAATGGGATTCGACGAATCTATATACATAAAAATGGATTTCTGTCTGTCTGTCTGTTTCTATGGTAGTTTGAGACCCCTTCTCTTTCTAGAAAGGGAGGCTCCCATACAAATGAAACATAAGTTTCTGCATATCTCAAGAACTAATCAAGCAAATGGAACCAAATTTGGCATGCGGGGTTTTATGGATGCGAAAAATGTTTCTATGGTGGTTTAAGACCCCTCCCTTCTCCTAGAAGGGGTGCTGTCATACAAATGAAACTGGAATTTCTTCATAATTCTAGATCTAATAAAGCAAATGGAACCAAATTTGGCATGCGGGGATTTTAAAAGCAATAAATGTTTCTACGGTAGTTCAAGATCCCTCCTCTCTCTGGTAGGGGGGGGGGGGCTCCCATACAAATGAAACACAAGTTTCTGCATAACTCGAGAACTAATCAAGTAAATAGAACCAAATTTGGCAGGTAGAGGTTTTTGAAGGCAAGAAATAATTCTAAGGTAATCCGAGACCCCTCCGCCCTCAGTAAGAGGGGGGCTCTCATACAAATGCAACACAAATTTCTGCATAACTTGAGAACTCATCAAGTAAATGGAACCACATTTGGCAGGTGGAGGTTTTTTATGGCCAAGAAATGTTTCTAAGTTGACTCGAGCCCCTCCCTTCTCTGAAAGGAGGGCTCATATACAAATGAAACACAAATTTCTGAATAACTCGAGAACTTATCAAGTTAATGGAACCAAATTTGGCATGTGGAGGTTTTCGAAGGCAAGAAATGTCTCTAAGGTGGTTTGAGACTCCTCCGCTCACTGAAAGAGGGGTCTCTCATACAAATGAAACACAAATTTCTGCATAACTCGAGAACAAATCAAGCAAATGGAACCAAATTTGGCATGTGGAGGTTTTTGAAGGAAATAAATGTTTCTAAGGTGGTTTGAGACCCCTCCGCCTTCTGGAAGGGGAGACTCCCATAAAAATGAAACATAATTTTTAGCATAACTCGAGAGCCAATGAAGCAAATGAAACCAAATTTAGCATGTTGAGTTTTTAGGAGGCAAGAAATGTTTCTATTGCAGTTCAATACCCCTACCCATTTTGAAGGGGGGTCTCCCATACAAATAAAAAGCATATTTCTGCATAACTCGAGAACTAATCAAGTAAATGAAACAACTTTTAGCAAATGGGGGTTTTTGGAGGCTAGATTTCTATATACATAAAAATGAATTTCTGTCTGTCTGTCTGTCTGTAAGACCCTTATAGATTCGGACAGTTCTGAACCGACTAACGTGAAAATTTATATAAAGGGGTTTTTGGGGCTGGGGAATGTTCTTATGATTGTTGGAGACCCCTACTCTCTCAGGAAGAAGGGCTCACATGAGACACAAATTTCTTCATTACTCGAGAACTTATCAAGCAAATCGAATCAAATTTGGCATGTGGGGGGTTTTGAAGGCAAGAATGTTTCTGTGGTGGTTCAAGACCCCTCCCCTTTCTGAAGGGGGGGGGGGGGGGGGTTCAAACAAATGAAACTCAAAATTTTATTATAATCGATGAGCCCAGTGTTTCTGGTTCGAGAACCAATCAAGCAAATGGAACCAAATTTGGCATGTTGGGGGTTTTGAAGGCAATGATTGTATGGTGGTTTGAGAAACCACCCCCCTCTCGAAGGGAGGGCTCCCATACAAATGAAACACAAATTTCTACCAAAAATGACAATTATCCAGGTTACTTAAACACAAAACGTGTATTTCTCGGATAAGAAGCATATTTTGATAGAAGTTTGAACCCCTGTTTATTCAAGAAAGAAAAACTCATTCCGAAAAAAAAAACCATAAACGTGCCAGTTATATTAAATTTTCCTTCATTCAGTTGCACGCACTGGGTTCAGCTAGTATTTAAAGAAAAACTATAAAGGACAGCCCAATGGGGTTGTGCGCAAAGCTGACGTAGCATAACGTAGCAATGTGTTATCTAGATCGCTTAAATGTTCAAAGAGTGGCCGAAATTGGTTTCGTTCAAAATCTAATGACACTCTCCTGAATTTCGGATTCTGGATTGCACTCCCATACACTAAACGTCTTAACCCCCCTCACCAACCCCATAAACCCCACTAATCTACCGGAACCCCCTTTCCCTTTTCCCCCCCAACCGCCCCCCCCCCCCCCTTCCTTTTCTTTTGTTACACCCCCCCAAAAATGCAAATTCAAAACTTTCGGCTTCCCACGAACTATATTTTTTGCGACCAACCACCCCAAAGCCCCCTCCCCCCCTCCCCCAACCCCACACTCCCCAACCCCCCCTCTTTTGTTACAACCCCCCAAAAATGCAAATGTCGAAAACGTTTCGGCTTCGGCACACGAACTATATTTTTTGCGACCAACCACCCCAAAGCCCAGCCCCAGCACTCCTGAAGATATGTCAACTCTATTTTCCAGCTATTTTGGGGCCGTTTTGAGTTCAGGGGAACACCTACCACCGCGACCTCACTTCGTCAAGAAGCTGGTTTCCTTGGTCACGGCTCTGGTTCGCTCGAAAACGGCGTGGTTGGCGAGCTATCCCGGCAGCAGCGGTCGAACGAAGCGAAAATCGAGCAGAAATTTGTTTTCCTCTTTCTGTGCTAGCAACGTAAGCTCCACCTCCATGCCATCTTATCCGTATCACAGAGAACACACATCCAAGCTGGAGTGCCATCCGCGTGTAAATTTCTGTAAGTGCAATTTTAAAATTACAGCTCGTTTTCGTTTGTTTTGGTGAATCGTATGTTGATGGCGCCACTTGCCCGACTCGAGATTTGATAGTCTGTCAGTTTTAGTTTGGTGAAACCTAGACTAGGCGGCGTTGTTTTTTCAACGGTTTGCTTTTAAACATGTACGCATTAAATTGGAAAAACAATGTTCGAACCTGGATGTCTGTTCTCTGTGTCCGTATTAAATTGGATACTAGAGATGGTTAGAGATGGTTTCTCGTGCAAATTTTCTCATTCAACCGTGTGATTCTGGTAGAGAAACAACCGTGGATATGTCGTTTTCTTTCGAAATGTCTGGCCGTGGAAAAGGTGGAAAAATCCTGAGGGTGAAAGCAGATTCGCGCTCGATCAGCTTCTGCAGAGATCGATAAAAATGGGGCAAAATAAGCCATATATCTCAGCGCACAGTTGCTTGCGGTGGCGGATTTTGGCACCACTGAGTTTGTGAGAGTTTTTACCTTGAGAATCAGTCATTTCCGCTGAAATTTTCAATTATTTGTAGGCCATGTTTGCCCACTGTGCATTGGTTTGATTGGTAACTAAGTCGAACGAGGCCGGCGCAAGTATCGCCTTAGTTTGGTATCATCAGTTTTTACACATTGAAGATGTATGTTAGTTCCAAGCACCATCTGTAATTACAACTGATCTAAAAATAACAGAGCACCCTCTCCTCCCCCCCCACAATTTTTTACCCCAACCCAGCAAAAAAAAACCCTCATTTTATTTTTTTTTTTTTTTTATCTTCTCTTAAAAATTAATAAAAAATTATAAAAACCAAAAAGAAAAAAAAATATTATTTAATAAAACACAACTTATAAAATTTTACCTTTTACTGTGTTTTTTGTGGTAAAAACAAAATAATTTTTGTTACATCTTGAAAATTTATATTTCCATTTCACAGCCCTATTTCTTCCCGTAACTGATATTCAGAGTTACCTCGTGATGATGATGTAATATTACCATCTATTGTAGCAAGGTAACTTTCCATAGCAGTGCACGGTGGGCATAAACGCGCCAAAAAACGGATCTTTTATGGCCGCTAGTTTCAGTCCCTTAGAATGAGCATTTCTAGTGTAAAAAATCACGAGAAATCGATTGGAGATGGTTTCAGCCACCGCACGACACGGGAAGTTGTCCATTTTGCCCGATTCTCCCCATGATTATTCCTCAAACTCATATGTCATTTAGTTTTATACATTGATGTCACCAATATAATCCTCATTTGCACTGTACTTGTGTAAAATTTTCCGGAGAATCGACACTGCTTTGATTTGACCTTTGGAATCGGTCCATTTTACCCGAATTTCCCTCATACTTGAGAAAACTTATATAACATACGGTTGGACCCATCACTATTATCCCCATTTGCACTGTACTTATGCAAAATTGTCCGCAAAATCCAATAAACAGAATACTGCTTTGGTTTGACCTTTCCATTTTACCCGAATTCCCCTCATACTTGCGAAAACTTACATAACATAGGGTTTAGAGAGTTGGACCCATCACTATTATCCTCATTTGCACTGTACTTATGTTAAATTGACCACAGAATCAAATGAAGATTATACTGCTTTCGTTAGATCTTCGGAAGTAGTCCGCTTTACCTGAATTCCTCTCGTACTCTCATACTCTCATACTAACCCAATTTAAAAAAAAAAACAAAAACTGAGTATTAGTTCCCACGCTAGTTACTCACGACCAGAAATTCAAATTATCGCTCAAGGCTCGTATAAACCACGTATCGCTCAAACAGCTTTTTGCTGTGCAGACCATCGAGAATATTATCGGCTCTCATTGATCGCTGATAATTTATTATCCTCTCCCATCCAAAAAAAAAAAAAGTTAACCACTTTCGAAGGTCAAAGCACAGCAGTATCATCTTCATTCGATTCTGCGGATAATTTCACATGAGTACAGTGCAAATGAGGATAATAGTGATGGGTCCAATTCTCAAAACCTTGTGATACATAAGTTTTCGCAAGTATGAGGGGAATTCGGGTAAAATGGAAAGGTCAACCCAAAGCAGTATTCTGTTTATTGGATTTTGCGGACAATTTTGCATAAGTACAGTGCAAATGGGGATAATAGTGATGGGTCCAACCGTATGGTATATAAGTTTTCTCAAGTATGAGGGAAATTCGGGTAAATTGGACCACTTCCAAAGGTCAAATCAAAGCAGTGTCATCTTCATTCGATTTTCCGGAAAATTTTACAAAATTACAGTGCAAATGAGGATTGTATTGGTGACATCAATGTATAAAACTAAATGACTAATGAGTTTGAGGTATAATCATGGGGAGAATCGGGCAAAATGGACAACTGCCCGTGTCGTGCAGTGGCTGAAACCATCTCCAATCGATTTCTCGTGATTTTTTACACTAGAAATGCTCATCCTACGGGACTGAAACTAGCGGCCATAAAAGGTCCGTTTTTTGGCTCGTTTTTGCCCACCGTGCAGTGGAATAATCTGAAAAACGATTTGATCAGGATCCTGTTGTTGTTTGTGATCAGCAAGCTCCTGTAACAAGGGCCAAAAACGATTTGGCGGGCCCGTAAGCAGAGACACTTACGCGAAACCCGCGAATATAGGGAAAAGAATCTCCTTCGGAAAGCAACTTCACACTCACAGCACTAGAATCGAGCCCTCGATTGACAGAATAAACCCAATAGATGGGGTCGAAGAGCCCGCCCTCGTTCCGCGAAATGTTAACAATAGGGAGGAGGCAGTCCCATGCTCACTATCCAAATCGTTTCACTTGGGTGCCCTGATGGTCCCTCCCTTTCCCCGTTATATGTTATTTAATATTTAGTATATTTTGTACACAAAATATTAGGATATCATTATAGACAAACATGCTAATTTATTCAAATTTCAAACTTGAATGATACTACCAATGGATTGTTACTGAAAAATAAATAAAAATTAGATTTGTATTAATATCCTTCTTGTCCTGGAAAAGCTGAAAACAGAATAGATCATTCCAAATATCAAATATAAAATTTCAATAAAAGATATTGTATTATAAGACATGTTGTAATATTTTTCCATTATACTGTTCTAGTAACATTTCAAATATAGCAATTGGAGTGAACGAAGAGTCCGGTTTGATGATTCCTGAAATAAATGGCTTATCTTACCATATTGCCACTAAACACAATATTAAAATATAATCTTACATTGCTTATAAGCCCATGCCAGTCTTTTATGAATATAGTAGTTGAAGTTCAGAAGTGCAATTTTAAATTAAATGTAATGCTGAAATGCTGAAAAACAAATTGAGCCTTTGATGCCTGTCGTGTTGCTCCCGGCTCATACATGGTTTTGGAATGCAAAGATGATTCCAAAGCGTGCTGAAATTATTGATCAAATGAGAATGGGAAATATACAATATGATTTAAAGGTATAGATCTTCAGTCGCACCCCCTCACTTCGCTATTGTCAGATTGACAACATTGCCCAGGCTACGCCAACCAGCGTCTCCATGTTTCAGCTGGCAGTCTTTTGTGATCATATGACTCGTGGAGGCGTGAGGTAGGAACTTGTGAGGACCGGAGGTCAGTTGCACCTTCCTTCGAAGTTGTCAACTCACAATTTGAAGCCCTGATATTCAGAGTTACCTCGTATTCACAAAATCAAAACCGCAATGAAAGAAATTTTTATCTCATGGTTAAACATTGTCGGGAGCTGAATGTTCAAATTTTTGACGTTTATCTTAGATAACTTCTTGTTTTATGAGTCTAAAACATGCAAAGTTTGCATTCCTAGAGGATGTATTCTGGAAAGATTGTAAAAAAAGGGAAACATCTCCAGGCGCAATGCATTTTCCAGAAAAATGTAGGTATCGAAAGCTCTCCAGTTATATCAATGGAAATTTTTAGAAGAATCAGAAGATCAGGAAAAAAGCTTATTAGACCAATACAAAAAAAAAAAAACAAATTTAGGTTACAAAATGGCCAAGACAATATGTGGTTTTCAAAATGTTCATTTCTAGACTCATCACTATGGGCCTGTTCATAAACCACGTAGACTCATTTTTGAAAATCGCAGACTCTTCCCTCCCCCCTCGTAGACTTTTATCCATACATTTTTTTTGAAATTTTGTATGGAGCGTTGACTTGGATCAGACAACAAAACCAAACCCCCCCCCCCCCCTTGAAAACTCTACGTGGTTATGAATAACCCCTATCAGACATTGATTCACAGATTCACGGAATCGTAGCTCTTTCTCGACATTTGTTTGCCTCCCTAATTTCGATTACCTCCTGCATTGTTACCCGAGGATAAAGAGGCCGGCCAAAGAAGTTCGGTATGATCCATTTGACCTAATGACATTCCGTTGTAAGGTGCTTTGGCCTACCTGTCACAAAAAGCCCTTGTTAATCATAATGAAATTCGCTTGCTGTCATTTCGTTATCATAGTTGAGAATCTTAGAAATTCCGCGCTGAGATTTTCCTCCGAAATGAAAAGTCCGAAAACCCTTTCTTCGCTCGTCGACCCTTTCGTAAAACATGATGACGGTATTAATTTATTTTTAATGTGACGCTAATTACGACTCAACGCTTTGACCTCGTATTCTCCCTTCTATTTTATACTTCGCTGTACATCTTGCTTTCCCAGTTGGTCCCTTTTTCCATATTCCACATAAAGCCGGAGCATGATGTTTAAGCAGCGATAGACATCTTAAAGCCTTTAAATTGCTTAATTTCAAGAGGACTCATTTCACCATGGCAAAGGGAAGCTGACCATTGGATGCCAGTGGTTTTCCAAAATATTGAATCGTACTGCAGATCTTCCAGCGTGATAAATTTGACTTAATTTGTCGGCGATTTGCTTTGGTTGCTTTCGTTCGCTTATATTCTTTTTTAAATCAATATAAAAAACCTCCTCGTTTGATTCTACCGACTGTGGAAAATAAAATCGGAAAATATTTGACAGGAGCCACTCATATTAAATTTTGTTCTGTCTCACCCTTAGACTTGAAAAAAAAAACTTGATCGAGTAGGGGGACCGGAACGAATTCATTTCCCTTGAGAAATGTTCAGGAAAAATAATAATTTCGCAGCATTGAGCACATGCCCTTTGATGAAAATCAAATACCAAGGGTTTGACGAGTGGTCACTTGAATAAATTTCGGTGGAAATTTGAATACGGATTTAATGAGATTCCATTCCGTCTGCTTGGATGCTGAAAGTTAAATTCGTGGGCTGCAGCTTTGAGGGGTGAAATTCCTTTCAATTCGATACGAAACGGAACTTAATCTATAAACTTCTACAAAATTCTGCGAAGGAAGCACAACAAAATTATTCTCGCAGAAAACTGTCAGACGCTCATCGTCGGTTCAATCGTTTCGTCTAATTGTTTCAACAAA
This sequence comes from Aedes koreicus, assembly GCA_024533555.2. Classification (NCBI taxonomy): domain Eukaryota; kingdom Metazoa; phylum Arthropoda; class Insecta; order Diptera; family Culicidae; genus Aedes; species Aedes koreicus. Next base: position 614,214 of record JAHHFK020003102.1, on the reverse strand, counting down.
CGCTATGGCACCGTTTGCTGCGTTATTGATGGCTGCTTCACTACTCCAGCAGTCTTTAAGAGTTTCGAAAAGCTCTCTCTCTCTCATCTGGCAACGCTGCGTGTACTCAGTTGTGACTTCTGGTAGCTTCAGTCGTTTTACAGGGTGTCTCACAATAAGTGTCACTAAAACAAAATGGGATTACAGCAAAACAAATCAACCAAATCATAGCATTAATTTTTCATTTCAAAGATGCATGTTAAAGAAATAGACCATATTAATTCAATTCGAATCTCTCGCCCTTTTCGTTGATAACTTTGCGCAAACGCTTGTAAACCCATCGCAGCTGGCACGCACGATTTTCGAGGAATTTGGTCCCAAATATCAACCAAATGTTTCTTGAATCGATCTAAAGTAAGCCCTTTCGTAGGGCCTATATGTTGAAGCATATAATCCCAAACAAAGTAGTCAAGTGGGTTGAGATCCGGTGAAGATGCAGGCCATTCTTCGCTTGTGATGAAATCCGGCAAATTTTCCGCTTGTGTCTTCTTTGCCTTGTGAGCTAGAGCTGAGTCCTGTTGGAAACAATATGGTGTATTCCCATATAACGTTGAAGCATGAGGAAGCAGATGGTTCTTCAAAACCTGCTCGGTGTAATATTTGATGTTGATTTTTACGTTAGGTTCTATGGAAAGAAGAGGAAGTTTTCCTTTTCGTGAAACGGCGCCCCATACCATGATTTTCGATACATTCTGATAGCGTTCTACAGCTAGTAAATCGCTTGGAATATTGGCATGACATACACACGATCATTTTGTTGATTATGAATGTCCTGAAGGAGGAAGAGTTTTTCAATATATAGATATGAAAAGGCATAAGCTTTGACCAGTACTAAATTGTGGTATGAATCGATTTTTGCACCATGTGGAACTACGATAATATTCGAAAAATGCGGTCCTTGAATCAAAACGTGATTGATAGCATATAAATTTTAACAAAAGTTGAAGTTTAGTTTAGATGTGCTAGGTCGTCTCAACTGTCCTTGAGTACGGCACTAAAAATTTACTGTTGTATCTGTAGCTTTTCGAACTGTACAAAGTTACGATGTGTATTTCAGCATGTCCATTGAACCTGTTCAACGTTATGAAATAACATGGTGCTCTAGATCATCCCAAGAGTCCTAGATTTCTCAACTTTACCCCCGTGACAGTAGCTTGTTCCACTGTCGTTACCACCACGTTTTAATTGTTTCTTTATTACTTGCCTTACCAATCAGACCAAGTCCATGGCTGCAATTCGCCAGCCTCGCACAGTTCGCCTTCTACTTGATCGATCCACCTGGCTCATTGCGCGCCTCTTCTTCTTGTGCCTGATAATTCGTTTTCGAAAATCATTTTAACTGGGCTGTCGTTCGACATTCTTACGACATGCCTAGCCCACCGTAGTCGACCACGACTGTACGAAGGGTGGTTCTGCCATCAACTGATGCAATTCGTGGTTCATTCGCCTCATCCATGTTCCGTCTTCCATCTGCACTCCACCTTAGATCGTACGCAGCACCTTCCGTTCAAACTAACTTTTTATATGTCTACATACGTTCGCTCAATTTGACTACAGTTTGAGTCGTTGTCGACTCACTTTTTGTCAAAAGTTTATTCACTTAAATTTGAGTAAATCTGGTTGTAATGGACAAATCCACAAATTGAATATAAATAACCGACTTGAATAAGGTGGATGTTTTTGATTTGTTGACTTGTCAATCCCAGTAATATTTTCTCAAATTTGAGTGCTTCCACTTGTAGTGATTAGTGAGTTGACAACGGCTCAACATTCAGAAGAATTAGTTGCCGTGCAGTTCGGCTCGCTTTAAAGCTAAATGCACGGTCGTAGACGACACTCAATGTTTGTTTGCGACATCTTGCCACTCTTTTTGTCATCGTTGCAGCCCCTTCGCCTTCGATTTCCCCCGATTCAGGCTGGCTGCCTATCGACAAATGATCCCCAAACTCTTTTAACGTAGAACTATATTTTTCTTTTCTAAACCGAGTGTCATTTCAAAATTTCGTTAAATGAGAGCGTTACGCTAAAGTGAAATATTTTTGAACGCTTATAACTCTCGTTCGACTGAACAGAATTATTTCATAAATACACCATTCGATCGAGTTTGGACTAATTTGGAGTGACTGAGGCTACTCGAAGTCGCAACTAATTACGCGCAAAGCCTTGAAGCAGCGTTGCCGGAAGAGGAAGAGCCAATCGAAGCCCCTCTCGAGGACTGCTGGAGTCCCGTCAAAGCAGCCATCAACAACGCAGCGGACGGCGCCATAGGGTTTGTGGAAAGAAATCTACGGAACGATTGGTTCGACGATGAGTGTCAAACGGTTCTAGATGAAAATAATGTAGCGCGGGCGTTGATGCTGCAGTAAGCAACTCGTCAAAATCGTGGAGCGATACAGACAGAAGCGAAGACAGCAAACTCATCTCTTCCGGGATAAGAAGCGTCACCTAGAGCAGTTGGAGTGCGAAGAAATGGAGCAGCTCTATCGTTCTCAAGATACCTGTAAATTCTACAAGAAACTCAACGCATCCCGTTATGGCTTCGTGCCGCGAGCCGAAATGTGTCGGGATAAAGAAAGAGGTATCTTGACAGATGAACGTGAGGTGAAGTAGCACTATGTAGAACACTTGAATGGCGCGGAGGCGCAATACTAAGACAGCAGGAGGAATGGCTTCATCGGCATGGTGGACGAGGATGACGTGCCAACTCCCACGATAAGTGAAGTTAAGGATGCTATCAAACAGCTTAAGAATAATAAGGCAGCTGGGAAGGATGGCATCGCAGTGGAACTTATAAAAATGGGCCCGGCTAAGTTGGCGACGTGTCTGCATCGACTGATAGTCAGGATCTGGGATACAGAACAGCTACCGGAGGAGTGGAAAGAGGGAGTTATATTCTCAATATACAAAAAGGGTAAAAAGTTAGAATGTGAAACCTATCGAGCGATCACTATTCTTATCGCGGCCTACAAAGTGCTGTCCCAGATTATCTTTCGTCGTCTATCGCCGCTAGCAAGCAGATTTGTGGGAAGTTATCAAGCCGGATTTGTGAACGGTCGATCGACAACTGACCAAATCTTAACGTTGCGGCAGATTCTCCAAAAGTGTCGCGAATATCAAGTCCCTACACACCACCTTTTCATCGACTTCAAGGCCCCATACGATACTATTGATCGTGTAGAGCTATGGACGAGAACGTTTTTCCCGGGAAACTGACTAGAATGATCAAGGCTTCGAAGGATGGTTTGAAACACGCAAAGGACTTCGACAAGGCGATGGTCTTTCCTGCCTCCTGTTAAACATTGCGCTAGAAGACGTTATGAATCGTGCGGACTTTAACAAGCGGGGTACGATTTTCAATAAATCCGGCTAGTTCATCTGCTTCGCTGACGACGTGGACATTGTCGGCAGAACTTTCCAGCTGGTAGCTGATCAGTACACCAAGCTGAACTGTGTAGCGGAAAAGGTTGGATTGAAGGTAAATGCGTCGAAGACTAAGTATCTGTTGGCTGGAGGAACCGAGCGTGATAGAGCTCGCATAGGCAGAACTGTGACAATCGACGGAGATGAGTTTGAGGTGGTGGAGGGGTTTGTGTACCTCGGATCATTGGTTACGTCGGAAAACAACTGCAGCAGAGAAATGCGGAGACGCATTATTACCGGAAGTCGTGCCTACTATAGACTTCACAAGACCTTGAGGTCTGGTAAACTTCACCCCCGTACAAAGTGTACCATGTACAAAACGCTGATAAGACCGGTAGTTTTCTACGGGCATGAGACGTAGACAATGCTCGAAGAGGACCTGCAAGCACTTGGAGTTTTTGAACGACGCATGCTTAGGGCCATCTTTGGCGGTGTATGTGAAAACGGTGTATGGAAGAGAAGGATGAACCACGAGCTGGCGCAGCTCTATGGCGAACAACAGTATCCGGAAAATCGCAAAAGCTGAAAGGTTACAATGGGAGGGACATGTTGTAAGAATGTTGGATAACAACCCCGCAAAATGGTGTTTGCCTCGAATCCGACCGGCACAAGACGCAGAGGAGCGCAGCGAGCTAGGTGGTTAAACCAAGTGTAGCTAGACCTTGGAAGTGTGTGACATTCGAGGAACTGGAGACAAGCAACCCTCAACCGAGTTTTATGGAGAAATATCTTGACGTATGCGTGGTCCTGATACGGAGTTGGACCAGCATAAGTAAGTAACCAGTCCACATATCTCTTTCGCGTGATTTTCTTATTTCCAGACTGTGCTACTGAACGATAGTATATAACACAGAGGAAGAAGCGAAATGAGTTCAGTGTTAGTCTTCAGCTCTCAGCTGATGGTTTGATCGCCATGACCCGCCCAGTTGTGGCACGGAAGACAAAGCAAGGCCGGAGAACCATAGGAAAGGAAACGCCGTCCGTGACAACTATAATTCCGGAAAAATTTCACGTATCTTGCAGTCGGTCGTTGTCATCGACGAGGAGTTGAATAAATTACTATCCGCAGTGAACATAGCACATGATGGTGTCCTGCTGCTCAAAAAAACCGGAAAGAGATTATAATGTGATACGCGTACCTTGCCAACAAGAAAACAGCTTTCTATCAGTTCAACGTCAACACTTTTAGTGTTTCAAATTTAACGTAGAAATTTTTTTTTTTTTGTTTTTTCAAACGAATTTGTAGAATGTGATTAGATTAAATTTTTACTACGTTGTTTATGACTGCAATTTTTATGACTTAAGACATATTATTGATATTTTTTGTTAGTCATGTTTATAGGAAGTTGTGTGGATGTTCAATTTTTATGTTACGACCAGTGCTCAAGAGTAAGAGCCAGGTATTGTTTTTGTATGATTTGCAAAATTTCCTTCATTCTTTCGATTCTATGGTTTCATGTTATATGATAATTTTAAGATAGCTTGAGAAAGATGGAAAATACATCGAAACGTCAGATATTGAAACTCAATCGCTTTTGTTTTCATCGTAACTGCAGCGCCGAAGAATTATCTGGATCAACCAAGTACAAACTCGGAATTAAAATTCTTATTATGAGTGGCCACCCTGAATCTGCGATCGGTGGCAACCAAATCAATTGCTAGATGTTCTAGTCTTGTCACTATATGAGTGAAAAGTGGAAACGGTGGAGAATAGTTCATTTTCAGTGCGAAAAGTACACAAACGCATTGGCTGTCCCATACAAAAAGCCAATATGGTTGAATCAATAGTTGGACACATTAGAACACCTTATGACTAACTCACCTTGGTCCAATCGTCCATCCAACGCCCTCATCATTCCAGAATAGTTTATTTTCGCTGTCGGGCAGAATTTGATGGCGAAATCGGACCCATTTTGAGTTGTTATTCTAGTGCATCGATTAACATCAACAACGCTCGGCATTGAATGATGATGGCGCTTAGCGTGGATGGCGCTGTGTTGCCGGCTTCGGCCAATTGGTGCTATTTATAAACGTTGCACTTTCTTGGAAGATAAATATTTACTACAATAAATTTTACTACTACTACTGTCAAGAGAAATAACGATCTCACCATACGATATTCAATATTTTCCGTCAATTCTAACTCGCTATTCTCTGTCAATTTTCAGGTGAGTTCCGGTGTCTGAACCAGTAGCATTAGCGAAGGCCTAGATATCTGACTGACGACCGGGGACAATGACTCAATCCATCGACGACGATAACGACACCCCGATCGAACATTGACATTGAAACCGATGGCAAGTTGCGGCGAGTATGCGAGCTTAATCCAAAAAAAGAGTAAGTGTTTCGCCCCAGGGTCAGCAGGAATTTGTTTAACTTTTCGGACAGCAAATGACAAACATGCGATAATGTAATAAAACGGTGTGCCGGTCATGAACAAGTGCCGCGGTTCAATTGGAGCTCACTGGCACCGATGAATGTCAATTGGAGCGGTTGGGGTGACTCTAGGATGGCACAAATGGTGTTTCATAGCGAAATTGATTTTGTACAAACGGAATTCTGGTTGCTTAGACGATTGTAAAATTAAATTCATACACACTTAAAAAATTTCAGTTCAAATGTGGCACCCAAACAAAGCGGCTAGTAAGGCTTAAATTTACGTCCCATTTAACATTTACATGACTCAGAAACTGATAACATTATATTACATGTCATCACGTAACGAACATAGAAGTTAAAAAATCTAATGATTGTTACTAGAGAGAGCAGTTGGTTTTGATTGCTTCATTGCAATTGCTGCATAATTCATGCATTTAGACAAGCTTTTTTTAGAAAATAATAATAGACCACCCGAAATTAGTCATATCGCCAAATTGGTGGCATGCGTAACTATACTGTGTTATAAAAATGGATGGAAACAACTATTACATGTTTTAAAATGTTGATGGCAAGTTACGGCGGACTGCTGTGGACTACTGTGACTGAAATTATCATCGGAGGAAAAGAGAAAAGATGAACGTGTGCTGTCGGAAAATTCTATACTGGCAGTAGAAGTCATACAAATGAGGCGTACATTTATATTTCAGCTCACGATCGTGTAAATCCCTTAAAATTTTATCCCTTTAAATTATATCCGCACAACTTATTCTTAATGTGATATTGATTCACAAGATATAAGATATCATATGTTTAATTTTCAGCGACCACCATAATCTTTGGATTTGCATCTATTGACTAACAAAATTCAGTGTTATCAAGCATAACTTTTCAAACAGACGTTTGATAGGAATGGAGAAAAAATTAGGTAGAGGTTCCAGATGCCTTCCTTAAATCCTATTTAACTGTATTTCAAGTTTTATTCGATCTGTTGATTCTATTATGGTAAAATAATATTAAAAGTAATCAAAATCCTGGTTTTCATTCACTTTCGCTCTATTTTTGAGAAAATTAACACATACACCGGTTTGCCTCCATACCATACACATAAATGTTAAATACGTCAGTGTGACATCTTGATTGTAACATGCACCGGTTGGATACGTCGGTATTTCAGAACGTTTAGCACTTGCGTCATGTCAGATACACCGGTTAAAATTTTTAAGCGCAGATACGTCGCGGCTTGCTGTGTGGTGTATCTGAACTATTTGCTTAACATTTAAAAATACCAGATAGGTCGCAATGAAATTTGACGCACATAACTGAATAATTTTGATAATAGTGTTTGGCAATTGCTACTACATTAAGCGTGTTATTAATGACAGGATAGAATGAAAAACTCGATTTGTTTAAGTTTGTGACATACGTTCTTTGGGAAAGTTATGCTTGATATATTGATTTGCATGACACGAAATTTGAATCTTTTATCACTTATTTAAGGCAAAAATCAGCTAAGAATCTGTCTATGAAATTTAAAATAAAATTACAGTGAAATCTCCCAGGCCAGTAGGTAATAACTAATTTATGGTAGAACGAGTTATTTTGATTTACTGATTTGTCATAAGTCCAGTTGTCCACGCATTATAACGTGCATTAAAGAGAAGCGAATAAATGTTCCGATTTTTCATGCTATTACTCTGCCACCTGCTGGTCGGTCTACCGGTCAGTTCAGGCCGTTCACACCAAAATCTGGACATACAAAAAATATTTTAGAAAAACAACAGCATGTTTTTGATGCATATTATTTATTTCATTTTACTGATAAATGTAATACTCACAACTGCATAGAGATTTATATGGATTTATTTCCATAAGCTGTTGTTGAATACAGAATGCGCTTTTGTAAACAATGTGTGTGATTCACGTTTGTCTATGTATTGGTTACGTTCATAACAACAATTTCGTTGTGATTTGACTAAGAAACAGGATAAATACCTTGTCCGGATTTTTGTGTGAACGGCCTTTATACTAGTTGCCTATATACTGTGAACATTTGACAGCTCCATCCGTTTGTCTACGGCAGTTATGGCGAGAATAGTGAAACAACTTCGATCTATGGTTTGTTCGTACCGCCTGCTTCATCCGGGCCTAAAAAAGTCGACCATCGTGGTCCACTTCGTGTCGGCCGGATCCGATCGCGGGAATATCTACAAGATTCTGACACTTCTGGAAAAGGGAGAGTTCATTCAGTGGAAGCCTGGTTCTGGCTGTCCGACCGTTTTAAGCGACCGGAGGACGCTTCCGCGGTTTCCGCTCAAACGGAAGACGGAAGGCAAGGTGGCCACTTCTTTCCGTGCGTTGGGACGGGAGTTCGGTGCGACCGGCCAAACGCTTAAGAAGTATTTGGCCAAAATGAATATCCACCCACGGAAGCGTCAGTCCAAGCCATCTGTGTCGGAGAACCAAGCGGAAACCCAGAAACAACGACTGTAGATTCTGGTCAAAGAGATCTTCCCGGCGAAGCGGAACGTGCGGAAGCGTGCCAAGCCTACCAACGTGTCCCAGCTTCGCCCAATCGAGAAATTCTGGGCCAATGTGGAGAGGAGAATATATTCAAATAAATGATTTGATGATTTGATCAAAAAGGCGACCAAGGAACTGAAGAATATGCCTACATGCTTCTTTTTTTTCACCTATGTCCACAGTTCTGGCTAACTGCCGCAAGGCGGCGCAGCAGGGAGAAGACGTATTTTTGTGAAGTTTTTTTTATTTCTAAATGAATAAAATGCAATTCGGTTTGTTAAATTATATTTTTCCGTTCTTTTTTACCATCTATCCGAAAATGACCAAAGTCTACGCTCCATACAAAATTTCAAAAATATGTATGGAGAAAAGTCTACGAGGGGGGGGGGGGGGGTGAGATTTCCAAAACTGAGTCTACGTGGTTTATGAATAGTCCCAAAGGGTGTCCACAGTTAAATTGCATCACTTTAAACTCCTCCTCAAAAACAAGTCTCTCAACCGATTATCATGAAATATTCAGGGAATAAAATACAATGTATAATCTTGGTTTAGGTATCTTTATTTCACTGTATTTCTTTACCAAATCCAAAAGCCCGAACTTTCTTCTTAATACCACGCATAACATTTTGTACAACGCTTGAACCGACATTTTTTTCCGCTTTCAAACATGACTTCAACATTTCCTGTTCTGTAGTGACAACTTTAGGATGCTTACGAAGTTCGTGCTTCATTAAAGCCCAATATTTTTCAATTGGCCGCAACTCTGGAGAGTTTGAGGGATTGAGATCCTTCGGCACGAAATTGACACCATTCGTCTTGTACCACTGCAGAACATCCTTGGAGTAGCGACAAGAGGCTAAGGCTTGCTTCATTTAGAATTGGAACAAACTTTTGCTCATATTGTGGCGCTCCTGGTAGACGGATTTGGAAGTTCTTGGCGCCCACGTGTCGGGAATTTTGTCAGCTTCACGTATGCATTTATGACATTCCGCAAATCGACTGTACTTTGTAAACAATCAACATGGAAGCCGAAAGAAGGGAAAAAATTGTGCACAGTTATTTGGAAAATCCATTGTGGTCTGCATCTAGGCTAGCTAAACAGCTGAAATTGCCCAGAAATACCGTATGGCGCGTTATCAAACGGTATAAGGAAACATTGACGACGATTCGGAAGCCTCAAGCCAATCGTCGGAGTGGATCTGTCGACCGGAAACTGCGTTGTAAGATTTTGAAGACGATTAAGAGGAATCCCAATCTGTCGGACCGTGATTTGGCCAGAAAATTCGGTGCTGCCCATAGTACCGTGAGGAGAACTCGACTCCGGGAAGGAATCAAGTCGTATCGAGCTAGCAAACAGCCAAATCGGACCATAAAACAGAATAGTGTGGCCAAAATCCGTGCTCGGAAGCTATACGACCAGGTGCTGACCAAGTTCGACGGGTGTCTTCTGATGGACGATGAAACCTATGTCAAGGCTGACTTCGGGCAAATCCCAGGTCAAAAATTTTACTTGGCAACGGCTCGGGGGGATGTTCCAGCCAAATTTAAATTTGTTTTTGCCGACAAATTTGCACGAAAATTCATGATTTGGCAGGGCATTTGCAGCTGTGGCAAAAAAAACGAAAGTTTTCGTTACAAATAAGACAATGACGTCGGAACTATACCAAAAAGAGTGTCTCCAAAAACGAATTTTGCCGTTCATTCGATCCCACGACCATCCCGTAATGTTTTGGCCAGATTTGGCAAGCTGTCATTACAGCAAAGTCGTTCAAGAATGGTATGCAGAGAAAGGGGTCCAGGTTGTTCCGAAAAACCTTATCCCACCCAACTGCCCCCAGTTCCGCCCTATTGAGAAATACTGGGCAATCATGAAGAGGAGACTCAAGGCAAAGGGAAAGGTTGTCAAAGACATCAATCAGAACAAGACCTGGTGGAATAAGATAGCTAAAACGATGGACGAAGAAGGTGTGCGCCGCCTAATGAGCCGTGTTACAGGATAAATTCGAGAATTCCTTCGAAACCGTGACGAATAATTTTATTCCGTATTAGAAAACGCTACATTTGTATAAAAAAAAATCTTGAATTCAATAATAAATAACTGAAATACAGGCAATTGTTTTTGTTCCAATTCTATCTGAAGCAGCTTTAGGTCCGGCGTTGTGTGTTTTGAGAAACGGAAGCAGTCGTTTTATCATGCATTCATTCATGTATACTTGACCATTTACAGTTGAAGTTGTCACGAAAGGCTTGCTCCGTTTACCACACGAACAAATCCCCTGCCAAATCATGAATTTCTCAGGGTACTTTGACACTTGCTGTTTCCTGAGAGACTCTGGAACATCGAACTTGTCTTTCGCAGTCACATACTGGTTGCCGGGAATTTGTTTAAAGTCCGCTTTTACGTGTGTTTCATCGTCCATGATGCAGCAGTGTGGTTTCGTCAACATTTGTGTGTACAGCTTACGCGCACGTGTTTTAGCTGTCCTATTCTGCTTTTCATTGCGGTTTGGAGCTTTCTGAATTTTGAATGAACGGAGCCCGGCTCGTTTCTTGGCTAACTGCACGAAACTTTGAGTCAAGTGCAGCTTTTTCGCGACATCGCGAACGGAACAGTTGGGTTTGCGTTTAAAGGCAGCAACCACTCGCTTGTGATCCTTCACACAGTACGGAACACTTTTTCTACCACTCACCTTCTTCCGATCGACAGTTAAACGTTCCCCGAAACGTTTTATGACACGAGACACTGTAGACTGGTGAATTTTCAACATCTTTCCGATGGCTCGGTTCGAAAGAAGTGGGTTGTCGAGGTGCATGTGCAAAATTTTTCTCGCGCACTTGCTGTTTCTTCGACTCCATTTTCGAAACTACGACACATTTCACAATGAAACTCACGCAGTGTGAACAATACACGCTGAGGTCATTTCACCCAAAATTTCGTTGAAATCAACCCAAAGGGCGAAATGTTACAGCTTATTGAAAGTGATCCAATTTAACTGTGGACACCCTTTACATTATAGTCAACCATGCCGTTGTCGTCGAATTCTTGCCAGTCTATTAAGATATCCATGACAACTTGAATATTGATCTGTTGTTTGAAATCACCTCCCCCCAAAGAGCCCGAAAAAATATGAAGGATAACTATACTACTACATATATTTTCAAAGTATAATTTAAAATCTTATAAGCAAAAATTGCAACTCTGCTAAACATAATTGGGTAAGCTCTCTCTTTCTCTTTTTCCGTTCTCTTTTCAAAAGAAATTCGATTCATATTCACACATAGGCAGGACAAACCTTTTTCCTCCAGCAACACAACCAAGCATTATTTCATACAGTCCGTTTTGTGCGGTTCTTCGTTCAATATTCATTGCTACCCAAAACTATATTATTCACAGGACTGAAGCGGCTGTCATCCACGAACAACAATTGTGAAGCCGAAAACTTGGTGCTGCATGTGGTGCTAATTTGACAGATCGGTTTGCTTGAAGGCTATATGCAGCATACACAATATTCGCGGCGGAAGTTGTCATGTTTTGTCGTTAATTTGATTCGAGAGAAACATCTCCCGTGTTGCTAACTTGCTCTTAGTGCAGTGGTTATCACAACGATAAAATTTATCAACCAGGTAGTATACTGTTTTATCTAAATTACTGATACTAGTAGTTTGGTAGAAGAAATATTGTAAAGAAATATAATCCATTGTGAACCAAGCTTAAAATGTTAAAATCGCTACTAGCGCCACACCACAAGTGGCAGGCTTCAAGAACTAACGCTTTCTTCAGTCCTCTGATATTATTAGCATTCATAACGTCCAAACGTGTCACATGTATGCTGTGGAGATACAAAAAAGACTAGGAACTTTTTTCAATAGGGCGAATCTAACAAAGAGAGATTCTCTCCTGTCTCTCTCACTTTCATTTATAATGTGGCTCATTATAAAACTTTCGTAGGATTCTTTAGTACAGCTCGAAACACAACAGTGCTGGCTAGCATACTCTACAAATAACAGAATGAAGATCGTAAAGGTGATTGGAATTTGAATGAAAGAGAAATTAATCAAAGATAGCCTCTAAATGTTAGATTCGCTCTAATGAAAAAAAGTTCCTAGAAGAATTGAAGAGTGATGAGAGCAGTGAAACTCTCAAAGAGAGAGCCTTGTATAATAAAAGTATTAATTCCATAGACGTTTGGTTTTTTGTGTGTTAGTGGAACTTCTCAATGAATGACTCAATGAACTTCTACCGACGGTTTTTGTATGAGTGAGGCTTTGTATCGATGCTGTCCTACAGGTGAATTCCATAAACATGTACATTAGAACTTTCTTTACGAAAAAAAACGAAGGCATCGGAAACAGGTGAGATTAATTTTAGCTGATGGTGGCCGTTTAATTAACCGCTTTGGTGCGTCGTTAGATAAAACCGACAACAATGCAGCATCGATCACATCGTCAGCAGAAAAAAAACCTGCCGAAAGTTCCTTAAACAATTTTCGGTATTTGGAAAGTAGTGATATCACCGAACCGTCGACATCCGTTGTAATGATTAGTGATGATTTTGGATTTTTCTGTATTATCGCTATGATTTCTGGTGTTGATGCACTTTTTGGTCGTCCTGAGCGTGGCTCGTCTTCAACGCTTGTACGGCCACGCTTAAATTCCAAAACCCATCGGTCAACGGTTGAAAATGAAGGAGACCCCCCCCCCCCCCCCCTCACTATCTTTGCATGGATCTCAGTAGCCGATAAACCTTCCAAAAGAAAGAATGTAATCACTCCCATTTTCCCATTGTTGAAAAATACACCGACACGTCAACTTCAAATGGCTTGAAAACAAAACATTAATTGACAGATCGAAATGAAATTGTGAGTACGTTCTTAATAAATATGAAATATTAAAATGGCGTAGAAATTTTGATTTTTTACTGCTCCAAAACTTTTTGACTAACCTAGTAGTGGGTGGAATATTATACTTTGAGATAACTCAATGCAGACGTCTTCCAAATTAAAAAGCTCGACAGGCAATCGGTGTGTAACCACCTTATACCGCTACATAGCAAGGTGCTAAGAAGCGGACCGGAAGATTCCTCCTCAAAGGAGTCCTGGACAAAAAGAATGATTGGTAGCGCATTTAGAACACTAAGCTGAGAGCCGACAAAATTGTGATAAGCAAATAGCATGAAATGCCAGGAAAGAAAAGAAAGTGGAAAAAAATCATGCTTGAATTGATATTCCAATCAAATTCAATTTCAATTGTTGCTCAACGAAATTCAACCCTTGAAGCCACAATTAATCGGGTTCATATTTAATAACCTCATAAAGCAACGACAGTTGCAAAACCGGCAGTATTCAGCAACTTGTTCCAGATAGCGACAGGCCCAATCGACGCGCGCTCATTTCTGCATCGGTTCGGTTTTCGACGCTGTCAGCGGAAAACAGAAATCAGTCCCGAGTCGACATAAAACGTTGTATCTACGAACCAACCTACCACTAAAGTGTAAACGCAATATGTTGCAGAAAACCACACATCGCAGTCCTACTCAAGTTGGGTGGGTAAAACGGGCAAGCGGGAAGCGAGGAAGGCAAGTGCCCCAACAAAAGTGCTGATAAAATGTTGAAACTTTTGTGATTGCGATTTTTCGTTGCGGCGCATAATAGAGACCCCCATATTTTGACGGGGAAGGGGACGACGGATAACAACCGTACTGACAGTGCAAACTGACGGTTTGCCGAAGCTTTTGTTCCATTCAAGTACACACATTGCCTCGGAATACGGGAATTCCGTCGCTGTCTGTCACCCATATGGGAGTCGGCCGCCGCCACAGCAGATTGAAATTTTATTGACACACTTTCATCAAAAATTGATCGATTCAATTATTCCAAAGAAGGAAATTGGCAGGTTCCGGACGGGCAGGCGAAAAATGGCCAAATTGTGCGCGCACTATTTACAAGCTCTCCGCTCGTCGTCGTCGTCGTCGTCGTCGTCGTCGGGGGGAAAATTGACTCTGACTGACAGATGGACAGATAGGTACCTGGCCACAAATTGGCTGTCTTTATTGAGCGGACAAACGAAGACGGTTTGGGGATTTCTTTTGGCTTCCAGCGTGTAGGATGAACGTGTTTCCAGAGCCTGAGTCAATTAGTTTGCTTCTGATTCCCGAGTAGTTGACCCAAGGGTGACAGACGATGGTAATTGGGCGGGATTCGTTGGTTATGTTGTGAACCAAGCGAACTGATTCTGGTGCAATGAGGCCCCAGGAAAGGAAAAACCATTTCCCGTTGCAATTCATTCGAACTGCCACGAGTGAACTTTGAGTCGTTTTTCTACCGCTTGCTTTGATAGATGATTATTTATTAACATGCAAAATTGGTCATACCATCGACGCAGAATAGGAACCGAAAAACCGTCATCGTCAAGGGATACGGTTGACAAAAAAAAAAACTGCCAATAAAAGCTGAAATAACCGGGAGCATATTCCGGTCGATTCGATCCATACGTCGGTGGGCCGGCAAGAATTTACTACCTGCTACTGCGAGTCCACACAAGCGACCGGTAAATTCAATTTCAATATTTCACACACGATTGTCTCCTTGGTGCGGCGAGGGGCCTGCTCCCTCGACTAGTTTGTCCTGTTCAATTGAAATAAATCCTCGATATCTAGGTTCTGTCGGCACACGCAAACAGAGACCGGGAACATGATTTGTGATATATTGGAATTTTCTATATGTCTATATTTGACTTTTATAGTATATCAATAATGGGGAGCAGTGATGAGCCGGGAAAAAAGTGCTCCGTCCGGAAAGTGCATGTATAGATGTAATGATGCAATCAATCGCTGTGCGATAGGAATGTTACTCAGTTTGATAAACTGTATTGAATGGACTCGTTTCGATCCAGTTGGCCGTCGATAGTCAGTATCGTTCGAATATGAGCTACCTTTCAATCAGTCATTTAACCTGAAGGAAGATTCACAATGGAATATGTGCTTCCGACGGTTATGTCAAATGAGATCTGATTTTGAATGGTATATGCAGTTCACCGAGCAGAATCCCGAATTGCAAATGGTAATACTGATCACCTGACAGTAGATAAGAGACGGATCCATATAAATGCATCCTTGATGTCGACCCGAACAAAACATCTTAACAGAATTATATCTCACATTGCGGGGGTTTACCTATTCTAGGCAAGGGGCTATGCATAAACCACGTAGACTTTTTTTGGGGAGGGGGGGGGGGGGGGCTGGTGGTTGACCGAAGTCTACGCTCCATATAAAATTTCAAAAAAAAATGTATGGAAAAAAGTCTACGATGGGGGAGGGGGGGATTTTAGGTTTTCAAAAATGAGTCTACGTGGTTTATGAATCGGCCCCAAGCTAAGCAGAATCGCAGCAAGCCGTGCTCCGTCGATTTCGCGAAAACAAACATTTTGTTCAGTATTCGATGCAGACTGTTCAAATCAATCATTGATTCATTGATTGGAAGTGAACCGGAAGTGACTGTGGGAAGAGCGGTTCCAGCGAACCTGGTGTTTCGTAGTGTGTGTTAACGTGTGTTCCGGTTATGTGGCACTACGTCACTAGGCTACCGTTTGAGAAGCTTATTGGAACGGAACTGCATTGGAGTCCACGCTGGTGTTCCACCTGAGGAGACCGAACATGGCGTCCATCCGGAACCCAAAGATATGTGTTGGAAGGCGATTTTTGATATCCTAGAAAAAATGCTCGCTACGTTTTTCGTTACATTTCAATGGCTACTATCTACAATCCGGTTGAGCTATTTCCATTATGTCCTCATGTTGATCAAATTCAATTTTTTGCTTCTTAAGAAATAGCTTTATTGTTCTTGTTTTGGTCAGATTTTGGCGTTGTTGGAGGCAGTAATCGCTCATTGGAATGCAGTGATGTTCCGAAGCTATGTTTAGCTTAAAGGGTGTTCCGATCAAAATTTGGTCAAACAGATTCAAAGTTTTCATCAAAGTCAAATTCTTTGCCATAAGATTTTGAACAGTCTCCTTGTCCACTTTATTCGCCGCAGAACGCCAGTTTGCCTTGAACTGTTTCTCGCTCACAACAGCTTTTTGAGCCTTCTTAAGGTTCCGCTTGACGATGGCCCAATATTGTTCGATTGGGCGGAGCTCTGGCGTATTGGGAGGGTTTTTGTTCTTGGGCAGCACTTGAACGTTGTTGGCAGCATACCACTCCATGGCCTTTTTTCCGTAATGGCAAGATGCCAAATCCGGCCAAAATAGAACGGAACAACTGTGTCGCTTCATGAAAGACAGTAGACGTTTTTGTAGGCACTCGCTCAGACAAATTTCCTGGTTGACGGTTCCGGTCGCAATGTAAACGTTGCTCTTCAAGTCATAGGTACATATGGCCTGCCACACCAGATATTTCTTCGTGAACTTTGACACTTTAATGTGCTTGAAAATATCTGCCACCTTTCCCCGTCCGGTTGCCGTATAAAATTCCTGTCCAGGAAGCTCTTTAAAGTCTGCATTGACGTCAGTTTCATCCTCTACCACGCAATAAAACTTCGTCAGCATCGTCTTGTACAACTTTCGCGATCGTGCTTTGGCCGACGTGTTTTGTTTATCGTCGCGATTTGGAGTCACCACTTTCTTGTAAATCGACAGTTCAGCTCGTTTTTTAGCTCCATCCGAGGTTGAAGGCGCCACTCCCAGCTTCTTTGCGACATCTCGGACGGAGAGGGAGGTTGGGGTTTCGCTCGAAACAGTGGGCAACTCTTTTTATCGTCGCTGTGACCTCCGGCTATCGATTTCCCCCCCATTCAGCTGTCCTGGCTGTCGACAAACGTTCACCAAACACTTTTAATACGTTGGTAACAGTTGATTTAGCCACTTTCAACAATTTCGCCAACTTGGCGTGAGAGTAGTTTGGATTTTCGCCATGCACGTGCAAAATTTTGATGCGTTGCTTCTCTTCCTTCGACGACATTTTGATAACTGAAGTGCTAATCTCAACATCAAAATAGAGGCATGATGCTAGACGCATGCATCTTCAAAATGAGAGGTGTGCAACACTTTTTAATGCACGACGAAAGGAAATGCTTCAAGTTTAAGTCGACCAAATTTTGATCGAAACACCCTTTAGTTGCTTGTAATTCCTCGTAAAGCAACGCTTTCGGTCGAAGGGTTCGGGCAGGAACATATAGAGTGATTCTCGATAGCAACTCATATTCAGCAGCACAAAATTAGAAAAATTTGAACCAAAACTTCACTAGATCACTTCTAAAAAATAAACTGGATAACTTTTTCAAAATATCACTAGTAAACGCAAGTAGGCCAGACTTCTTCAGTGTGGAGTGCTCTATCTGTCGAAGGATAAGCTTTTTCTAGTGCAATTTGTTGGCATTTGCTCGCGTTCACTAGGCAGTTAAAAAAAATCAGTTTTCCATTTATTTACTTTTTAAGAGTCTTGATGAAGTGTTAGTTTAAATTTTACTTGTTTTCCAATAAAATTCAGGTCGTATTCTGTATAGAATTCCGGAAAATTATATGACAGCAAACTAGCTAATTTAACTCAGGTTTTGAAAGTGTTTAGATAATCATTCCAAACGATTGCCATAGAAATATATTATGCTTTCAAAAACCTCCACATGCCAAAAGTGCCCCCGCCTTTCAGAGATGGGAGGAGTCTCAATTTACCGTAGAAAAAAATGCTGCCTCCAAAAACCCCACATGCCAAACTTAGTTCCATTTGCTTGATTTGTTTTCGAGTTATGCAGAAATTTCTGTTTCATTTTGATGGAAGCTCCCCTTTTCAGGAGGGAGGGAGGGGTCTCTAACCATCATAAGAACCTTTCTCGACCCCAAAAGCTCCCAAGGACGTCTATATAAGGTCTGGCCCAACGCACTGCTTGCTTGTATTGGAAGCAAAAATAATGTAAACATTGCTGAATCGACGAGTGAGGACGTAAAACTATTCAATTTTCTCTGGGCGTGTATAAAGTAAGGGGATGTAGCCAAGCTCCTTCATTCGACCTAGGTACCAAATATGTTATTAATTCAGCGATCATCAACAAAATTATGTTGCTTTCAAGATGACCGGTTTTATTCGAATCAATTGAGACATTTTTAATCTATTTACTGTTGTTCACTTCCGTTTAATTTTTGATTTTCTTAACTTTCTAGACACCATGATTTCACTGGTTAAGCTTAACAGATAATCTTCATAATCTTCGAATGATCTAAATTTGGCTAAACTGAACCGGTTAACCAAATAATGCAGCCTAGATGTACAGAAAATAGTCACGTTATAAACTAGTTGTTCACATAGATAAAATAACAATGATTTAACAAGAAAACCGTGGACCCAATGTGAGGGACGTATTTTTTTCTTTGTTCCTAACTATGGCCTATTGCCTGGATAACTTAGTAAAACATATTGTTGTTGGTTAAACTTCCAATGGGAATGTATGAGTTTCGGTTGTATATTTTCCACATGGCTCATCTAAACACAAACTAAAGTGCAAAACCTGTGGAGAGTGAATTCTTATGTTTTCACTATCGATCCGACAATAAATCATATGTGAAAATCTCTTAAGTGTTTCAAAGCAGTTTCAGTTTAGTTTGTTTTGTGAAATTTTATGTTGGGTAAAGCGAATACAGCTGGCAACGCCTTTAAAAGGCAGCCCTAAGTTTGCACCTTTAAACTGAAGAAATGATACATGAAAAATTTAAATTCGTTCCATCAAAATGTATTTATGACCCATTAGGCTCTGATGAAAATCAATAAAAAAATGAAAATCCATAAATTACAGCAATCTGATCCATACTTTATGTATGTTTTAGCAATAAAATGTCAAAAATGTACCGTTATATATCAAGGTTATGATCCATAAAACTGTACCGATTACCCATAAACATATTGCAAATTATCCATAAAAGGTTCAATAACTTTCCTTAAACTTGTAAAATTGATCCTTAGAATGTAACGTTTGTGAACTAAAATATATGCACATGATCAATAAGTTATTGAAAATATTCCATAAATAAATCGCCAATGATCCATAATAGGTTTGAAAATGAACCATTAACTTCTAAATATGGTCCATAGCAAATCAATTTTGTGCATTTATAATAATATAAATGTTCCATTAATTATGCCGGAATTATTCCAATTTTGGGTTTACATTTTTTTTTAAATTAAACTACGGGAAAATCGATCCCTGACTGTGCTACTACTCAAATTTATTAAAAATGTCCGTTCCTTTATATATGAGGCTTAAATATTGCTGTAAAAGAAGGATCACTTTGGAGAAGATTTTTAATTTTCAGAAAGCTGACTTACTTTTGCGATCTCATGTTCTTTTACGACCGCAACTGTGACATTTGTTTCCCAATAAATTTGGTAAAGAGCACTCGTGCACGTAAAAAACTACGGCAGCCCTATGTTTGCACCTTTAAAACTGAAGAAATGATCCATGAAAAATTGGAAATCGTTCTATAAAAAACGCATTCTTGAACCATAAGACTCTGGTGAAAACCCACAAAAAAGTAAAATAGAAATGATCCCTAAAATTCATCAATTTGATCCATACTTTTAACAAAATTTAGCAATAAAATATCAAAAATTAACCGTTTTATATCAAGGGAAGAATATATAAAAATTTTCGGATTTCCCATTAACACATTGCAAATGATACTTAAAAGGTTCAATATTTTTCCTTAAACTTGCAAAATTGATCCACAGAATGTAACATATGTACATATCATCCAGGAATTATTGTAAATGTTCCATAAGTAAATTGCCAATGATCTCTAATAGTTTGTATAACAAATCATAATCTTCAAAAAATGATTCATAGCAAACCAACTTTGTGAACTTAACATTATTTGATCTCCCTGCAACTGTGACACATGTTTGTAAAGAAATTTGGTAAAGAGCTCTCCTGCACATAAAGAACTTCAGGTCAAATTTATGACTTGATTAAACTGTTGTTTCAGAAAATTTGATTTAAATTATGCCGGGCAGACGCTTGCTGTCCAACTGGCTGTCGCCCGTCGGACCAAACTAAAAAAAACATCCTCTGTTTGCATTATACCTTGGAATGCTTGAATCAGCCGCTTGCCTGGAATCTAATCTGCACTACGCTAATGCTTCGAATGTCGGAAACATCGACCGGTTAGTTCTTCAATCCTCAACACGGCTACGCAAAAACTCCGCAATCCTTCTTTAGCAGTAATACTATATCCGGATACCTGAAAGAACGGACATGTAACTAAATCTGTGTAGTAACGCAGTTGGAGATCAATTTTACAATCTTTAAGGATCAAAATTTAAAAAAAGTGCCCCAACCTGGAAAAATGCAGGCATAATTTATGGATCATACCATATGGTTAAGCGAACAAAACTGATTTACTATGTATCATTATTATAAGCTTATGGTTCATTATTCATCATTCTATGGATCATTGGCAATTTATTTATGGAAAATTTCAAATAATTTATGGAACATGCGAATATATTTTATTGTACAAAGATTACATTCTATGGATCAATTTTACAAGTTTAAGGAAAGTTATTGAACCCTTTATGAATAATTTGCAATATGTTTATGGGTAATCCGTACACTTTTAACGACCATGCCCTAGATATAAAACGGTACATTTTTGATATTTTATTGCTAAATTTGTTATAAAGTATGGATCACATTGCTGTATTTTATGGATCATTTCAATTTTTTTATGGATATTCACCAGAGTCTTATGGGTCAAAAATGCGTTTTTCGTGGCACGATTTTCAATTTTTTATGGATCGTTTATTACTTTTTATATGCAAAAGTACGTTTGCCCCTTTAATAAGAAAATCAGAGAAAAAAACCTTCCAAAGACTGCATTTAATAAAACAAATCAATCGAATGGGACGAAGTTACATGCATGATTAGACCCAGTTTGATGCTTATAGACCGACATTACATCCAAATCCCTCGAAAGTTTCTAATGAGGTGTATAGCTTTTCGTGAGACATACTACCAAACGTCTCATTAAACGTATCTAAGCACGTGTATAACTAGCTAAATATCGCGTACAGTTAAAATACCTAATAAGGTATGATAAAAAATGTAATCGATCGTTGCATATTCGGCTGAGTCAAGGGACACATACCCTAGATTCAGATAAAATAATCGGTCTAAACGTTCATTGTAAATGCTGCACTGTGGAAATAATCATGTTACAGCTGCCACATGTAACCTGCAGAAGCATTTCCTCCCGTTTACATGGGTCATTTATAGTGAATTTAATTGAGGTAATTGAATTTCTGCCACATAAACCTTTAAACGCCGGGACTTGACAATCGTGTAGCGATAAAGAGCCAATTTTTCGTCATCGATAGACTGGAATCGGTTGAAAAATTAAGTTTTATAGCGCACACAATAGACAATCACTGTGCGAACGAATAAAAAAAAATAGTATGACGTAACACTTTCCGAGCGCTTGAGTAGCGTGCGTAAGGAGCGCGGTGGTATTTGTATTATGAGCGAATTTTGCTCATTCCACTAATATTGTTGTGGCAACTGGCAAGGATGAGTCCAATCGTATCAAAAATCATTCGTTGCACGTTCTTTTTTGATTCAATAAACGCTCACAATGAGAAGTTCTGCTTCACCTCTCAAACCGAAAACTGATGGGCCAAGGTAAGCATTGAATGATCATAGCATGAACTTCGTCGCCTGTCAATTGTATGCATGTTTAAAACTGCTTGCTTGTACAATTTATTGATTCGTTCGTTGGCTTCTGTTGGTGATTCATTTTCGTTCGCTGATTCGATTGAGTGCTAGTGCTCGAAGCTTCCGATCGGAAGACTTGATGATTCAGTGGTACCGCGTTCAAAGCAAAAATGAATCGGATGCCGAAAAGCATAGTGTAGCCAGTAAATACAGCGGGAAAAACAGGAAATATGGACCAACTAAACCCCAAATGTTAATATAAAGTGACATGTGTACCTTCAGGCCAGTATTCAGAACTGCTGGCAGCATAGTCTATAGCGCGGACTGTCATCCGAATAGCTGTGAAGAATCGTGGCAACATCACCCGTCGTTGATTCAACGTGCCTCGAACCGCCTCGAAGAATTGACAGGTACAGCGCTCCCCACTGTCGGTCAACTTATGGGGCAAAGTGATCGTGTATGGCACGCACGAAAGCCTACGATTGTGTGGGACGTAAAGAAATGCGTACGAGCCGGTGACTCGCCGGAGAAAGTCCGCCCAATCGTGCAAAATTTGCTGAACACCCGTTTCCATCGATCGACTGTCGTCTACACCGATGGCTCTAAGGATGAAGATACGGTAGGGGCCGCATTCTTCAACGGAGGAATTGCTGGTACCTACAGTCTCGCAAAGCATGCAGCGTCTTCTCTGCGGAGGCATACGCCATAAAGATGGCTGTCACGATCCCAAACCAGAATAACGAGTTGGTTGTTCTATCGGATTCTGCTAGCTGACTACTGGCATTGGAGGCGGGAAAATCTCGACACCCATGGATCCAACAAGTGGAAGAAATAGCGCTGAACAAACCTATTCGATTCTGCTGGATTCCTGGGCACGCCGGAATCAGTGGCAATTCCGAAGCCGATCGACTAGCCAATGAAGCTAGGAGGGAACAGGTCATCGATGCTCTGAGAGAAGTTAAACAATTGATACGCAGCCGGTGGGATAACCAGTGGTATGAGACTAGGGAGTCAAAGTTGAGGCAAGTTAAGGAAGATACCAGCAGGTGGACGGAACGCGGGAGCACGGCCGAACAGCGTGTCCTTACACGTTTATGGATCGGACACACGCGTCTAACACACACATTTCTGTTGAAGAAGGAGCCGCTGTCCAATTGTGAATGTTGCGGCACGGTGCTGGATGTCCGGCATTTCATTCTCGAATGCCGGAAAATTGTTACCGAAAGGGAGAAAAATAACATTGGGACCAGCCTACGCGACACCCTGGGAAACACAGAGGAGCAAATAACACAAACGCTGAACTTTCTAAGGGAAACAAGACTGTTCCCCAAACTGTAGCGAAAACGGAAAATGGAATAAGCCGAAGAAGAAAACAAGCCAAAGGTGAAAGATGACAAGCAGGATTAACAAACAGAAGACGATGAAGAAAAACTGGAGAAAGGTAGCGAAAGAAGAAACAGTGATGAAAACAAATACGGAAGAATAAAAACTG
Source organism: Aedes koreicus (assembly GCA_024533555.2). Lineage (NCBI taxonomy): Eukaryota > Metazoa > Arthropoda > Insecta > Diptera > Culicidae > Aedes > Aedes koreicus. The sequence continues at coordinate 590,676 of JAHHFK020003102.1, read as the reverse complement.
AGATAGAACAGTTCGGAAATAGCAGCCGTAGCCGTAGCAGTAGTCGAAGAAGAGAAACATGACGGAATCAGCGGAAGAAAACCGAAGCGGGTGGAAGAAAAAATTAAAAGCAGAGGAAATTGAAGGCGGCACAACGGAAGAAGGAATGCAGTGGGAAGAAGAAAAATAAAAAAGAAAAATAGAAAAAAACAACGTGAATGAGAGAAACGTAACACCACTGAAGAAGAAGAAAGGCGAAGCGGACAAAGTGGACGAATAGAAGTCGAAGAAGAGAAACGGAATTGCAGAAGCACAAGAAGTTGAAGACGTAGAGGAACAGAAGGAAAAAAATGGAAGAAGATAAGCAGAAGAAGAAAAATTGATGGAGAAAAAGAAGCGCAATGGAATCAACGGAAGAAGAAAACCGAAGCGGATGGAAGAAAATATGAAAGGCAGAGGAAATTGAAAGAGGCACTACGGAAGAAGCAATGCAGTGTAAAGACGCAAAACCAAAAAGTGAAATAGAAGAAGACAACTTGAATGAGAGAAACGTAACACAACTGAAGAAGAAGAAAAGCGAAGCGGACAAAGTGAACGAATAGAAGTCGAAGAAGAGAAATGGAATTGCAGAAGCACAAGAAGTTGAAGACGTAGAGGAACAGAAGGAAAAAAATGGAAGAAGATAAGCAGAAGAAGAAAAATGGAAGCAGAAAAAGAAGCGTAACGGAATCAACGGAAGAAGAAAACCGAAGCGGATGGAGGAAAAAAATAAAAGCAACGGAAATTGAGGGAGGCACAACGGAAGAAGCAATGTACTGGAAAGAAGCAAAATTAAAAGGTGAAATAGAAGAAAACAACATGAATGAGAGAAACGTCACACAACTGAAGAAGAAGAAAAGCAAAGCAGAAGAAGAAACGTGGAAGGAGGAAAGTAAAAAAAAAGAAGGAAAAATAACAGAGATAAGAAAAGCAGAACAATCGCAAGAAGCAGGAAAAGTTGAAGCGAACAAACGAAGGAACAGAAGGATAAGTAGAGAAATTGAAGAATAAGGGTTGAGAAGGGTGGAATAAAGTGGAGTGCGAAACGAATTATTGGATTAATACTATACGTGAATATCAGAATTTCGGAAGACACGAATGCACCCTTCTGGTTATCATTAATAAAAAATAAAATATAAAAGTATTCAGAGTTTTGGTAGATACTGATGATAGCACTGGTTACTTAGTTGGTAATGGTGCGGCATTACCAACCCGGATGCAGTGGATTCCCTGTCCGGTACAGAAGATTTTTCACATGTCACAAAGCAAAAATGTATGCAAAATGTTTGTTCAACGGACGATAATCGACGATATGTATATTAAACCCTCTTCAATTGAAATCTCGATATCGATTTTTCCTGCATGTTATGTGATCTAAAATTCATAAGGTGTGCATAACACATTGCGTCAATAGTCCTGAACAAAAATGTCACGACTTATCGGATGCGTGTGACAGGAAAATTAAAAAAAATCTAATTGAGTAGGCTGATTTTTTCCCATACGGTACATACTTACCAAAACTTCCAGCACTCTCAACTAAAAGGCGATGAATGATGCTGTTCAAATGAATGCTATCATCTCCCGTTTCCGAACATTATCATTTGGCGATCATACTGGGTCGTATTTCCATAGCCACTCAATCAACGAAGATTGAATCACAAGTAGGCAGAGCTCTTGTCCATTCGACTTGCATGGTAGAATGAAGTAATCTACAAAACGTCTAATCTTGTTCACTCACTGAGTTCCGGCGTATGATGCCTTTACCAATACATTTATCGATGTGGTTGTTTCAAGCACGGATAACAATAAATAATTTCCGCCGATTTTTTCGGCAGTCACCAATACTGTGATCTAGGCCAAACCTTATATAGACGTCATTGAAAAATCCCTGGATACAAATTTTCACGCCGTCAACAGTCAAACAGATAGACAGAATGAAATTCATTTATATATATACAGGGTAGGCCCAAATAAGTGACGCAGTATTTTGTTTCAGTGTAGAATTCTTCTAGCCATCGTAAGAGCCATCTGGTGGCCAGCATATTAAAGAGGGACTGATTAATATGTAAACAATATTAATATGGAAGTGCCTAAGAAAAATATGGATTTCAAAAGACAACGGATTTTGCAGGTGCATTTGGCGGGAAAGCGTCCCAACCAGATACTGGCCGAGACCCGGATGGAAGGAATATGCCGCACATTAATCGACCGGAAGTTGAGAAGATGGAGGACGAGGGGAACCATCGATCCAAAGAAAAAAACCAGGTCGTCTTCGCAGTGTACGTACCAAACGGCTTGTAAAGGCGGTGCGTGATCGAATTCGCCAAAATCCTTGTTGTTCTTCATATAAACTGGCTCAGGATATGGACGTCTCCAGGAAAACTATCAGATCAGTTCTCAAAGAGGATTTGGGCCGTACAAGAAAAGAAAAATGCATTGGTTTTCGGAAGCCAACAAGAAGAACAGAGTCATTCGTTGTCGCGAATTACTTCGTCGGCACGGTGATTCCATGATTGTGTTTTCGGATGAGAAAAATTTCGTAGTGCAGCAAAGTTTCAACGCTCAAAATAACAGGGTCTATGCAGCGAGTATTCAGGGTATTCCTTTCTTCAATTCGCGCAGTTCAACGCTTCCAAAATCATACTTCGGTCAGAGTTTGGGGAGCGATTTCTGCGGAAGGTCGGTGTAAAAAGGGGCAGAAGGGGTGTAAAAATCAACGCAGCATACTACGCAAAAGAAGTCCTGGAAAAGCATTTGAAGAAGCATACTTCAACGATGTTCGGTAAGCGCAAATGGGTGTTTCAACAGGATTCTGCGCCGTCACATGGAGTAAAGATTACCCAAGCATGGTGCACCAAGAATTTGCCAGACTTCATTCCTAAGGAATTATGACCAGCTTCTTCGTCAGATGCAAATCCTCTGGATTTCTCTATTTGGAGAATCATGGAAGCACACTTTCGCGATCTCAAACCAATGGGTATTGAAACATTCAAAGCTACCTTACAGAAGATATGTGATGAAATCCCCGAAAATCAGGTGCGTGCTGCTTGTAATGCCTTTCCGAAGGAGACTAAGGGCAATAATTAATGCTAAAGGCAATAGAATCAAAATGTAAATATGTACACATATACAGTAAAATATTAGAAACAGAATAACAAAGAAACAATTTAAATTGTCTTTTCGTGGGAGATACAGTCTTTGTTTCATGCGTCACTTATTTGGACCTACCCTGTAGATAGATTATTTCAATATACCTAATACAGAATATTTCTGACGAATACCAAATTCACCAACGCTTGTAACCAACATGCTTCGATGTGAACTACTAAACAAGAAGATCAGTAACAGCAAAATTTATTACATAATAAAAAAAAATGATTCGTCTATGTAAGGTCTGTATCCACATTAATCCGGACACCTTCAAATCATTGTAACGTTTGAAATATTGCACGTAGGAATGAAAAATTTCACTGTGGTATAGCTGAGAATCTATGATGAAAAAGACTATGATTGATGTTTACATTTCATGTTTAGTATTCAAGATGGCGACGAAGGAAAAACAAGTGCGCGAGCAAATTTTGTACGGGCGTACGGCAAATCCTGACTTGTCAATACGGGACCTTGCAAAAACTTTGGATTTGTCTAAATCCACTGTTAACGATGTGCTCAAATCATTTTCGGAACGTTTGACGGTGGAGAGGAAACCGAGAAGTGACGAAAACATTGGACGCGCTGATCCTGTCATGGACCGAAAGGTGAAAAGGATATTATCGAAAAATCCAAATCTCTCCATTCGAACGGTGGCTCGTAAAATAGGGATGTCGCCTGGTTTTGTCCAAAAATCAAAACAAAGTTTGGGACTTCAGTTGTATAAAGTAAAAACAGTTCCAAATCGCAACGACAAACAGAACTTGGCAGCAAAATCACGGGCTCGACGTTTGTACTGCGAATATTTGACGAAGTGTTCATGCGTTGTTATGGACGATTAAACTTATGTCCTGGAGGATTTCAAGCAGCTGCCAGGGCTGGCTTTTTATTCTGCTATGGCCAGAAATGCTACAGCTGAGCATTTCAGAACGAAGAAGGCATCGAAATTTCCCAGAAAATACCTTGTGTGGCAAGCAATTTGCACGTGTGGCAAAAAGAGTAAATCTTTCGTCACTACAGGCACAATCAACAAGGAGATCTATCAGAAAGAGTGTCTGCAGAAACGATTGCTACCCTTCATCAAAAGTCACAAAGAAAAACCTTTGTTCTGGCCCGATTTGGCATCATGCCACTATGCTAAAACTGTGATGGAGTGGTACCAAGCAAATCAAGTGAACATTGTACCAAAAACCTCAAACCCGCCAAATTGCCCAGAGCTACGACCAATCGAGAGATATTGGGCTCTGATGGTGCGGAAGCTTTCTGGAAAGAAGCAAGGAATCAAAGACATGAAACACTTCCAGCAAATTTGGACAACGACGGCTTCTACGATTTCTGAAGAGTCTGTACAAACCCTAATGGACGGAGTTAAGCGCAAAGTTCGAAAATTTATGCAAATCTATATAATAATAAAAATGAGTTGGGGTTTCCTTTGTCACGATGTAACTCGGAGACTGCTGAGCTTATCGGCGTGAAAATTTGTATGCAGGGTTTTTTGGGGCCGGGGAAGGTTTTTAAGATAGTAAGAGACCCCTCCCACCTCTGAAAAGGGGGGCTCCCATACAAATGAAACACATATTTCTGCATAACTCGAGAACTGATCATGCAAAGGAACCCAAATTAAGCATGCAGAAGGTTTTGGAGGCAAGAAATGTTTCTATGGTAGTTTGAGACCCCTCCCTTTTCTAGAAAGGGAGGCTCCCATACAAATGAAACAAAAGTTTCTGCATATCTCAAGAACTAATCAAGAAAATGGAACCAAATTTAGCATGTGGGGTTTTCTGGTGGCGAAAAATGTTTTTATGGTGGTTTGAGACCCCTCTCCTCTCCAAGAAGGGGTGCTGTCATACAAATGAAACTGAAATTTTTCCATAACTCTAGATCTAATAAAGCAAATGGAACCAAATTTGGCTTGCGGGGATTTTAAAGACAATAAATGTTTCTACAGTAGTTTGAGACCCCTCCTCTCTCTTTGGAGGGGGGGGGGCTCCCATACAAATGAAACACAAGTTTCTGCAGAACTCTAGAACTAACAAGTAAATGGAACCAAATTTGACATGTAGAGGATTTTGAAGGCAAGAAATGTTTCTAAGGTAACTCGAGACCCCTCCGCCCTCTGTTAGAGGGGGGCTTTCATACTAATGAAACACAAATTTGTGCATAACTCGAGAATTAATCAAGCATATGGAACCAAATTTGGCAAGTGGAGGTTTTTGGAGGAGAGAAATGTTTGAGACTCCTCCGCCATCTGAAAGGGGGAGGGAGGGGGGTTTCCATACAAATGCAACACAAATTTCTGAATAACTCGAGAACTTATCAAGTTAATGGAACCAAATTTGTCTTGTGGAGGTTTTCGAAGGCAAGAAATATTTCTATTGTGATTTGAGACTCCTCCGCTCACTGAAAGAGGGGTCTCTCATACAAAGGAAACACGAATTTCTGCATAACTCGAGAACAAATCAAGCAAATGGAACCAAATTTGGCATGTGGGGGGTTTTGAAGGCAATGATTGTATGGTGGTTTGAGAAACCACCCCCCTCTGGAAGGGAGGGCTCCCATACAAATGAAACACAAATTTCTACCAAAAATGAAAATTATCAAGGTTACTTAAACACGTGTATTTCTCTGGTAAGAAACATGTTTTGATAGAAGTTTGAACCCCTGCTTATTTAAGAAAAAAAACTCATTTTGAAAAAAAAAAAGCATAAACGTGCCAGTTATATTAAATTTTCCTTCATTTAGTTGCAAGCGTAGCAGCGCACGCACCGGGTTCAGCTAGTACCGAATAACTATGTTTTGTTTTCACGAATTGTTAAAACACTTCCCATGAATCTGAAATAAACAACTACGACGGAAATATAATGCGAATTTTATGTTTTATTCATGTTTTGAGGTGTCCGGATTATTCCGGATACAGACCTTAGTGCAGGGCCAGTATTCTCAATTTGTTGGACTCACATCACGCCTGGAAGACGGTTCCTCTGATAATCGCACACTGCCATGTTCAAAACTCAACTGTGATTCTTCAGATCACGACAGAACTTTTGTCGCATATGATTTTAAGTAGGAAGGGTGGTATTTCATCAATCGTAATTAATTCAAGTTTTTTGTCTTCTATTATCAAGAACCAGTTTCAACAACTTCTTGATTCTGTACATAAAAGGCTAATTCCAAAACAAAATTGCATTCCCTCATCGAGTGCACCTCAAAGTCAGTTATGAATCACCAGGCATTTAGGAAACAACCCTGAATTTGATCACATCCCCCACGGTGTCATTCCCAGTTGATGAAACGGCAATGCTCATTTCCACCCTGAAAGGAGCATGCCAGCACGACTCGTTTGCATGTCTAATCCCAACATTCGCATACGACAACAGTCTTGCATTTCGGGGAGTTCCTGTGGAGAATTTTGATCTATTTTCAGAATAAGCATTCCAAAGTTGTGATTCCAATCCGAATGATTATCAAGGTTTGGGAATTCACCCGTTGGTTGCGTGACTGGAAGTTCGGAAAATCATCAAATTTCCAATAGGAAAAAAACATAAATTCAACCTGCCGCCACACCCAGAAAGGGGGAAAAGGGAAAATCCTTTCACATTCACACCGACCAACCAATCTCAGCGAATACTCCAATTTCCTATTCAGTTTACATCAGGAAAGAGAAAGAGCGTTCGTTCGTTATTCCGAGCGTATGGATGGGAAAATCCGCGGAATCCATTAGCTCTGTGCGCATTGCACCGACTCTACACCTCGATGGCTGTTAAGTACACACTATTGTTTATTTTGCAATCAAAATTGTGGTGGGTGATGATAATGGTCGATGAAGTTCGACGGCTGTCTGGCTACCCCAACGAGAAGGTTGTTTTCATTCCATCACCCGGCCTGCAGTGCATTACATATTTGGTTGGTATTAGAGTGTGGCAGCGTCGCTTGAAGTGAACCCATTATCACTGGATGGCATTCACTTTTGACGTCGTCGTCGTCGACGTCGGCGGGTCGTTCGTTGGGGTGTTTTGGTAGATAGGAGTTACTGTTGCCGATGTAAAGGGCCTTGTGTGGAACGAGATTATTGCAATTTAGCTCATGATGGTGATAATGAAGCGTTCCCATCGTTTTGTTCGGTGAAATTTTGAGCCGGTGCGTGTGTTTTAGATGCAACCAACCAACGGCGGCGACCGGACCCATTGTTGGGGAATTTTGCTTATTGGAATATTGAAGCCCATATCAGATTGTGGTCGGTTGCCGTGCGTGCTCTTGGCAACGGTCGAGTACAATGGCAAAAATGGGCAGGATATTGAATTTTAATCATTCTTAGATTGATTTCATACCGAACCGGGAGAAAATTACAAATCCAAAAATTGAAACACACACACGGGGGTAAAGGGGATTGCGGCGGGCGAGTATTTTTTTTATCAGTGTGAACGTGCATAATTCAAACGTCGTGCATGCATGCATGCAATCAACTACTCGATCCGCGGTAGTAATCAGTGAACCAGCAAAAAGTAATGAAGCTCATTTTATGATCATCAGTTTCCGTTTCAATGTAACTTTTATTCATCGACAACCGCGTTTTGTATTATTTCCAGCTCTTTGATGCTGTTTAAAGAATTTTCATCAAGCTTGATGAAAACAGGTGCCACTCAATTATACCCCGATCGCTAATCAAAATGGATCAAATGGATTTCAATTGACTTTATTCGTCCCCCGTGATACTCGATTGCCTAATATAGACCATGGCAATAGCTCCGCATTCCGACTGTTCTGCCGTGAAATGCCAACCGCCGCTAAATTAATGTCAATTCGGCTTCGAACGCGACGGTAATTTATTTCACACCTGAGAATTGAATTCCCCCTTCCCCCTTTCCCCCCTGCCCACACGTCAGCCGCCGAGTGGTGTAAATCAATAATCGACTCACGCCAGTAGATTTGATTAGCAGTTTATCATCGGGTTATGTTTTGCGTAAATTTCCGATCACTTGCGGGTGATTTGCGAGTTGAGTGGAATTTGTTT